>JAULJL010000046.1:3447953-3907589 GCA_030761205.1 Fremontodendron californicum | reverse complement strand
GTTGGATAATTGAAGCCAAGGTACGTGAAGATGAATATCTTCCTGTTTTGCATTTACCAGGTACAGGTAGAAGCACTTTTGCAAAGAAGCGACGAGCAAAGCGCATGAGTTCAAATTGCCACAAATGTGCACGATGGACGTGTAACGGTAAATGTCGTTCTATTGGGATTCCTTCCTCTAATCGAGATGATAAAATTGAATTCATTAAGGATGGACTGAGTAAGGAGAATTTGGGTATATCCAACTTTCTCTGAGACGCATCCTAGTGGAGACGTACAAAGAGAAATTCTTGATTTATGGCCGCAATTCCAAAGGGAATGGCAACATCTTGGGAATCTGATGTTAAAGACCCTGTTTGCCAGCTTGTAAGAAAACTGGATGGGAAGCATATCCTCGACTCGTAGAAGGCGTTTAAGCCGTTTCTGGACGTAAAAACCAGAGGAATATGTGAGCCACAATCACAACTACAATAAATGACTTCTCAGCTTTTGGTTTGATTTGCAATAACTTCGTTTCGGTTTAATTTACGAGTTGTTCGATTTGTGTAATTATTCTCATTTTTTTTTGCATTGGTCTTTTACGGTTGATTTTTCTTCTCTTTTTGATTTTTTCCTGAAATCACGCAAGATCTTTTGTTAGGTTAACATTTTCTTCTGACAGGTCAAATACACTTTGTGACATTATCTAACATTTTGTTTGTTGTGTCTCAGTTATAATAAGTGGTTAGCAACCTCTGTAGGTAATATCTCCTAAATTCTACCTTTAAAATTTGACATTGGGGACAATGTCATATTTTAGTAGGGGGTAAGGGACATATTTTGCTAATTTAAAAAAAATATATATATTTTGTGTTTTAAGACATTTAGAAGTATTCATTCTGAACAAGGTCTGAGTAAGGGAGACTTGAGACATACCTTGTCAGTTTGATTTAATCTTCTTCTTCTTCAAAAAAAAAAAAAAAAAAAAATGTTTAGGCTTAGTGTGTTTTTTAGTGTGTTTTAGTTACTTTCAATACTATAATGAGATATGAATTGCATAAGTCTAAAACAGATTTATTAGTGAGAAGATTTTCATGAGAATTGAGCTTGATATCAACCTTTTTATGAGCAATGTTAATATGATATGTTGATTGAGAAAGAAGCATGTTTAGACTTAATCTGACTTGTATAATCATCCTTGTGAGTTTTTGAGCCTATAATGATTGGTGCATTATACAAATCAATCTAATTTCTTTCTTGAGTGCTCTTATGATTACATGATCTCTAGACTTGCTTTAAACGTTTGATACTATATTGATACATGTGACAACATGAATATGATAGAGGCATTAGGATTATAACCAGAGCCAAACAGCCATCCCTTATTAATGTTCTAAGAGAACATCCCCACTAGTGAGCCAATTTGAGCATACATTAAATATGCTGTTTTATTGGTAACCACAACTTACACCTAGCCTAAATATACATATATCCTTACCCTTGTTCTAAAGATGGATTTTTATATTTTGAGACATATTGGAAAAAAAAAAAAACAAGGGATATTTTTAGTTGAAATTTGGGTTAGAAATAAAAGATAAGTGTGGGGGAAGAAAAGAAAACAAAAAGTCAAGAGAAAAAGAAAGGGATCATTGTCAAATACATTCCCATATTAAAAAAAAAAAAAAATCTTCTCTTGAACTTCTAGAAAAAGATGTTACAAAGTTGGTTAGAATGATGCAAAGGCTCAACATGAATATTTAGCCTATGTTATTATGTGCTTTATAAGAGTTTGAGAAGTTTTATTTGTATGATCTTATTATGTCTCTAAAATCTATGAACTCTTTGGAACCTTTGTGATATCTTTATCCTTTTGTTCTTTAACCACATTATAACCCTTTGGGCCCCATTACAACCTTGAATAAAGACCTCTTGATTTATGAAGTTGTATGATCTAAATAGTAGAGAATAGGTGGAAAAGCAAGCAGATGGTAGAAGTGTTTTCATGAGATGATTGAGTGTAAACACTTTTACCACTACTTTAAAGAGTGAAAATCAAGAGAGTATCCCATGTGAGAAGTTGAGATTAAGTTTGAATATACACTATTTTGATTGAAATATGTTATGTTAATATTGGCTTAACTCAAACTATTTACATTCAAGCAAGATTTTTTTGAATTTCTTTAAGCTATTGATTAGTTTTTAAGACTTGTCCAATGATTATCTCTAATTTATATTGGAAGGATTAGTTATAATTATTATTTTTAGTTTTTCTTATGTCTTCAATGTTTGTGGGTATCGTCCTAGTAAACCCTCACGAGACTAAACTCGTCCACTAGGGACACCTAGGGGTTTAAAGCTTGTGTCACATGCTAAGTGCCACCGTGATTTCCTACGAAAATGGATTAGATTAGATTTTCATTATTTTATTGAGTCGTTGCTAGGGACTAGCAACAATCTAAGTGTGGGGGTGTGATAACTCGTATAATTATATAGTTTTTAGTTATGTTTTATTATTGTTTTGTGTCAAATACGAGTTATTATTGTTTAGTCTAATTGTGTTTATGATCTTTTATATTTTTATGTAATTTGGTGTTTTTCACAAGTTTCTTTGAGTGATTTCAGATTACTAGAATTAAGGGCAAATCCAGTTCAGTTCCAGTTCCGACACCGTTTGCCATATCAGCTATATCTCGAGTTTCACTGAAGAAATAAGGGCTAAAATTTGTAGCCATGCAAAGCTAAGAGGCATATCTATCTTTTTCATGTTTTACATTTCTTGAAACGGAGTCCGTTTTCCCTAGCGAAATCGACCATCAAGTTGGCTGATGTGCAATGATGACTGTGCTGACCTATTTTCGTATTTTGGCCCATATCTTGTTATCCACACTCAGCAAATACGCTGATTCCAACGGCTATAGATCCGTAACTGATAGGGTATATTTTTCTAGAAGACCATTTTATCAGATCGAGCCTCCAACATTGACAAAATCGACCATCAAGCTGGCTGATCAGAATTGTCATACAATATGACGAAAATTGTTAGAAAAATGCACCCACCTATTATACCTACCTTTGAAATTTGTAAAGCTTGTCTCTTGTCATTTAGCCCTCCAAAATGTGTATAAATAGAGGGCCTTGGATGAGTATTGGGATACATTGATACATTGGTAGGATATTAGCCATTGTAATAAAATTCTCTAAGTTTTCTTCTTCTTTCCTTTCTCTAGTTTTCTTGTTCTTTACTTATGTTTCTTACATTCCTTTTCATTTTATTCATATCTAGTATGTGTTGCTAATCATATTGTTGAGGTGATGAGGTGAAGCTTTTGGTAAATGCTAAGGTTAGTCTCTTAAACTTGAGCTAAAATGAATCATCATTTATAAACATTAGTATAGATAATATTTTCTTTTGGTTTAAAATCATACTTGCAAAGTAGAGATCTTGATTCGTTATTGACAAGGAAAATGGCACAGTAAATGCTTGGTTTCATAACCTTGATTTGTTGTAGACATATACCTTGGCATAAGGAATGCTTGGACTCTTTTTATGAGTTTTGAGGACACCAAATGAACATAATATCATATGCTATGGACGTTGGACAATTTGGACTGAATTGCTAAACCTTCCGATTGGAACCTCCCTTATGTGTGGATTTCAATTGTGTAATAAAACAAGATTAATCTTAGCATAACACCAAGAGTGGATTCTCTAACCTCAACATCTTTTCTTATTGTTTTTTATATCTTGTTTAATTGCTTTTATGTTATTTTGTTTATTTTGTTCTCTAATATCTTGTTTACTTTCTTTGTTATTGATTCCCTAATATCTTGTTTATTTTCTTTTTCTTATATATTTATAAACTTATACTTACTAATACGCTTCCCTGTGGTTCGACCTCGGACACCCGAGAATTTATTACTTGAACATAACCTGCACTTGGGTTTACAACTCTTAATTGAGTTACCATCAAGTTTTTGGCGCCGTTGCCGGGGAAGCAATACTAAGTATATAAGTTTATAAGTATATTTATTTTTATTGGCTGGTTATACCGCCTAATTTGTATATATTTATTTTTATTGGCTCGTTATACCGCCTAATTTATTTTTATTGGCTGGTTATACCGCCTAATTTTGTATATTAACTTTGTTTTATGCTTGTTTGGCGACGTGATTTTAGATCTCGTCGTTTAGTTAGATTTTATTGTGAAACTTTTTCAGGTAATCTTTCTAATACAACTCCTACCATGGCTGACAATGAAAGTGTTAATGCTGAAGATGAGAACAGACAAGTACGCACCATGCGTGACTACTTGCAACCAACTCGAAGCTCATCACCCTCTTGTTTTATTTTTCCTCTCAATGCAAACAACTTTCGTTTTAAACCAGGTATGATAGCTTTGCTTCCAAATTTCCATGGGTTAGAATCGGAAAGTGCTTACTCGTTTCTAAAAGACTTCGAAGATGTATGTGTCACCTTTAATGACCAACAATGTACAAATGAAATTGTCAAGCTAAAATTATTTCCTTTTTCTTTAAAAGATAAAGCAAAAATTTGGCTTCATAATTTAAAACCAAGGTCAATTGGCACATGGCAAGAATTACAAACTGAGTTTCTAAAGAAATTTTTCCCAGCACATAAAACTACTGCTTTGAAAAGACAGATTCAAAATTTCAATCAAAATCAAAATGAAGCATTTTTTCAGTGCTTGGAGCGTTTTAAAGATTTGTTAAGTTCTTGTCCACATCATGGTTTTGAAAAATGGCGTCTTATTAGTTTCTTTTATGAAAGCTTAACTCCCGAAACTAAAAATTTGTTGAAACAATGTGTAACGGTGAGTTTCTAGAAAAAGAACCTGAAGAAGCCTTTGACTACCTAGACCATTTGGCAGATAACTCTCAAGCCTGGCACACAGATAATTCCTCTGAAAGTTCCAATAGATCTAATCTTGTTTCTAACAGAGGTAAATATCATTTTAGTCAAGAAGATGAGATAAAAGCTAAAGTAGCTAATTTGGCTAGAAAGATTGAAGCCATGGAACTTAGAGAAGTAAAAGAAGTCAAAACGGTTAAAAATGAAGAAAGTTGTGGAATTTGTGAAATCATGGGACACCCCACTTCTGAATGTCCAAACATTCCCATTCTTAAAGAAGCGTTGCATGATCAAGTAAATTCCATAAACACATTTAAAAAGCCTTTTCCTTCTCCTTACTCTGAAACGTATAACCCTGAATGGAGAAATCATCCCAACTTCAGTTGGCGGAATAATAATCATGTTCAGGTACCACAATCTCAAAAGCCGGGCAACACTTTTTCCTATCAACCTTCACGTGTACAAACCTTGGAAGAAACATTGCAAGCATTCATGCAAACACAAGCAAATGTGAATAACCGGACTTCACAGGACATCAATGAGATCAAAAACACCTTGTCCACATTGACAGCTTCATTACGCACTCAAGAAAAAGGTAAGTTTCCTGCTCAACCTCAGCCTAACCCTTCTACTCAATGTCTTGTTTCTTGCTCCAATGAAACTCAACAGGAAAATGCCAGTTCTATCACAACTCTTCGAAGTGGAAAGGCAATTGACAAAAACATTCCATCAAAAGACCAAGATCCTCCTTCCCCTCCGAAAAGTAATGGTAAGGATGATGGTAAGTCTGAACTTCTTGAAAATTTGGACAAAGAAAAAGGTATGCATCCTGCTCCTTTTCCTCAAAGGTTGCAAACAATAAAGAATTTGAATCAAAATGCAGAAATTTATGAACTTTTCAAACAAGTTAAGATTAACATTCCTTTATTGGATGCAATCAAACAAGTTCCGTCTTATGCTAAATTTTTGAAGGACATGTGCACAGTTAAAAGGAAACATAATGTACAAAAAAAAGCATTTCTGACGGAAAGTGTGAGCTCAATCATTCAGCACCTTACTCCACCAAAATTCAAAGATCCTGGATGTCCAACAATCTCATGCATCATTGGAAACACTAGAATAGAACGTGCATTGCTTGATCTTGGTGCTAGTGTTAATCTTTTGCCTTTTTCTGTTTATCAACAGTTAGGTTTAGGTGAACTCAAGGAAACACCTGTTACACTTCAACTAGCTGATCGTTCTGTAAAAATTTCTCGAGGGATAGTTGAAGATGTTTTGGTTCAAATTGATAATTTTTACTTCCCTGTTGATTTTATTGTTTTGGACACACATCCTGTTTCAAATCCAAATGTTCAAATTCCTGTTATATTAGGCCGTCCATTTCTTGCAACTTCTAATGCTCTGATAAATTGCAGGAATGGTAATTTGAACATTTCTTTTGGAAATATGACTTTAGAATTAAATGTGTTCAACATTTGCAAGCAACCTGGTGATGATTCAGAAGTACATGAAGTGGATTTCATTGAAGAACTTGTTCATGAACATCTCACCACTACCACATTCCATGATCCTTTAGAAGCTTATTTAATTGAATGTGAGTTTGATAATGCTTCAGAAATTTCACACATTGATTCTTTGTTAAATTCTTTTCAAGTTAAGCATTGTTGGAAACAAAAACTTGAGGAACTCAGAAATGATGCATATGAGAATTCTAAAATTCATAAAGAAAGAACTAAAGCCTTTCATGACAAGTTAATTTCAAGAAAAACATTTGATGTTGGGCAAAAAGTTCTACTTTATAATTCTAGACTTCACATATTTCCTGGTAAGTTGAGATCAAGATGGACTGACCCATTTGTGGTTAAGCATGTGTATCATTATGGAGCAGTTGATATTGAGAATTCTAAAAATTGTAACGTATTCAAGGTAAATGGACAAAGACTCAAACTCTTTTTGGAAAATCATGTTACTCAAGAAGAGGTTGTTTTTCTTTCTGATCCTTGTTTTGAAAATAACTAGATGTAAATATAATTTTTTTTTAACCCCGGTTAAATGGCGGATAACGGTACTCCGTGATTATTTAAGTCGGTTGATGGAGACTCAATTAAGAGTTGTAAACCCAAGTGCAGGTTATGTTCAAGTAATAAATTCTCGGGTGTCCGAGGTCGAACCACAGGGAAGCGTATTAATAAGTATAAGTTTATAAATATATAAGACAAAGAAAGTAAACAAGATATTAGGGAATCAACAACAAAATAAGATAAACAAGATATTAGAGAACAAAATAAACAAAATAACATAAAAACAATTAAACAAGATATAAAAAACAATAAGAAAGGATGTTGAGGTTAGAGAATCCACTCTTGGTGTTATGCTAAGATTAATCTTGTTTTATTACACAATTGAAATCCACACATAAGGGAGGTTCCAATCGGAAGGTTTAGCAATTCAGTCCAAATTGTCCAACGTCCATAGCATATGATATTATGTTCATTTGGTGTCCTCAAAACTCATAAAAAGAGTCCAAGCATTCCTTATGCCAAGGTATATGTCTACAACAAATCAAGGTTATGAAACCAAGCATTTACTGTGCCATTTTCATTGTCAATAATGAATCAAGATCTCTACTTTGCAAGTATGATTTTAAACCAAAAGAAAATATTATCTATGCTAGTGCTTATAAATGATGATTCATTTTAGCTCATGTTTAAGAGACTAACCTTAGCATTTACCAAGAGCTTCACCTCATCACCTCAACAATATGATTAGAAACACATACTAGATATGAATAAAATGAAAAGAAATGTAAGAAGAAAAAGAAAACTAGAGAAAGGAAAGAAAAAGAAAACTTAGAGAATTTTATTACAATGGCTATCCTACCAATGTATCAATGTATCCCAATACTCATCCAAGGCCCTCTATTTATACACATTTTGGAGGGCTAAATGACAAGAGACAAGCTTTACAAATTTCAAAGGTAGGTATAATAGGTGGGTGCATTTTTCTAACAATTTTCGTCATATTGTATGACAATTCTGATCAGCCAGCTTGATGGTCGATTTTGTCAATGTTGGAGGCTCGATCTGATAAAATGGTCTTCTAGAAAAATATACCCCTATCAGTTACGGATCCATAGCCGTTGGAATCAGATCATTTGCGCACGTGGATCGGAAGATATGGTCAAAATACCAAAACGGTGCAGAACAGACGTCATTGCACATCAGCCAACTTGATGGTCGATTTCGCTAGGGAAAACGACTCCGTTTCAAGAAGTGTAAAACATGAAAAAGATAGATATGCCTCTTAGCTTTGCAGGGATACAAAGTTCAGCCATATTGCTTCAGTGAAACTCGAGATATAGCTGATATGGCAAAAGGTGTCGGAACTGGAACTGAACTGGATTTGCCCTTAATTCTAGTAATCTGAAATCACTCAAAGAAACTTGTGAAAAACACCAAATTACATAAAAATATAAAAGATCATAAACACAATTAGACTAAACAATAATAACTCGTATTTGACACAAAACAATAATAAAACATAACTAAAAACTATATAATTATACGAGTTATCACACCCCCATACTTAGATTGTTGCTAGTCCCTAGCAACGACTCAATAAAAATAAAATAAGAAAATCTAATCTAATCCATTTTCGTAGGAAATCACGGTGGCACTTAGCATGTGACACAAGCCTTTAAACCCCTAGGTGTCCCTAGTGGACGAGTTTAGTCTCGTGAGGGTTTACTAGGACGATACCCACAAACATTGAAGACATAAGAAAAACTAAAAATAATAATTATAACTAATCCTTCCAATATAAATTAGAGATAATCATTGGACAAGTCTTAAAAACTAATCAATAGCTTAAAGAAATTCACAAAAAATCTTGCTTGAATGTAAATAGTTTGAGTTAAGCCAATAATAACATAACATATTTCAATCAAAATAGTGTATATTCAAACTTAATCTCAACTTCTCACATGGGATACTCTCTTGATTTTCACTCTTTAAAGTAGTGGTAAAGTGTTTACACTCAATCAATCTCATGAAAACACTTCTACCATATGCTTGCTTGTCCACCTATTCTCCACTATTTAGATCATACAACTTCATAAATCAAGAGGTCTTTATTCAAGGTTGTAATGGGGCCAAAGGTTATAATGTGGTTAAAGAACAAAAGGATAAAGATATCACAAAGGTTCCAAAGAGTTCATAGATTTTAGAGACATAATAAGATCATACAAATAAAACTTCTCAAAACTCTTATAAAGCACATAATAACATAGGCTAAATATTCATGTTGAGCCTTTGCATCATTCTAACCAACTTTGTAACATCTTTTTCTAGAAGTTCAAGAGAAGATTTTTTTTTTTTTTTTTTTTTTAATATGGGAATGTATTTGACAATGATCCCTTTCTTTTTCTCTTGACTTTTTCTTTTCTTTTCTTTCCCCCACACTTATCTTTTGTTTCTAACCCAAATTTTCAAATAAAAATATCCCTTGTTTTTTTGCAATATGTCTCAAAATATAAAATTCATCTTTAGAACAAGGGTAAGGATATAAGCATATTTAGGCTAGGTGTAAGTTGTGGTTACCAATAAAACATCATATTTAATGTAGGCTCAAATTGGCTCACTAGTGGGGATGTTCTCGTAGAACATTAATAATGGATGGCTGTTTGGCTCTGGTTATAATCCTAATGCCTCTATCATATTCATGTTGTCACATGTATCAATATAGTCTCAAACGGTTTAAAGCAAGTTCTAGAGAATCATGTAATCATAAGAGCACTCAAGAAAGAAATTAGATTGATTTGTATAATGCATCAATCATTATAGGCTCAAAAACTCACAAAGATGATTATACAAGTCAGATTAAGTCTAAACATGCTTCTTTCTCAATCAACATATCATATTAACATTGGCTCATAAAAAGGTTGACATCAAGCTCAATTCTCATGAAAATCTTCTCACTAATAAATCTGTTTTAGACTTATGCAATTCATATCTCATCATTGTATTGAAAGTAACTAAAAAAAAAAAAACACTAAGTCTAAACATGCTTTTTTTTTTTTTTTTTTTTTTTTTGTTTTTTTTGTTTTTTTTGTTTTTTTTGTTTTTTTTTTTGTTTTTTTGAAGAAGAAGATTAAATCAAACTGACAAGGTATGTCTCAAGTCTCCCTTACTCAGACCTTGTTCAGAATGAATACTTCTAAATGTCTTAAAACACAACAAATTTTTTTTTTTTTTTTTTTTTAAGCAAAATATGTCCCTTACCCCCTACTAAAATATGACATTGTCCCCAATGTCAAATTTTAAAGGTAGAATTTAGGAGATATTACCTGCAGAGGTTGCTAACCACTTATTATAACTGAGACACAACAAGCAAAATGTTAGATAATGTCACAAAGACAAAGTGCAATCCACTCCTTGCTCGTCCATATCTCTTTTTCTTTTTCCGAGCGTTTGCGAAACAACCGTAGCAGATAAACACTCATAAGCTTGTAGCTTTTTGAGTAAATCTTCAATGGTTGTAGCAGAAATTATGGTTCTCCTTGCCTCTGAAAACATGAATCCATTATCCACAGCATTATCTAAATATGAAAGTAAATTACTAAAATAACCATTAATATTAAGCAAACCAATGGGTTTCTTATTTGTGACCAAAGATGACCAAGAAGCCACGCAAGCTATTTCTTCCAATGTACCCAGACCTCCTGGTAAAGCAATGAATGCATCGGCAGAATGGTACATGATTGTTATCCGTTCAGGGATACTCCAGACTTGTATTTCCTTACCCACGGTAGGTCCACAAAAATCTGTGAATAGTTTTGGCACGATTCCTAGAACTGGACTTCCTCCGGCGTGTGCTGCTGTAGCGACTGCTCCCATTAAACCCGTACTACCGCCTCCATAAATCAAGTGGATCTTTTGTTGGGCAAGTATTACTCCAACTCTTATGGCTTCATCAGCGAATATGTTATTTTTCCCTGGATAAGCACCTCCAAAGACACAAATTTTTTTAATGCGCTGGGACGAAGTGCTTTCCATTTTTTTTTCTTTTTCGAGTGCCTGAAAGAGAATGAGTACATGGTGTAATATATAGAGGACTGAGTAGTGAATCAGACAAGAGTAATAATGTCGCCGAAAGTGTATTTGACCTGTCAGAAGAAAATGTTAACCTAACAAAAGATTTTTGCATGATTTCAGGAAGAAAATCAAAAAGAGAAGAAAAATCAACCGTAAAAGTCAAAAGTAATAATGTCGCCGAAAGTGTATTTGGCATCTTCCTCTGGTTTTACGTCCAGAAACGGCTTAAACGCCTTCTATGAGTCGAGGATATGCTTCCCATCCAGTTTTCTTACAAGCTGGCAAACAGGGTCTTTTATCATCAGATTCCCAAGATGTTGCCATTCCCTTTGGAATTGCGGCCATAAATCAAGAATTTCTCTTTGTACGTCTCCACTAGGATGCGTATCAAGAGAAAGTTGGATATTACCCAAATTCTCCTTACTCAGTCCATCCTTAATGAATTCAATTTTATCATCTCGATTAGAGGACGGAATCCCAATAGAACGACATTTACCGTTACACGTCCATCGTGCACACTTGTGGCAATTTGAACTCATGCGCTTTGCTCGTCGCTTCTTTGCATAAGTGCTTCTACCTGTACCTGGTAAATGCAAAACAGGAAGATATTCATCTTCACGTACCTTGGCTTCAATTATCCAACGTATGTCTTCAGGAATCCCTTTGTTCATAAGCATTCTTAATCTTTCTAATCGAACTTGGTAAAGCTTCAGTAAAATATTCCGAGGAAAAGGAGGAAATCGTTTCTGCAATCTTTTGAGAATATCATCCATCCTGAAAAAAAAATGAAATAAAATAAAATGAAAGAGAAATTTATATACAATATCAGTTTTGTGGGTAGCTGATGGAACCGACTTAAATAATCACGGAGTACCGTTATCCGCCATTTAACCGGGGTAAAAAAAAATTATATTTACATCTAGTTATTTTCAAAACAAGGATCAGAAAGAAAAACAACCTCTTCTTGAGTAACATGATTTTCCAAAAAGAGTTTGAGTCTTTGTCCATTTACCTTGAATACGTTACCATTTTGAGGATTCTCAATGTCAACTGCTCCATAATGATACACATGCTTAACCACAAATGGGCCAGTCCATCTTGATCTCAACTTACCAGGAAATATGTGAAGTCTAGAATTATAAAGTAGAACTTTTTGCCCAACATCAAATATTTTTCTTGAAATTAACTTGTCATGAAAGGCTTTAGTTCTTTCTTTATGAATTTTAGAATTCTCATATGCATCATTTCTGAGTTCCTCAAGTTCATTTATGACTGGAAAAGTTTCATTCTCACCCAAAAAGGAATATTTTAGCTCGGATGGCAATGGTTTTAAATCCAGCTTGGGTGGTTCAATAGTTGATGGTACAGTGACATTTATGAGTGATGGAAGTTCCTCAAACTTTTGTTTCCAACAATGCTTAACCTGAAAAGAATTTAACAAAGAATCAGTGTGTGAAATTTCTGAAGCATTATCAAACTCACATTCAATTAAATAAGCTTCTAAAGGATCATGGAATGTGGTAGTGGTGAGATGTTCATGAACAAGTTCTTCAATGGAATCCACTTCATGTACTTCTGAATCATCACCAGGTTGCTTGCAAGTGTTGAACACATTTAATTCTAAAGTCATATTTCCAAAAGAAATGTTCAACATACCATTCCTGCAATTTATCAGAGCATTAGAAGTTGCAAGAAATGGACGGCCTAATATAACAGGAATTTGAACATTTGGATTTGAAACAGGATGTGTGTCCAAAACAATAAAATCAACAGGGAAGTAAAAATTATCAATTTGAACCAAAACATCTTCAACTATCCCTCGAGGTATTTTTACAGAACGATCAGCTAGTTGAAGTGTAACAGGTGTTTCCTTGAGTTCACCTAAACCTAACTGTTGATAAACAGAAAAAGGCAAAAGATTAACACTAGCACCAAGATCAAGCAATGCACGTTCTATTCTAGTGTTTCCAATGATGCATGAGATTGTTGGACATCCAGGATCTTTGAATTTTGGTGGAGTAAGGTGCTGAATGATTGAGCTCACACTTTCCGTCAGAAATGCTTTCTTCTGTACATTATGTTTCCTTTTAAATGTGCACATGTCCTTCAAAAATTTAGCATAAGATGGAACTTGTTTGATTGCATCCAATAAAGGAATGTTAATCTTAACTTGTTTGAAAAGATCATAAATTTCTGCATTTTGATTCAAATTCTTTATTGTTTGCAACCTTTGAAGAAAAGGAGCAGGATGCATACCTTTTTCTTTGTCCAAATTTTCAAGAAGTTCAGACTTACCATCATCCTTACCATTACTTTTCGGAGGGGAAAGAGGATCTTGGTCTTTTGATGGAGTGTTTTTGTCAATTGCCTTTCCACTTCGAAGAGTTGTGATAGAACTGGCATTTTCCTGTTGAGTTTCATTGGAGCAAGAAACAAGACATTGAGTAGAAGGGTTAGGCTGAGGTTGAGCAGGAAACTTACCTTTTTCTTGAGTGCGTAATGAAGCTGTCAATGTGGACAAGGTGTTTTTGATCTCATTGATGTCCTGTGAAGTCCGGCTATTCACATTTGCTTGTGTTTGCATGAATGCTTGCAATGTCTCTTCCAAGGTTTGTACACGTGAAGGTTGATAGGAAAAAGTGTTGCCCGGCTTTTGAGATTGTGGTACCTGAACATGATTATTATTCCGCCAACTGAAGTTGGGATGATTTCTCCATTCAGGGTTATACGTTTCAGAGTAAGGAGAAGGAAAAGGCTTTTTAAATGTGTTTATGGAATTTACTTGATCATGCAACGCTTCTTTAAGAATGGGAATGTTTGGACATTCAGAAGTGAGGTGTCCCATGATTTCACAAATTCCACAACTTTCTTCATTTTTAACCGTTTTGACTTCTCTAAGTTCCATGGCTTCAATCTTTCTAGCCAAATTAGCTACTTTAGCTTTTATCTCATCTTCTTGACTAAAATGATATTTACCTCTGTTAGAAACAAGATTAGATCTATTGGAACTTTCAGAGGAATTATCTGTGTGCCAGGCTTGAGAGTTATCTGCCAAATGGTCTAGGTAGTCAAAGGCTTCTTCAGGTTCTTTTTCTAGAAACTCACCGTTACACATTGTTTCAACAAATTGTTTAGTTTCGGGAGTTAAACTTTCATAAAAGAAACTAATAAGACGCCATTTTTCAAAACCATGATGTGGACAAGAACTTAACAAATCTTTAAAACGCTCCCAGCACTGAAAAAATGCTTCATTTTGATTTTGATTGAAATTTTGAATCTGTCTTTTCAAAGCAGTAGTTTTATGTGCTGGGAAAAATTTCTTTAGAAACTCAGTTTGTAATTCTTGCCATGTGCCAATTGACCTTGGTTTTAAATTATGAAGCCAAATTTTTGCTTTATCTTTTAAAGAAAAAGGAAATAATTTTAGCTTGACAATTTCATTTGTACATTGTTGGTCATTAAAGGTGACACATACATCTTCGAAGTCTTTTAGAAACGAGTAAGCACTTTCCGATTCTAACCCATGGAAATTTGGAAGCAAAGCTATCATACCTGGTTTAAAACGAAAGTTGTTTGCATTGAGAGGAAAAATAAAACAAGAGGGTGATGAGCTTCGAGTTGGTTGCAAGTAGTCACGCATGGTGCGTACTTGTCTGTTCTCATCTTCAGCATGAACACTTTCATTGTCAGCCATGGTAGGAGTTGTATTAGAAAGATTACCTGAAAAAGTTTCACAATAAAATCTAACTAAACGACGAGATCTAAAATCACGTCGCCAAACAAGCATAAAACAAAGTTAATATACAGATTAGGCGGTATAACCAGCCAATAAAAATAAAACAAAGTTAATATACAATATAAATATAAATATATAGAAAATTAGGCGGTATAACCAGCCAATAAAAATAAATATACTTATAAACTTATATACTTAGTATTGCTTCCCCGGCAACGGCGCCAAAAACTTGATGGAGACTCAATTAAGAGTTGTAAACCCAAGTGCAGGTTATGTTCAAGTAATAAATTCTCGGGTGTCCGAGGTCGAACCACAGGGAAGCGTATTAATAAGTATAAGTTTATAAATATATAAGACAAAGAAAGTAAACAAGATATTAGGGAATCAACAACAAAATAAGATAAACAAGATATTAGAGAACAAAATAAACAAAATAACATAAAAACAATTAAACAAGATATAAAAAACAATAAGAAAGGATGTTGAGGTTAGAGAATCCACTCTTGGTGTTATGCTAAGATTAATCTTGTTTTATTACACAATTGAAATCCACACATAAGGGAGGTTCCAATCGGAAGGTTTAGCAATTCAGTCCAAATTGTCCAACGTCCATAGCATATGATATTATGTTCATTTGGTGTCCTCAAAACTCATAAAAAGAGTCCAAGCATTCCTTATGCCAAGGTATATGTCTACAACAAATCAAGGTTATGAAACCAAGCATTTACTGTGCCATTTTCATTGTCAATAATGAATCAAGATCTCTACTTTGCAAGTATGATTTTAAACCAAAAGAAAATATTATCTATGCTAGTGCTTATAAATGATGATTCATTTTAGCTCATGTTTAAGAGACTAACCTTAGCATTTACCAAGAGCTTCACCTCATCACCTCAACAATATGATTAGAAACACATACTAGATATGAATAAAATGAAAAGAAATGTAAGAAGAAAAAGAAAACTAGAGAAAGGAAAGAAAAAGAAAACTTAGAGAATTTTATTACAATGGCTATCCTACCAATGTATCAATGTATCCCAATACTCATCCAAGGCCCTCTATTTATACACATTTTGGAGGGCTAAATGACAAGAGACAAGCTTTACAAATTTCAAAGGTAGGTATAATAGGTGGGTGCATTTTTCTAACAATTTTCGTCATATTGTATGACAATTCTGATCAGCCAGCTTGATGGTCGATTTTGTCAATGTTGGAGGCTCGATCTGATAAAATGGTCTTCTAGAAAAATATACCCCTATCAGTTACGGATCCATAGCCGTTGGAATCAGATCATTTGCGCACGTGGATCGGAAGATATGGTCAAAATACCAAAACGGTGCAGAACAGACGTCATTGCACATCAGCCAACTTGATGGTCGATTTCGCTAGGGAAAACGACTCCGTTTCAAGAAGTGTAAAACATGAAAAAGATAGATATGCCTCTTAGCTTTGCAGGGATACAAAGTTCAGCCATATTGCTTCAGTGAAACTCGAGATATAGCTGATATGGCAAAAGGTGTCGGAACTGGAACTGAACTGGATTTGCCCTTAATTCTAGTAATCTGAAATCACTCAAAGAAACTTGTGAAAAACACCAAATTACATAAAAATATAAAAGATCATAAACACAATTAGACTAAACAATAATAACTCGTATTTGACACAAAACAATAATAAAACATAACTAAAAACTATATAATTATACGAGTTATCATCGGTTCCATCAGCTACCCACAAAACTGATATTGTATATAAATTTCTCTTTCAATTTCTCTTTCATTTCTCTTTCATTTTTTTTTTCAAGATGGATGATATTCTCACAAGATTGCAGAAACGATTTCCTCATTTTCCTCGGAATATTTTACTGAAGCTTTACCAAGTTCGATTTGAAAGATTAAGAATGCTTATGCACAAAGGGATTCCTGAAGACATACGTTGGATAATTGAAGCCAAGGTACGTGAAGATGAATATCTTCCTGTTTTGCATTTACCAGGTACAGGTAGAAGCACTTTTGCAAAGAAGCGACGAGCAAAGCGCATGAGTTCAAATTGCCACAAATGTGCACGATGGACGTGTAACGGTAAATGTCGTTCTATTGGGATTCCTTCCTCTAATCGAGATGATAAAATTGAATTCATTAAGGATGGACTGAGTAAGGAGAATTTGGGTAATATCCAACTTTCTCTTGAGACGCATCCTAGTGGAGACGTACAAAGAGAAATTCTTGATTTATGGCCGCAATTCCAAAGGGAATGGCAACATCTTGGGAATCTGATGTTAAAAGACCCTGTTTGCCAGCTTGTAAGAAAACTGGATGGGAAGCATATCCTCGACTCGTAGAAGGCGTTTAAGCCGTTTCTGGACGTAAAACCAGAGGAATATGTGAGCCACAATCACAACTACAATAAATGACTTCTCAGCTTTTGGTTTGATTTGCAATAACTTCGTTTCGGTTTAATTTACGAGTTGTTCGATTTGTGTAATTATTCTCATTTTTTTTTGCATTGGTCTTTTACGGTTGATTTTTCTTCTCTTTTTGATTTTTTTCCTGAAATCACGCAAAGATCTTTTGTTAGGTTAACATTTTCTTCTGACAGGTCAAATACACTTTGTGACATTATCTAACATTTTGTTTGTTGTGTCTCAGTTATAATAAGTGGTTAGCAACCTCTGTAGGTAATATCTCCTAAATTCTACCTTTAAAATTTGACATTGGGGACAATGTCATATTTTAGTAGGGGGTAAGGGACATATTTTGCTAATTTAAAAAAAAATATATATATTTTGTGTTTTAAGACATTTAGAAGTATTCATTCTGAACAAGGTCTGAGTAAGGGAGACTTGAGACATACCTTGTCAGTTTGATTTAATCTTCTTCTTCTTCAAAAAAAAAAAAAAAAAAAAAATGTTTAGGCTTAGTGTGTTTTTAGTGTGTTTTAGTTACTTTCAATACTATAATGAGATATGAATTGCATAAGTCTAAAACAGATTTATTAGTGAGAAGATTTTCATGAGAATTGAGCTTGATATCAACCTTTTTATGAGCCAATGTTAATATGATATGTTGATTGAGAAAGAAGCATGTTTAGACTTAATCTGACTTGTATAATCATCCTTGTGAGTTTTTGAGCCTATAATGATTGGTGCATTATACAAATCAATCTAATTTCTTTCTTGAGTGCTCTTATGATTACATGATTCTCTAGAACTTGCTTTAAACCGTTTGATACTATATTGATACATGTGACAACATGAATATGATAGAGGCATTAGGATTATAACCAGAGCCAAACAGCCATCCCTTATTAATGTTCTAAGAGAACATCCCCACTAGTGAGCCAATTTGAGCATACATTAAATATGCTGTTTTATTGGTAACCACAACTTACACCTAGCCTAAATATACATATATCCTTACCCTTGTTCTAAAGATGGATTTTTATATTTTGAGACATATTGGAAAAAAAAAAAAAACAAGGGATATTTTTAGTTGAAAATTTGGGTTAGAAATAAAAGATAAGTGTGGGGGAAGAAAAGAAAACAAAAAGTCAAGAGAAAAAGAAAGGGATCATTGTCAAATACATTCCCATATTAAAAAAAAAAAAAAAAATCTTCTCTTGAACTTCTAGAAAAAGATGTTACAAAGTTGGTTAGAATGATGCAAAGGCTCAACATGAATATTTAGCCTATGTTATTATGTGCTTTATAAGAGTTTTGAGAAGTTTTATTTGTATGATCTTATTATGTCTCTAAAATCTATGAACTCTTTGGAACCTTTGTGATATCTTTATCCTTTTGTTCTTTAACCACATTATAACCCTTTGGCCCCATTACAACCTTGAATAAAGACCTCTTGATTTATGAAGTTGTATGATCTAAATAGTAGAGAATAGGTGGAAAAGCAAGCAGATGGTAGAAGTGTTTTCATGAGATTGATTGAGTGTAAACACTTTACCACTACTTTAAAGAGTGAAAATCAAGAGAGTATCCCATGTGAGAAGTTGAGATTAAGTTTGAATATACACTATTTTGATTGAAATATGTTATGTTAATATTGGCTTAACTCAAACTATTTACATTCAAGCAAGATTTTTTTTGAATTTCTTTAAGCTATTGATTAGTTTTTAAGACTTGTCCAATGATTATCTCTAATTTATATTGGAAGGATTAGTTATAATTATTATTTTTAGTTTTTCTTATGTCTTCAATGTTTGTGGGTATCGTCCTAGTAAACCCTCACGAGACTAAACTCGTCCACTAGGGACACCTAGGGGTTTAAAGGCTTGTGTCACATGCTAAGTGCCACCGTGATTTCCTACGAAAATGGATTAGATTAGATTTTCTTATTTTATTGAGTCGTTGCTAGGGACTAGCAACAATCTAAGTGTGGGGGTGTGATAACTCGTATAATTATATAGTTTTTAGTTATGTTTTATTATTGTTTTGTGTCAAATACGAGTTATTATTGTTTAGTCTAATTGTGTTTATGATCTTTTATATTTTTATGTAATTTGGTGTTTTTCACAAGTTTCTTTGAGTGATTTCAGATTACTAGAATTAAGGGCAAATCCAGTTCAGTTCCAGTTCCGACACCGTTTGCCATATCAGCTATATCTCGAGTTTCACTGAAGAAATAAGGCTAAAATTTGTAGCCATGCAAAGCTAAGAGGCATATCTATCTTTTTCATGTTTTACATTTCTTGAAACGGAGTCGTTTTCCCTAGCGAAATCGACCATCAAGTTGGCTGATGTGCAATGATGACTGTGCTGACCTATTTTCGTATTTTGCCCATATCTTGTTATCCACATCAGCAAATACGCTGATTCCAACGGCTATAGATCCGTAACTGATAGGGGTATATTTTTCTAGAAGACCATTTTATCAGATCGAGCCTCCAACATTGACAAAATCGACCATCAAGCTGGCTGATCAGAATTGTCATACAATATGACGAAAATTGTTAGAAAAATGCACCCACCTATTATACCTACCTTTGAAATTTGTAAAGCTTGTCTCTTGTCATTTAGCCCTCCAAAATGTGTATAAATAGAGGGCCTTGGATGAGTATTGGGATACATTGATACATTGGTAGGATATTAGCCATTGTAATAAAATTCTCTAAGTTTTCTTCTTCTTTCCTTTCTCTAGTTTTCTTGTTCTTTACTTATGTTTCTTACATTCCTTTTCATTTTATTCATATCTAGTATGTGTTGCTAATCATATTGTTGAGGTGATGAGGTGAAGCTTTTGGTAAATGCTAAGGTTAGTCTCTTAAACTTGAGCTAAAATGAATCATCATTTATAAACATTAGTATAGATAATATTTTCTTTTGGTTTAAAATCATACTTGCAAAGTAGAGATCTTGATTCGTTATTGACAAGGAAAATGGCACAGTAAATGCTTGGTTTCATAACCTTGATTTGTTGTAGACATATACCTTGGCATAAGGAATGCTTGGACTCTTTTTATGAGTTTTGAGGACACCAAATGAACATAATATCATATGCTATGGACGTTGGACAATTTGGACTGAATTGCTAAACCTTCCGATTGGAACCTCCCTTATGTGTGGATTTCAATTGTGTAATAAAACAAGATTAATCTTAGCATAACACCAAGAGTGGATTCTCTAACCTCAACATCTTTTCTTATTGTTTTTTATATCTTGTTTAATTGCTTTTATGTTATTTTGTTTATTTTGTTCTCTAATATCTTGTTTACTTTCTTTGTTATTGATTCCCTAATATCTTGTTTATTTTCTTTTTCTTATATATTTATAAACTTATACTTACTAATACGCTTCCCTGTGGTTCGACCTCGGACACCCGAGAATTTATTACTTGAACATAACCTGCACTTGGGTTTACAACTCTTAATTGAGTTACCATCAAGTTTTTGGCGCCGTTGCCGGGGAAGCAATACTAAGTATATAAGTTTATAAGTATATTTATTTTTATTGGCTGGTTATACCGCCTAATTTGTATATATTTATTTTTATTGGCTCGTTATACCGCCTAATTTATTTTTATTGGCTGGTTATACCGCCTAATTTTGTATATTAACTTTGTTTTATGCTTGTTTGGCGACGTGATTTTAGATCTCGTCGTTTAGTTAGATTTTATTGTGAAACTTTTTCAGGTAATCTTTCTAATACAACTCCTACCATGGCTGACAATGAAAGTGTTCATGCTGAAGATGAGAACAGACAAGTACGCACCATGCGTGACTACTTGCAACCAACTCGAAGCTCATCACCCTCTTGTTTTATTTTTCCTCTCAATGCAAACAACTTTCGTTTTAAACCAGGTATGATAGCTTTGCTTCCAAATTTCCATGGGTTAGAATCGGAAAGTGCTTACTCGTTTCTAAAAGACTTCGAAGATGTATGTGTCACCTTTAATGACCAACAATGTACAAATGAAATTGTCAAGCTAAAATTATTTCCTTTTTCTTTAAAAGATAAAGCAAAAATTTGGCTTCATAATTTAAAACCAAGGTCAATTGGCACATGGCAAGAATTACAAACTGAGTTTCTAAAGAAATTTTTCCCAGCACATAAAACTACTGCTTTGAAAAGACAGATTCAAAATTTCAATCAAAATCAAAATGAAGCATTTTTTCAGTGCTTGGAGCGTTTTAAAGATTTGTTAAGTTCTTGTCCACATCATGGTTTTGAAAAATGGCGTCTTATTAGTTTCTTTTATGAAAGCTTAACTCCCGAAACTAAAAATTTGTTGAAACAATGTGTAACGGTGAGTTTCTAGAAAAAGAACCTGAAGAAGCCTTTGACTACCTAGACCATTTGGCAGATAACTCTCAAGCCTGGCACACAGATAATTCCTCTGAAAGTTCCAATAGATCTAATCTTGTTTCTAACAGAGGTAAATATCATTTTAGTCAAGAAGATGAGATAAAAGCTAAAGTAGCTAATTTGGCTAGAAAGATTGAAGCCATGGAACTTAGAGAAGTAAAAGAAGTCAAAACGGTTAAAAATGAAGAAAGTTGTGGAATTTGTGAAATCATGGGACACCCCACTTCTGAATGTCCAAACATTCCCATTCTTAAAGAAGCGTTGCATGATCAAGTAAATTCCATAAACACATTTAAAAAGCCTTTTCCTTCTCCTTACTCTGAAACGTATAACCCTGAATGGAGAAATCATCCCAACTTCAGTTGGCGGAATAATAATCATGTTCAGGTACCACAATCTCAAAAGCCGGGCAACACTTTTTCCTATCAACCTTCACGTGTACAAACCTTGGAAGAAACATTGCAAGCATTCATGCAAACACAAGCAAATGTGAATAACCGGACTTCACAGGACATCAATGAGATCAAAAACACCTTGTCCACATTGACAGCTTCATTACGCACTCAAGAAAAAGGTAAGTTTCCTGCTCAACCTCAGCCTAACCCTTCTACTCAATGTCTTGTTTCTTGCTCCAATGAAACTCAACAGGAAAATGCCAGTTCTATCACAACTCTTCGAAGTGGAAAGGCAATTGACAAAAACATTCCATCAAAAGACCAAGATCCTCCTTCCCCTCCGAAAAGTAATGGTAAGGATGATGGTAAGTCTGAACTTCTTGAAAATTTGGACAAAGAAAAAGGTATGCATCCTGCTCCTTTTCCTCAAAGGTTGCAAACAATAAAGAATTTGAATCAAAATGCAGAAATTTATGAACTTTTCAAACAAGTTAAGATTAACATTCCTTTATTGGATGCAATCAAACAAGTTCCGTCTTATGCTAAATTTTTGAAGGACATGTGCACAGTTAAAAGGAAACATAATGTACAAAAAAAAGCATTTCTGACGGAAAGTGTGAGCTCAATCATTCAGCACCTTACTCCACCAAAATTCAAAGATCCTGGATGTCCAACAATCTCATGCATCATTGGAAACACTAGAATAGAACGTGCATTGCTTGATCTTGGTGCTAGTGTTAATCTTTTGCCTTTTTCTGTTTATCAACAGTTAGGTTTAGGTGAACTCAAGGAAACACCTGTTACACTTCAACTAGCTGATCGTTCTGTAAAAATTTCTCGAGGGATAGTTGAAGATGTTTTGGTTCAAATTGATAATTTTTACTTCCCTGTTGATTTTATTGTTTTGGACACACATCCTGTTTCAAATCCAAATGTTCAAATTCCTGTTATATTAGGCCGTCCATTTCTTGCAACTTCTAATGCTCTGATAAATTGCAGGAATGGTAATTTGAACATTTCTTTTGGAAATATGACTTTAGAATTAAATGTGTTCAACATTTGCAAGCAACCTGGTGATGATTCAGAAGTACATGAAGTGGATTTCATTGAAGAACTTGTTCATGAACATCTCACCACTACCACATTCCATGATCCTTTAGAAGCTTATTTAATTGAATGTGAGTTTGATAATGCTTCAGAAATTTCACACATTGATTCTTTGTTAAATTCTTTTCAGGTTAAGCATTGTTGGAAACAAAAACTTGAGGAACTCAGAAATGATGCATATGAGAATTCTAAAATTCATAAAGAAAGAACTAAAGCCTTTCATGACAAGTTAATTTCAAGAAAAACATTTGATGTTGGGCAAAAAGTTCTACTTTATAATTCTAGACTTCACATATTTCCTGGTAAGTTGAGATCAAGATGGACTGACCCATTTGTGGTTAAGCATGTGTATCATTATGGAGCAGTTGATATTGAGAATTCTAAAAATTGTAACGTATTCAAGGTAAATGGACAAAGACTCAAACTCTTTTTGGAAAATCATGTTACTCAAGAAGAGGTTGTTTTTCTTTCTGATCCTTGTTTTGAAAATAACTAGATGTAAATATAATTTTTTTTAACCCCGGTTAAATGGCGGATAACGGTACTCCGTGATTATTTAAGTCGGTTCCATCAGCTACCCACAAAACTGATATTGTATATAAATTTCTCTTTCAATTTCTCTTTCATTTTCTCTTTCATTTTTTTTTCAAGATGGATGATATTCTCACAAGATTGCAGAAACGATTTCCTCCTTTTCCTCGGAATATTTTACTGAAGCTTTACCAAGTTCGATTTGAAAGATTAAGAATGCTTATGCACAAAGGGATTCCTGAAGACATACGTTGGATAATTGAAGCCAAGGTACGTGAAGATGAATATCTTCCTGTTTTGCATTTACCAGGTACAGGTAGAAGCACTTTTGCAAAGAAGCGACGAGCAAAGCGCATGAGTTCAAATTGCCACAAATGTGCACGATGGACGTGTAACGGCAAATGTCGTTCTATTGGGATTCCTTCCTCTAATCGAGATGATAAAATTGAATTCATTAAGGATGGACTGAGTAAGGAGAATTTGGGTAATATCCAACTTTCTCTTGAGACGCATCCTAGTGGAGACGTACAAAGAGAAATTCTTGATTTATGGCCGCAATTCCAAAGGGAATGGCAACATCTTGGGAATCTGATGTTAAAAGACCCTGTTTGCCAGCTTGTAAGAAAACTGGATGGGAAGCATATCCTCGACTCATAGAAGGCGTTTAAGCCGTTTCTGGACGTAAAACCAGAGGAATATGTGAGCCACAATCACAACTACAATAAATGACTTCTCAGCTTTTGGTTTGATTTGCAATAACTTCGTTTCGGTTTAATTTACGAGTTGTTCGATTTGTGTAATTATTCTCATTTTTTTTTGCATTGGTCTTTTACGGTTGATTTTTCTTCTCTTTTTGATTTTTTTCCTGAAATCACGCAAAGATCTTTTGTTAGGTTAACATTTTCTTCTGACAGGTCAAATACACTTTGTGACATTATCTAACATTTTGTTTGTTGTGTCTCAGTTATAATAAGTGGTTAGCAACCTCTGTAGGTAATATCTCCTAAATTCTACCTTTAAAATTTGACATTGGGGACAATGTCATATTTTAGTAGGGGGTAAGGGACATATTTTGCTAATTTAAAAAAATATATATATATTTTGTGTTTTAAGACATTTAGAAGTATTCATTCTGAACAAGGTCTGAGTAAGGGAGACTTGAGACATACCTTGTCAGTTTGATTTAATCTTCTTCTTCTTCAAAAAAAAAAAAAAAAAAACATGTTTATGCTTAGTGTGTTTTTAGTGTGTTTTAGTTACTTTCAATACTATAATGAGATATGAATTGCATAAGTCTAAAACAGATTTATTAGTGAGAAGATTTTCATGAGAATTGAGCTTGATATCAACCTTTTTATGAGCCAATGTTAATATGATATGTTGATTGAGAAAGAAGCATGTTTAGACTTAATCTGACTTGTATAATCATCCTTGTGAGTTTTTGAGCCTATAATGATTGGTGCATTATACAAATCAATCTAATTTCTTTCTTGAGTGCTCTTATGATTACATGATTCTCTAGAACTTGCTTTAAACCGTTTGATACTATATTGATACATGTGACAACATGAATATGATAGAGGCATTAGGATTATAACCAGAGCCAAACAGCCATCCCTTATTAATGTTCTAAGAGAACATCCCCACTAGTGAGCCAATTTGAGCATACATTAAATATGCTGTTTTATTGGTAACCACAACTTACACCTAGCCTAAATATACATATATCCTTACCCTTGTTCTAAAGATGGATTTTTATATTTTGAGACATATTGGAAAAAAAAAAAAAACAAGGGATATTTTTAGTTGAAAATTTGGGTTAGAAATAAAAGATAAGTGTGGGGGAAGAAAAGAAAACAAAAAGTCAAGAGAAAAAGAAAGGGATCATTGTCAAATACATTCCCATATTAAAAAAAAAAAAATCTTCTCTTGAACTTCTAGAAAAAGATGTTACAAAGTTGGTTAGAATGATGCAAAGGCTCAACATGAATATTTAGCCTATGTTATTATGTGCTTTATAAGAGTTTTGAGAAGTTTTATTTGTATGATCTTATTATGTCTCTAAAATCTATGAACTCTTTGGAACCTTTGTGATATCTTTATCCTTTTGTTCTTTAACCACATTATAACCCTTTGGCCCCATTACAACCTTGAATAAAGACCTCTTGATTTATGAAGTTGTATGATCTAAATAGTGGAGAATAGGTGGAAAAGCAAGCATATGGTAGAAGTGTTTTCATGAGATTGATTGAGTGTAAACACTTTACCACTACTTTAAAGAGTGAAAATCAAGAGAGTATCCCATGTGAGAAGTTGAGATTAAGTTTGAATATACACTATTTTGATTGAAATATGTTATGTTAATATTGGCTTAACTCAAACTATTTACATTCAAGCAAGATTTTTTTTGAATTTCTTTAAGCTATTGATTAGTTTTTAAGACTTGTCCAATGATTATCTCTAATTTATATTGGAAGGATTAGTTATAATTATTATTTTTAGTTTTTCTTATGTCTTCAATGTTTGTGGGTATCGTCCTAGTAAACCCTCACGAGACTAAACTCGTCCACTAGGGACACCTAGGGGTTTAAAGGCTTGTGTCACATGCTAAGTGCCACCGTGATTTCCTACGAAAATGGATTAGATTAGATTTTCTTATTTTATTGAGTCGTTGCTAGGGACTAGCAACAATCTAAGTGTGGGGGTGTGATAACTCGTATAATTATATAGTTTTTAGTTATGTTTTATTATTGTTTTGTGTCAAATACGAGTTATTATTGTTTAGTCTAATTGTGTTTATGATCTTTTATATTTTTATGTAATTTGGTGTTTTTCACAAGTTTCTTTGAGTGATTTCAGATTACTAGAATTAAGGGCAAATCCAGTTCAGTTCCAGTTCCGACACCGTTTGCCATATCAGCTATATCTCGAGTTTCACTGAAGCAATAAGGCTAAAATTTGTAGCCATGCAAAGCTAAGAGGCATATCTATCTTTTTCATGTTTTACATTTCTTGAAACGGAGTCGTTTTCCCTAGCGAAATCGACCATCAAGTTGGCTGATGTGCAATGACGTCTGTGCTGACCTATTTTCGTATTTTGCCCATATCTTGTTATCCACATCAGCAAATACGCTGATTCCAACGGCTATAGATCCGTAACTGATAGGGGTATATTTTTCTAGAAGACCATTTTATCAGATCGAGCCTCCAACATTGACAAAATCGACCATCAAGCTGGCTGATCAGAATTGTCATACAATATGACGAAAATTGTTAGAAAAATGCACCCACCTATTATACCTACCTTTGAAATTTGTAAAGCTTGTCTCTTGTCATTTAGCCCTCCAAAATGTGTATAAATAGAGGGCCTTGGATGAGTATTGGGATACATTGATACATTGGTAGGATATTAGCCATTGTAATAAAATTCTCTAAGTTTTCTTCTTCTTTCCTTTCTCTAGTTTTCTTGTTCTTTACTTATGTTTCTTACATTCCTTTTCATTTTATTCATATCTAGTATGTGTTGCTAATCATATTGTTGAGGTGATGAGGTGAAGCTTTTGGTAAATGCTAAGGTTAGTCTCTTAAACTTGAGCTAAAATGAATCATCATTTATAAACATTAGTATAGATAATATTTTCTTTTGGTTTAAAATCATACTTGCAAAGTAGAGATCTTGATTCGTTATTGACAAGGAAAATGGCACAGTAAATGCTTGGTTTCATAACCTTGATTTGTTGTAGACATATACCTTGGCATAAGGAATGCTTGGACTCTTTTTATGAGTTTTGAGGACACCAAATGAACATAATATCATATGCTATGGACGTTGGACAATTTGGACTGAATTGCTAAACCTTCCGATTGGAACCTCCCTTATGTGTGGATTTCAATTGTGTAATAAAACAAGATTAATCTTAGCATAACACCAAGAGTGGATTCTCTAACCTCAACATCTTTTCTTATTGTTTTTTATATCTTGTTTAATTGCTTTTATGTTATTTTGTTTATTTTGTTCTCTAATATCTTGTTTACTTTCTTTGTTATTGATTCCCTAATATCTTGTTTATTTTCTTTTTCTTATATATTTATAAACTTATACTTACTAATACGCTTCCCTGTGGTTCGACCTCGGACACCCGAGAATTTATTACTTGAACATAACCTGCACTTGGGTTTACAACTCTTAATTGAGTTACCATCAAGTTTTTGGCGCCGTTGCCGGGGAAGCAATACTAAGTATATAAGTTTATAAGTATATTTATTTTTATTGGCTGGTTATACCGCCTAATTTGTATATATTTATTTTTATTGGCTCGTTATACCGCCTAATGAGTTAAGCCAATATTAACATAACATATTTCAATCAAAATAGTGTATATTCAACTTAATCTCAACCTCTCACATGGGATACTCTCATGATTTTCACTCTTTAAAGTAGTGGTAAAGTGTTTACACTCAATCAATCTCATGAAAACACTTCTACCATATGCTTGCTTGTCCACCTATTCTCCACTATTTAGATCATACAACTTCATAAATCAAGAGGTCTTTATTCAAGGTTGTAATGGGGCCAAAGGGTTATACTGTGGTTAAAGAACAAAAGGATAAAGATATCACAAAGGTTCCAAAGAGTTCATAGAGTTTAGAGACATAATAAGATCATACAAATAAATTTCTCAAAACTCTTTACAAGTACATAGTCACATAGGCTAAATATTCATGTTGAGCCTTTGCTTCATTCTAACCAACTTTGTAACATCTTTTTCTTTACTTTAACTAGAAGTTCAAGAGAAGATTTTTTTTTTTTTTGTATATGGGAATGTATTTAACAATGATCCCTTTCTTTTTCTCTTGACTTTTTCTTTTCTTTTCTTCCCCCACACTTATCTTTTGTTTCTAACCCAAATTTTCAACTAAAAATATCCCTTGTTTTTTTGCAATATGTCTCAAAATATATAATCCATCTTTAGAACAAGGGTAAGGATATAAGTATATTTAGGCTAGGTGTAAGTTGTGGTTACCAATAAAACAGCATATTTAATGTAGGCTCAAATTGGCTCACTAGTGGGGATGTTCTCTTAGAACATTAATAATGGATAGCTGTTTGGCTCTGGTTATAATCCTAATGCCTCTATCATATTCATGTTGTCACATGTATCAATATAGTCTCAAACGGTTTAAAGCAAGTTCTAGAGAATCATGTAATCATAAGAGCACTCAAGAAAGAAATTAGATTGATTTGTATAATGCATCAATCATTATAGGCTCAAAAACTCACAAGGATGATTATACAAGTCAGATTAAGTCTAAACATGCTTCTTTCTCAATCAACATATCATATTAACATTGGCTTATAAAAAGGTTGACATCAAGCTCAATTCTCATGAAAATCTTCTCACTAATAAATATGTTTTAGACTTATGCAATTCATATCTCATCATTGTATTAAAAGGAACTAAAACACACTAAATAATAATAATAATAATAATAAAGACTCATAAAAAAAATAGTAGACAAAAATAAAAGAAATCCTAAATCATTCCCCCACACTTAATTCTTACATTGTTCTCAATGTAAGTCTATTAATCCAAATGAAAGAATCATGTGTAAGAGAAAAGAACTAATAACATAAGAATAGGAATAACTAAGACTCAAAACAAAACAAACTCATGCAACCTAAATAATCCTAAAATACTAAACAAAAATTAACAAGTAAACATAAAAAGATTAAAATCAAACTGACAAGGTATGTCTCAAGTCTCTCTTACTCAAACCTTGTTCAGAATGAATACTTCTAAATTGCTTAAAACACAACAAACTTTTTTTTTTTTTTTTAAATTAGCGAAATATGTCCCTTACCCCCTACTAAAGGTAAAATTTAGGAGATATTACCTGCAGAGGTTGCTAACCACTTATTATAACTGAGACACAACAAACAAAATGTTAGATAATGTCACAAAGACAAAGTGCAATCCACTCCTTGCTCGTCCATATCTCTTTTTCTTTTTCCGAGCGTTTGCGAAACAACCGTAGCAGATAAATACTCATAAGCTTGGAGCTTTTTGAGTAAATCTTCAATGGTTGTAGCAAAAATTATGGTTCTCCTTGCCTCTGAAAACATGAATCCATTATCCACAGCATTATCTAAATATGAAAGCAAATTACTAAAATAACCATTAATATTAAGCAAACCAATGGGTTTCTTATTTGTGACCAAAGATGACCAAGAAGCCACGCAAGCTATTTCTTCCAATGTACCCAGACCTCCTGGTAAAGCAATGAATGCATCGGCAGAATGGTACATGATTGTTATCCGTTCAGGGATACTCCAGACTTGTATTTCCTTACCCACGGTAGGTCCACAAAAATCTGTGAATAGTTTTGGCACGATTCCTAGAACTGGACTTCCTCCGGCGTGTGCTGCTGTAGCGACTGCTCCCATTAAACCCGTACTACCGCCTCCATAAATCAACTGGATCTTTTGTTGGGCAAGTATTACTCCAACTCTTATGGCTTCATCAGCGAATATGTTATTTTTCCCTGGATAAGCACCTCCAAAGACACAAATTTTTTTAATGCGTTGGGACGAAGTACTTTCCATTTTTTTTCTTTTTCGTGTGCCTGAAAGAGAATGAGTACATGGTGTAATATATAGAGGACTGAGTAGTGAATCAAACAAGAGTAATAATGTCGCCGAAAGTGTATCTGACCTGTCAGAAGAAAATGTTAACCTAACAAAAGATTTTTGCGTGATTTCAGGAAGAAAATCAAAAAGAAAAGAAAAAGCAACCGTAAAAGACCAATGCAAAAAAAAAATGAGAATAATTACACAAATCGTAAATTAAACCGAAATGAAGTTATTGCAAATCAAACCAAAAGCTGAGAAGTCATTTATTGTAGTTGTGATTGTGGCTCACATCTTCCTCTGGTTTTACGTCCAGAAACGGCTTAAACGCCTTCTATGAGTCGAGGATATGCTTCCCATCCAGTTTTCTTACAAGCTGGCAAACAGGGTCTTTTAACATCAGATTCCCAAGATGTTGCCATTCCCTTTGGAATTGCAGCCATAAATCAAGAATTTCTCTTTGTACGTCTCCACTAGGATGCGTCTCAAGAGAAAGTTGGATATTACCCAAATTCTCCTTACTCAGTCCATCCTTAATGAATTCAATTTTATCATCTCGATTAGAGGACGGAATCCCAATAGAACGACATTTACCGTTACACGTCCATCGTGCACATTTGTGGCAATTTGAACTCATGCGCTTTGCTCGTCGCTTCTTTGCAAAAGTGCTTCTACCTGTACCTGGTAAATGCAAAACAGGAAGATATTCATCTTCACGTACCTTAGCTTCAATTATCCAACGTATGTCTTCAGGAATCCCTTTGTGCATAAGCATTCTTAATCTTTCAAATCGAACTTGGTAAAGCTTCCGTAAAATATTTCGAGGAAAAGGAGGAAATCGTTTATGCAATCTTGTGAGAATATCATCCATCTTGAAAAAAAAATGAAAAAGGAATTGAAAGAGAAATTTATATACAATATCAGTTTTGTGGGTAGCTGATGGAACCGACTTAAATAATCACGGAGTACTGTTATCCGCCATTTAACCGGGAAAAAAAATGTTTTTTTTTTTTTTCAAGATTAGTAAAAATTATATTTACATCTAGTTATTTTCAAAACAAGGATCAGAAAGAAAAACAACCTCTTCTTGAGTAACATGATTTTCCAAAAAGAGTTTGAGTCTTTGTCCATTTACCTTGAATACGTTACCATTTTGAGGATTCTCAATGTCAACTGCTCCATAATGATACACATGCTTAACCACAAATGGGCCAGTCCATCTTGATCTCAATTTACCAGGAAATATGTGAAGTCTAGAATTATAAAGTAGAACTTTTTGCCCAACATCAAATGTTTTTCTTGAAATTAACTTGTCATGAAAGGCTTTAGTTCTTTCTTTATGAATTTTAGAATTCTCATATGCATCATTTCTGAGTTCCTCAAGTTCATTTATGACTGGAAAAGTTTCATTCTCACCCAAAAAGGAATATTTTAGCTCGGATGGCAATGGTTTTAAATCCAGCTTGGGTGGTTCAATAGTTGATGGTACAATGACATTTGTGAGTGATGGAAGTTCCTCAAACTTTTGTTTCCAACAATGCTTGACCTGAAAAGAATTTAACAAAGAATCAGTGTGTGAAATTTCTGAAGCATTATCAAACTCACATTCAATTAAATAAGCTTCTAAAGGATCATGGAATGTGGTAGTGGTGAGATGTTCATGAACAAGTTCTTCAATGAAATCCACTTCATGTACTTCTGAATCATCACCAGGTTGCTTGCAAGTGTTGAACACATTTAATTCTAAAGTCATATTTCCAAAAGAAATGTTCAACATACCATTCCTGCAATTTATCAGAGCATTAGAAGTTGCAAGAAATGGACGGCCTAATATAACAGGAATTTGAACATTTGGATTTGAAACAGGATGTGTGTCCAAAACAATAAAATCAACAGGGAAGTAAAAATTATCAATTTGAACCAAAACATCTTCAACTATCCCTCGAGGAATTTTTACAGAACGATCAGCTAGTTGAAGTGTAACAGGTGTTTCCTTGAGTTCACCTAAACCTAACTGTTGATAAACAGAAAAAGGCAAAAGATTAACACTAGCACCAAGATCAAGCAATGCACGTTCTATTCTAGTGTTTCCAATGATGCATGAGATTGTTGGACATCCAGGATCTTTGAATTTTGGTGGAGTAAGGTGCTGAATGATTGAGCTCACACTTTCCGTCACAAATGCTTTCTTTTGTACATTATGTTTCCTTTTAACTGTGCACATGTCCTTCAAAAATTTAGCATAAGATGGAACTTGTTTGATTGCATCCAATAAAGGAATGTTAATCTTAACTTGTTTGAAAAGTTCATAAATTTCTGCATTTTGATTCAAATTCTTTATTGTTTGCAACCTTTGAGGAAAAGGAGCAGGATGCATACCTTTTTCTATGTCCAAATTTTCAAGAAGTTCAGACTTACCATCATCCTTACCAATACTTTTCGGAGGGGAAGGAGGATCTTGGTCTTTTGATGGAATCTTTTTGTCAATTGCCTTTCCACTTCGAAGAGTTGTGATAGAACTGGCATTTTCCTGTTGAGTTTCATTGGAGCAAGAAACAAGACATTGAGTAGAAGGGTTAGGCTGAGGTTGAGCAGGAAACTTACCTTTTTCTTGAGTGCGTAATGAAGCTGTCAATGTGGACAAGGTGTTTTTGATCTCATTGATGTCCTGTGAAGTTTGGTTATTCACATTTGCTTGTGTTTGCATGAATGCTTGCAATGTCTCTTCCAAGGTTTGTACACGTGAAGGTTGATAGGAAAAAGTGTTGCCCGGCTTTTGAGATTGTGGTACCTGAACATGATTATTATTCCGCCAACTGAAGTTGGGATGACTTCTCCATTCAGGGTTATACGTTTCAGAGTAAGGAGAAGGAAAAGGCTTTTTAAATGTGTTTATGGAATTTACTTGATCATGCAACGCTTCTTTAAGAATGGGAATGTTTGGACATTCAGAAGTGGGGTGTCCCATGATTTCACAAATTCCACAACTTTCTTCATTTTTAACCGTTTTGACTTCGTTTACTTCTCTAAGTTCCATGGCTTCAATCTTTCTAGCCAAATTAGCTACTTTAGCTTTTATCTCATCTTCTTGACTAAAATGATATTTACCTCTGTTAGAAACAAGATTAGATCTATTGAAACTTTCAGAGGAATTATCTGTGTGCCAGGCTTGAGAGTTATCTGCCAAATGGTCTAGGTAGTCAAAGGCTTCTTCAGGTTCTTTTTCTAGAAACTCACCGTTACACATTGTTTCAACAAATTGTTTAGTTTTGGGAGTTAAACTTTCATAAAAGAAACTAATAAGACGCCATTTTTCAAAACCATGATGTGACAAGAACTTAACAAATCTTTAAAACGCTCCCAGCACTGAAAAAATGCTTCATTTTGATTTTGATTGAAATTTTGAATCTGTCTTTTCAAAGCAGTAGTTTTATGTGCTGGGAAAAATTTCTTTAGAAACTCAGTTTGTAATTCTTGCCATGTGCCAATTGACCTTGGTTTTAAATTATGAAGCCAAATTTTTGCTTTATCTTTTAAAGAAAAAGGAAATAATTTTAGCTTGACAATTTCATTTGTACATTGTTGGTCATTAAAGGTGACACATACATCTTCGAAGTCTTTTAGAAACAAGTAAGCACTTTCCGATTCTAACCCATGGAAATTTGGAAGCAAAGCTATCATACCTGGTTTGAAACAAAAGTTGTTTGCATTGAGAGGAAAAATAAAACAAGAGGGTGATGAGCTTCGAGTTGGTTGCAAGTAGTCACGCATGGTGCGTACTTGTCTGTTCTCATCTTCAGCATGAACACTTTCATTGTCAGCCATGTTAGGAGTTGTATTAGAAAGATTACCTGAAAAAGTTTCACAATAAAATCTAACTAAACGACGAGATCTAAAATCACGTCGCCAAACAAGCATAAAACAAAGTTAATATACAGATAATATATTTACATAAATATAAACTTTACAATATAAATATAAATATATAGAAAATTAGGCGGTATAACCAGCCAAAAAATATATATACTAAATTAGGCGGTATAACCAGCCAATAAAAATAAATATACTTATAAACTTATATACTTAGTATTGCTTCCCCGGCAACGGCGCCAAAAACTTGATGGAGACTCAATTAAGAGTTGTAAACCCAAGTGCAGGTTATGTTCAAGTAATAAATTCTCGGGTGTCCGAGGTCGAACCACAGGGAAGCGTACTAGTAAGTATAAGTTTATAAATATATATGAAAAAGAAAATAAACAAGATATTAGGGAATCAATAACAAAGAAAGTAAACAAGATATTAGAGAACAAAATAAACAAAATAACATAAAAGCAATTAAACAAGATATAAAAAACAATAAGAAATGATGTTGAGGTTAGAGAATCCACTCTTGGTGTTATGCTAAGATTAATCTTGTTTTATTACACAATTGAAATCCACACATAAGGGAGGTTCCAATCGAAAGGTTTAGCAATTCAGTCCAAATTGTCCAACGTCCATAGCATATGATATTATGTTCATTTGGTGTCCTCAAAACTCATAAAAAGAGTCCAAGCATTCCTTATGCCAAGGTATATGTCTACAACAAATCAAGGTTATGAAACCAAGCATTTACTGTGCCATTTTCATTGTCAATAATGAATCAAGATCTCTACTTTGCAAGTATGATTTTAAACCAAAAGAAAATATTATCTATACTAGTGTTTATAAATGATGATTCATTTTAGCTCATGTTTAAGAGACTAACCTTAGCATTTACCAAGAGCTTCACCTCATCACCTCAACAATATGATTAGCAACACATACTAAAAATGAAAAAAAATATAAGAAACATAAGTAAATAAAGAAAAAGAAAACTAGAGAAAGGAAAAAAGAAGAAAACTTAGAGAATTTTATTACAATGGCTAAAATCCTACCAATGTATAATGTATCCTAATACTCATCCAAGGCCCTCTATTTATACACATTTTGGAGAGCTAAATGACAAGAGACAAGCTTTATAAATTTCAAAGGTAGGTATAATAGGTGGGTGCATTTTTCTAACAATTTTCGTCATGTTGTATGACAATTCTGATCAGCCAGCTTGATGGTCGATTTTGTCAATCTTGGAGGCTCGATCTGATCAAATGGTCTTCTATAAAAATATGCCCCTATCCGTTACTGATCCATAGCCGTTGGAATCAGATCATTTGCTCATGTGGATCGGAAGATATAGTCAAAATACCAAAACGGTGCAGAACAGACGTCATTGCACATCAGCCAACTTGATGGTTGATTTCGGTAGGGAAAACGACTCCTTTTCAAGAAGTGTAAAACATGAAAAAGATAGATATGCCTCTTAAATTGGCATGGTTAAAATTTCAGCCTTATTGCTTCAGTGAAACTCCAAATATAGCTGATATGGCAAAAGGTGTCGGAACTGGAACTGAATTGGATTTGCCCTTAATTCTTGATTTAACCTAGTAATCTGAAATCACTCAAAGAAACTCATGAAAAACACCAAATTACATAAAAATATAAAAGATCATAAACACAAGTAGACTAAGCAATAATAACTCGTATTTGACACAAAACAATAATAAAACATAATTAAAAACTATATAATTATACGAGTTATCAATTCACTTGAGAAAAGAGAGGTTTCCAAGCAAAAGGAAATCTAAGTTGCAACCAAGAGCTGAAGGTCCCTTTAAAGTTCTTGAAAGGGTGGGAGAAAACGCCTACAAGATTGAATTGCCTGGAGATTATGCTGTGTCTTTGACCTTCAACGTGTCAGACTTATCTCCTCATCATGGTAATCATTCAGAGGATGATGAAAGCTTTCCCCAACCAGAGGGGAATGATGCAAGAGCATCTACTAGGATGCTAATAACTAAGGTCCAAAATGAAACATATGGAGCTGAGCATGTTTTGGGCTTTAAAAGTCTGATGGGCCACAATTTGAAGATCCAAATTAGTGTGGAAAGTGGAAATATTTTTGCATTACAAGAATAAAAGAAGACCTAAAGTTATTTCTGTCAGAATCAGAATTCATGCATGGAAGTCAAATGGAAAACTTTATTAATATAGTTTCCAACGCATCAAATCGCGTGTTTTTGAAGTTCTCTAAAAGGAGTTATGGCCATTTTTTGAAGACTGATCAGGGGGATGAATCTGGACAAGTTAATAAATGTCTTCTTATCTTTAGTGTCTAGTGAGTTGTTTTGTGTAACCTATACTTGGGGGGATGTTCCAAGTAAAGTCTATTTAAGGTCTCAAGTTATCAATGAGAAGCAGATCATAATTTGAATTGTTTCTTTAGAAACTTGCTTTCCAACAACTCTTCTTTGTTTTCTTGTCTTGGTGGATTTCCAACAACAACAAAACACCCCAAACACTTACCTTTCGTGAGAGGCACTTAAGAGTGGTGATAATCTGTATCTCTTAATACCAAACACGTGAGTTAGTGTTAACCTTATCACTTTGGGTTTTGAAGGTTCCAAAAGTGTGGTGGTTTATCAAAAATCTTCCTCAATCAAACAATACCAATTGAGACTTTAATGAATTCTCTTAGTATTGGATTGATTCTCCATCACAAAGAAAAAAAGAAAAAAGAAAATTGAGTGTAACATTATGCATTTGAGATGTTCAGAATGATTCTAAAAAGAAAAAGGAACTTTTTCAACCAATTTTTCAATGGATGATTCTTCAATTTAGGTGACCATGCTTGAGATGATAAGTGGCCCTATTTCATTTTCCTTTCACGAATATTGAAAATTATTCGCTTGCTACCCTTTTGAGCCTAATGAAATTTTTTTCTTCCAAATATACCTTGATCAGGGATCACACCCCACACTAGGGGCAAATAGAATAAGAAATCTTTTCAAAGGTTATGAATTGTTGAGTGCTATTACAAGGACAAGAAAAGAACGTCTTATTTCGAAGGGCAAATTTTTGATGAATGGGGTATCAAAAAGTTTTTGAAATAAAAAGAGCAAGGCAAAAACAAAAAGAGAAACAATGAATAAAAGAAAGAAAAAAATAAACAATGATGAAATGTCAAAATTAAAAAGAAAATTCTTCTCACAATTAAGTGATCCTTGGTTTAATCACCCTTAAACCCATACTTTGGGCTTACATACCTTTTCTTTCATAGCTTTAAATCCCGGAATACGTTACATACCTCAAAAGTCCATTTTGATCAATCATGGTTAGTTGAACTAGAGAGTCTATGCCTTGAGGAATGTTTATATTCATGAAGCTTCAATCACTGTTTCTTCGCCAAGATATACTTTTGAGTTTAGATGAATTTTGAATTCTCAAATGCATGATAGAATAATTAACAAAAAAGGAAAGCATAGAAAAGAAAGGTGAGGCTCTAAATTGGAAACTCGAAAAAAAACGGCAGTCTAGAGTAGAAAGAAAGACTTTTAAAGCCACCCATGGTGCCACCAATGAGCATTCAAGACTGTCAACTATGTCCGAAACTTGAAATTTTTGAAGAAGCTGACGTTGAAATTTTTAAAAGAATCATTCTCTTTTTTCAAAATGACCTTTCAAAATCCTGAGTCTTTCAAGGTCAGTCTCGATACTTATCTAAATGCCACTATTTGGAGACAAGAAAGAGTGTCCAATTTGTTTGTACTTCAAAATGATTTTTTTTCATAAAGATGATTTTTATGAAATTCATGTTTAACATAACGAGCCCAGATGAAGTGGCATGCACATTTCTTGTTACAAAACTTTCCAAGATAAAAGTTGAATGTCACATTTTGTGACAAATATTTTGGCTTAGATGTTTTCGGCAGACGAGCATTTTCGGGAAAAATCAATTTGAAATATAAATGAAAATATAAAACTTTTGTGGGGCATTTTTCTGTCTGGGATAATCATTTGGGGATAATGAATGACAAATGAAAATTATTTTGGAAAGAGACAGAAGTTCTTATGATCAAGAAGCTCTGAATTATTGGGATAAATCATTATTCTCTGGGATGAAAGAGAAAGCATGCCTTCAAATTTTGATGAGGAAAGTTTTGTTAAAGAAAAGATTTTGCTAAAAGGAAAGTTGGCACATACATTTATTGACAGGATGGTACAGAGAGATCAAGAAGGAGATGATATGAATAGTGATGAACTGGGAAGAAGATCAATCACAGGAATGATAAATGGTTCTGGCTTGCATTAGCTTCATTCATGAGCATCTACATCATTCATCGCATTTGCATCATTCATGAGCATCTGCATCGTTCATTGCACTTGCATCATTCATGGGCATCTGCATCCTGTGTGTATCATAACATTTTCACCTTTGTACAGGACATTTACATTTTGATAAGAGTTATTTGCATTTGCATCATGATATTTGCATTTGCATCATGATATTGGACCAAACGTTACATTGCATCCACAATATTATAAGCATCAAGGAACTAGAATCTGAACAACCAGAGAGACAAACAAAATTCAAAGTCGTGGAATTTTTCAAGAACCAGAGTTGGTTTCGTCCAAGTCACCTTCAAGATTTTCATTCTCAGGCTTTGTTTCACCAAGTCCCCATAAAAAAATTGTCAAATCCAGTTCAGTCTTTGGTTTCGACCATGTCATTTTCAAGCGTTGATGTCGTGTAAGTCATTCAATAAGTTTTTTTTCATCCAAGTCATTTTCGAATTTCGCATCCAAGACAGTCCCTGATTTTGGTTCCGCCCATGTCACTATAAAAAAGTTCAGATTAATCTTGACTTCGCTTTCGTCCAAGTCACTCTCAGGTTTCGGTTTCATCTAAGCCACTTATGTCATGGAATTTATCTTAGAATTAAGCTTGACTGTGGTTCCTCCCAAGTCACTGTCAAATATTTCAATTATAATTTGACTTTGGTTTCGTCCAAGTCAACTTCAAGTGTTGGTTCTGTCCAAGCCACAAAGCTATGAAATTACTCTCGACTTTGGTTTCTCCCAAGTCAACTTCAAGTGTTGGTTCCATCCAAGCCACCCAAGTCATGAAATTTATTTCAGAGTTAAGCATGACACTAGTTTCGCATAGGTCATTTTTCAACTACTAGTTTCGCCCAGGTCATTTCTGACTTCTGGTTTCGCCCAGGTCATCTTCAGACTTCTGGTTTTGCCGAGGTGATTTTTCAACTTCTGGTTTCACCCAGGTCATGATACGACTATTGGTTTCGCCCAGCTCATCTTTCGACTTCTGGTTTCGCCCAGGTCATTTTTTTACTTCTGGTTTCGTCCAGATCGTTTCAGTCAATTTTTGGTTTTGTCTAGATCATTTGAGTCAAATACTTGTTTCTCCCAGGTCACTTACCTATTTCTAGTTTCGTCCAGATCACTTCAATCAATTTCTAGTTTCGTCCAAACCACTTTAGCGATTTTTGGTGTCGTCCATATCACTTTACCAATTTTTTTTAATTTCGTCCAATCACTTCATTCAAGTTCTGGTTTCACCCAGGTCATCATTTCAAATTTTTGGTTTCATCCAGATCATCAAATCATTTTTTTAAAAAATAAATTAATTTTAACTTTTGAATTTTGAATTTTCAGAAAAAAATAAAATAAAAAACCTCGATCTTTTCGCAATAGTGAACCAAGAGTCTTTCTCAAAAATCAACGCATATGACAGGACAAAATTGTTGCCTATTGTCTTTGCCATATTCCTGACTCTCAACAACGTGCAAAGAGGGACAGCTGTAGCAACCTAATTTTGTCCGGGCAAGTCAAGTCTCAGGTCATGGACTAGGTCAAATGGTTCACGCGAGATTTTAGATTTCAAATTTTGATCCTTTATTCTGATGGTTAGATTCGATAAATTGGTAACCTGACTCGGTTCGTTAAAATTTCAAGTCATTTAATTATATTTCAGGTTTAAATTAATCAGATCCGGTATTTTTAATTTTAAAATTGGATTGGGATATTTGGATTTTCAAATTTATTAGGCTTGAATTTCAGTGAACTTTTAGTGGACTTGGAGGCCCAGTTGCTGGGCCTGCCAGACACAGCCCACCACCCAGCCACTACCTGGCAGCAAACTCAGCAGGCCACCCCCTGCCAGGCCAGCCACCCTAGCCTCTACTCCTGCTAGCCTTTACCCTTCACGCCAGCCACCGTATTCATGCATCACCCACACGCCACCCCTGCACTGCCCAGCCCCTACCCTATAGCCAGCTTCAAACAAGCAACCCCTTTGCACACACTCAACCTTGGACCTTAAAATAGAATCAAATATCAGCAAAACGGAAGGGATCCCCGCAGCAAGAACCGATCGAAACCCTTCACTGACCCCTCTGAGCAAAAAAAACCCAATCACAAAACCCAAAACACGTCACCACCACCGACACAGCCACCATCACAACACACAACCACGAGGCAGCAACCACAACCATAAGTAGCCACACCAAAAAAAAAAAAGCAAACAAAAAAACTTCACAAATAAAACCCTTTGATTTCGGTTTTGGTGGGATTCATAAGGTTCGGGGTGTTTGTTTCAAAATTCCAACGGTGGAAATGTAGAGGATAGGGAGGGGAATAACATACTAAAGTTTGGGCTCCATTCGACGATGGATGGAGCCGGATCGAAAAGTTTAAGTCGCAGATTTCAAACCTAGATCTTGGATTCTAGGCTTAGATTTAGGAAAAACGGAGGTTGGATTCGAGAAGAAGAGGCCAAGAGGAAGGATTTGGTGTATTTTGGAGGCAAACCAATGTTGAAGAACAGCGACTGACAGTGGAGCATGTCAGCCAGCATGGTTGCCGACGCTGAAATCTGGGTAGTGGCCGATTTTTGGGTAGAATTTTAGAGAGATAGGGGAGAGTTTGGGAGAGAGATAAGCTAGAGAGAGGGAGGTTTGGGAAGAAATGAATTAAAAAAGAAATTTTGGGGTTTATATAGAAGGATGAAAATGACGCCATTTTGGCAAGGAGAGGGTCTGCGCGCTTGACCTGGATTTTGGGGAAGGAATGGAAAGAAAGGAAAGAAGAAAAAGAAAGAAAAGATAGGAAATAAAAGAAGAAAAGAAAAGAAAAGAAGAAAAAAGAAGAAAAAAAGGAGAGGAAAGAAAGGAAAGAAGAAAGGAAAAGAAAAGAAAAAAAAAAAAGAAGAAAAGAAAAGGAAAGTAAAGTAAAGTAAAGAAAGAAAAGAAATAAAATGAAAGAAAAGAAAAGAAAAGAAAAGAAAAGAAAAAAAGAAAAGGAAAAAAAAAAAAAAGAAAGAAAAAAAACGTAAAAGAAACAGGAAAAGGAAAAGGAAAAGGAAAGCAAAAAAAAAGGAAAGAGAAGAAAGAAAGAAAAAATAAAAGAAAAAGGAAAGAAAGAAAGAAAGAAAGAATAAATAAATAAATAAAAAAGGAAAATTAAAGAAACAAAGATCCTAAGGTAAATTTTATTTTCGTTTAGGTTCACTTTTTATTTCTCTTTGGTCACTGTTTTTTATTTTTATTTATTTTATTATCATTTTTATTATTTATCTATTTATTTTCCTTTTTGTAAGTAGTTGATATTATTATTATTATTATTATCATTATGTTATTACTTTTAGCTTTTTATTTTGTTTCTTTATTTTATTTTATTTTGTATTTTATTTTGTTGTTAGTTTTATATTATTTTATTTTTTGTTGTTGTTAAATTTTTTATTAATCTTTTAAAAAAAGAAAAACAAAATTTCGATGCACGCACAATAATTTCACGAATAAAATGACTTTAAAATTATTTTCGGTATTTTCTAAAAACGGATTCTTTCTTGGAATGGTTGGAGTATCAATCGTTCCTCGAACTAGTCTGAGTAAAAATAGTTACTGAACCATTATCGAAAGTATCAGAGTGATTCAGAAATTATTTTTACATAGGTAATTTCTTATATTCCGAAATTGATTATAAAAGACATTTTCGTCAGTCTTTATGTATAAATAATAACTTCACAAATAAAATGATCTTGAAAATGAAATTTAAAAACAAATGCGGACGAAGAATCCCCGACGATGGAAGTCGAGGGACGTCACAGTAGTGATTCTCTAGATATCCCGAGGTGAGGGAATTTTGTTAAATATCACCACAAGTAGTGGGAGTATTTGGCGATATTCTCAATACGGAAAAATCGTGTTCATTTGGAAAATGAAAGTGATAAAAATAATAAATAAGTAAAAATGAATATGTGCGTGCTTGATATATTGTCATGCTCATGTTTGGAAATGATATGCTTCGTATGCTTAATCGTATGATTATGTATTTAATCACATGTCTTATATGCTTAACCATATGTATCCCGTACTTAATTATTGGCATCATATGCATTTAAGTAATAAAAAAAAAGGGTGAATGTAAATTGCCGACGACTGAATTCGAAAAATGTCACAGTTCCTAAGATATCATGAGGTGAGAAAATCCCCTAAAAGTTACCAAAAGTATTGGGGTTTTTAGTACGGTTTCTCGATACATAAGTTCACATTCACTTTTCTGAATAAAGTAATAAAAAATGTTTTTTTACGAAAAAATAAAAGTTCGGCATTTTTGTCAACAAATAAAAGAGATTAAGGGAATTATTTTTATTTTTGGATATTAGAATTAAATTATTTTTTTCAAGATCAAGGATAACGCATAATTAATTGGTACCGTTAAATTTAACGGGCGTTGTGGGGTGCTAATCCTTCCCTACGCATAATCGTACTCCCGAACCAAATTTTTGTTTTCGCATACCAAAAAAATTATCTTTTTAATAGATCTTAATTAATTTTAGGATTTTATTAAGAGGACGAGTTTTCTTTGATGGCCAATCACACCTAGTCAAAAGAGATTAGTGGCGACTCCATTTGTTTTTAAAATCGTCTAGCGGTCGAAAAAAACCATTATGAAACTTGTGTTGTAGGATAATGGTTCGATATTTATGGGATAATAGTCAGTTATGCTTTTAAAATATCGGCATAATGATCTTTTAATTATTGAATAATAAATTAATATTTATCATTAATGATAAATAAATCTCAACCGTTCATTTGGATACTTGATGAATGTTTCAAATTAAAGATAGAGATATATTAAATTGGTCTTCTCCCTATCCATGAGCGTTACCACAAACTCACTTACATTCAGTTTCCATCAGAAAAATCTTGTCTAATAGAAAGACGATCAAGAAAGATAAACCAATTTACTTGTAAACATCAGGGATTGATCATCTTCTGGACAATCAAATACGCTTTCTAAAAATAAGAATTATGTATTCAAGATCCTAAAGATATTAAATTTAATTATCAGAATGCTTGAAAATTTTAAGAGTCATGTTTTACATGTGTTTGGCACAATCTCATAAATCATGTCCTCCAAGTAGAAACCAAGAAGCTTAACTAAATTGTGGTGTTGAAGCTTGGCCACCGACAAGACCTTATTCTTAAATTCTAGGTCTTCTTGTCCAGAGTCCCTGGATCGTTTTTTTACAGCAACCTCTTATCCATTTGGAACCTGACCCTGAAAATAGTATAATGCAGCATTTAAAATTTAGGTTGAACTTCCATAGTTTGAGATAAATTAATATTCTTTTCCCATTAGTAGGTTGTTTACCTTGTAGACAGCTCCAAATCCACCTTGATGAAGCTTATAATTTGCTTCAGAAAAGTTATTAATTGCAGCCCGAACAGTGGCAAAGTCGAATTGCGAGGACTGATCAGCCTAGTAACCTCATCAACAGCTGCAAGAAGCAAAATGTTTACACATGCTGATAAAATAACAGCATTTTGTATGCATTTCAAGTACATACTCGTGTTGGACACATACTCATGTCTGACACTCACACACGAATCCGAGTAACTTAGATAATTAGAATTGAATACTTTTAGGCAAAAGAGGGGCAAATCTCTTCAGGGATTGGGAATAGAACAAGAAGAAAAAATCTAGCCCTTATCCCTTTGCTATTGTGTAAAAGCAAAACAATAAAACAAGAAGAAAAAATCTAGCCCAAATATAGAACAATAGAATTATTCAGGGATTGGGAGTTTTTTCTTAGAAGAAAAAACTTTTTGGTTTTCCAGTTGATCATCAGTAGTATGCAACTTAAAATGAGAAAATGAATATATAATAAGGCCATCTATGAATAAAGAATGCAAAAATGGTTCAGGTTTCAATGAGACACTTAATTAGATATAAGTATAACTATTCTTAATATTCATTTTAAATCAAAAATAAAAAATGGTGTTGTAGACACCTAATTTTGTCCGGACCGTTAAGACAGGTATGTTTTCTTCCTAAATTGATGTTTCAGAATGCAAAAAGGCTTTTCTTATCCTACAGGTGGTACTCCGAGACTTAGTCCAAGAAAGCAGACAAAAAAAGTCAACCTTCAAAAAGTCAACCTCGAAAAAGTCAACCTCAAAAAGTCAACTACTAAAAAAGTCAACCCACTTTCAAAATCAAGATTTAGAGTTCAATTGAAAGATGGTGAAAGAATTTTGATAATCTGAGGTCTACATTGAAAGACATGGAGTTCGAAAGTTGGATTACGAAATTTTAGTAGAAAAGAAACCCTAGTTCGGGAAATTTGGGGAAAAGTGCTTCAACGATCAAATTGGTCGAAATTCAAGGTTCCAAATGAAAGATAAGCACTGACTACGGGTAATGGAGAAGCTACTTGGAAGAAAACTGAAAGAAAAGTCAATTCAGAAGAAAATCGAGAATTAGTGTTTTTGGCGGATTTTGGTGAAATTTGGGAAAATTGTAAAAATGGCCTGATTCGGTAAAACTAAAGCTCCTAATTAATGAGGAGTGATTAAACAAGGATAGCCCAAGGCCCAGTTTGAAGAAATTTTAGAAAAGAGTTGATTGGAGGAAAAACAAGGAAGTTCTCTCGATACTGAAAAAAGGGAAAATCAAAACAGAAGGGAATTTGATTGAAACAATTGCGCATTTTCGGACCAACTCCAATTCAGTATATGAAAAAGGCACAGAAAAAGAAAAATCTAGAAATCGGACTTGTTTTGGGTAAAACCGGGCTTCGGAGGCAAAAGCGCAAAATTGGAAAATTTGGGAAAAATACCAAATGAGCTCCAAAAATTGTGAAAATTTGCAGATCTCTTTATTATATCATTTCGGAGAGATTGGCGAAAGAAAATATGGATTTGGAGTTCGTTTGCAAAATGGCCAAATCCCGGGCCCACTATGCGGAAATTCAAAAGGATAAATCCTGGAAAAATAGTAACTGAGCTCCAAAAATTACCAAAACTTCCAGATAACACTTTTAATTTATTTGGAATATATTGGTGAAGAAAAATCTGGATTCGGAGCTCGTTTACAAAAATGGCAAAAGTTCGGGTGCATTAAGGGGCAATTTTGGAAATAAATCTAAAAAAAATAGCAAATGGACTCGAAAAATTTTGAAAACTTCAATTTTTTGTCATAAGTATTGAAAAAAGAAAATTTGAATTTGGAGTCCATTTGCTATTTATTTAGGTTCGGGGGTAAAAAAGGTCATTTTATCGAAGAAACTGAAAGGGCCCAATTTGTAATTAAGAAAAATATGAAAGATGAAGGAATTGCTGAGATAATTCCTCCCTTGGTCAGTCATCATAGAGGAGAAGAAGGAAGTTTGATCAATTTAATTCCTTAGTCACTATCAAGCTCAAAATGCTTCCACTAGTACCTTGCGAATTGTCCCCCCTTCATCCAATGGCTTAGGTGCCTTGTAGAAAAGTTAAATACACATTTTAAGGGCTTGAATTAAATGCCAAGATGACGTTTTTATTTGTCGTGAAAGAACCCTTATCCAATGGCCAATAATGGAAGAAGAAAGATGAGCACAATGAATCCAAGGGTTGGTATTCATTCGGCCAAGCAAGGGAGTGCATGGGATTGGTCTTTTTCATCTAATGGCTTAGGCCATTTACAAGGGCTGAGTACACATTTTAAGGGCTGGGATTAAATGCCAAGATGACATTTTTATGTTTTCATGAAAGAATCCTCATCCAATGGCCAAGAATGGAAGAAGAAAGATTAGGACAACTCATCTAAGGGTAGAGGTTCATTCGGCCAAGCAAGGGAAAGCATGGGATTGTATCCTTATTTCATCTAAGGGATGAGGTTATTAGAAGGGCTTAGTACACATCTTAAGGGCTGCTATCAATTGGCAAGAAGGTATTTTTATTGTGTCATCAAAAGATATTAATCTAAGGGCCAAAATTGGAGGAGAAATAGTGCAAAAATCATCCAAGGGTGAGGGATGCCAACCGGCCAAGAGGAAAGGAAAGGGGGGATGTTTATTTTTTTCATATAGGCTAGGTCATTTGATGGAGGAAGGCAATAGCTAATTTAGCAAAGAAGAGGTTTTTGAAAGAAAAAAAAAGAAAGGTTTTCTAAAAAGAGCTTGAAGGTAGTCATTTCTACCTAGCTCTAGCATGGTTTTCTTCTTGTTTTCCATGTTCATTTCTTGATTTTCCATTTTGTTTTCCTACTACATTTCTCATAGAAATCAAAGTTTTAAAATATTTACTTAAGTTTTCATCTTTCTTCATCAAAAATGATTGAAAACAAATTTTTTTACAAGGTTTTTGGTTGGCCGAATTTGACATGAATACTTGCCTTGATTTTTCTTTTTTTCTTCTTTGCATGTTGTTGTGGGAAACATGATTTTGGAAGGTTTTATTTAATTATTTAATGTTGTGATTTTTTTACAAAAAAATGAAGCAAAAGAGGTTGAAATGGCTACATGATCTTGATACATATCAAGTGACCATGGTTAGGGGAGAGGCTATGCCCATTTTTACCAACCATGATGCTCACCTCTATTTTTGTTGATTGACATTATTTATTTTCTAATTTTTGAAATGGAAAGGCTTCATGATCTTGACAAGATCAAGTGATTATGGTTAGGGAGAGGCTATGCCCATTTTGTACCAACCATTGAGCTGAACTTTCCTTGTTTGGTTTATTAGTTTTTCTTGTTATTTTCTTTGCATGTCTATGTTTATTTTAATCATGTTCTTTACATTTTTTATGCTATAATTGCTTTTATATTTTTTTTATGAAATGATATTTCCTTGTAGGTTTCGGCCCTTGTGTTTTTCTTGATTATATTTTGCATTTTTCATCATGTATCATACCTTGTATGTTGCCATGTTTGCATCTTATATTTTGTCTTGTGACCATTCGACTACCTTCATTTTTTATACTTTGTATGTGCATTTTCATCATGCTAGTTGATAGGATCGCATTTCCATGCCATGAGTTTGTGTATCTTGATTTAGTATGCCATGCTCATTTAGGTTTAGAACCATTCGGCCACCTCCATTTTTATACATTGAATGTGCATTTTCATCATGCTAGTTGATAGGTTTGCACTTCCATGCCATGATTTTGTGTTTTTTGGTTTAAAATGCTATGTGTTTGTGTTATTTGCTAGATAGGATTGGCTTAGTTTATCTAGTGGCCATTCGGTCTCTTCATGCATTCCTTGCCTTGTGTGTGCATTTGCATTTTGTTTAGTTACCATGCTTTGCATTATTATGCCTTGAGATTGTGTATTAGTTGTTGTTTGTTCATGCATTAGTATTAGGTTTATTGGTCATTATATGTTCATGACATTCCCATGCATTCTCATCACATTTTAGGTCTAGACCATCTTTGTATTGCTATGCATATTAGGTCTTAGATCATATTAGTATTGCCAAGCATTGCTATGCTATTTAGGTCTTAAGTCACATTAGTATTGTCATGCATACTCATAACACATTAGGTCTAAGTCACGTGCAATATCAAGCATTTCATACATATTAAGTTAGGATAGCATTTATTGCCATGCAAACTCATGCTAGGCATTTAGGTCATTTTGAATTGCCATGCATTTCCTTCATTATTTAGGTTTTAAATCATGCATTTCATGCATTCAACTTGTTATATGTTCATGCATATCATGTCATGCCACATGATTTATTACTTAGGCCAATCAATGGCTCAAAGTCATGCTCACTTGAGCATACTTGTGAAAAATTAAAGGGTTATCAAATTGATTATTCTACCTTTGTGATTTCTTTTATTTAGCTTATTTTTGTCTAACTCTTTAGAAGTATTAGCTACTATTTGTAGGTCTTTAGGAGAGTCCCCAACTTTTTTACTTTGATTTTCAAATGATCTTATCAAAGGCAAAAAAAATGTGTTTTGAGAAAACAGTTTTTCATCTAGTACTTGGACGTTCTCGATTTTTTTGGGACGTAATCTTTAATCAAAAATTAAGCCAATTTTTTCTCATGTGGTTTTATATGTTCTGAGTCTCCAGAATTTTTTTTTATATCTTTCTTTAATTTTTAAAAATAGGTAAAAAAATCGTTATTTAAAACTGGACAGTAGAGGTAGATTTGAATTCAAAAGAAAAACAATTGTTAAATTTGGCTAAGGCATTTAGAGGGGTTGGTTAGGAAGCTTAGCTACTATTCTAGCTTGGTTTTTATATTATTTTAAACTTTATACATGATTTTATAAACCTCGGGTTAAGGGTGGTTAAGTCCGAGATTTTCAAACTTAGGAAATTAAAGCCATTTAAAATGGGGGTTCGGCTAGGGTTCATTTTCATCCACGATTTTCAAAATATTTTTTCAAACAAATCACAAAGTATTTTGATTTTTGAAAATTTAATTTGATATATTTTCCTAAGGTAGCCAGATATCTTTTTAGATATACAGATTTCCTTAATTAAAGGAAAAAATACACTTTCATGCATTGCATTTTCCATATTCATGCATACTATATAATATGTGATTTTTGCTTTGATCATTTCTATGGTATTGTTATTATTTTGATTTATACTTTTTGGTGTTATGTTGTTTGTTATATGGTTTTGAATATTTCATGCTATCCTATGCTTTTTATTTAGTCATATATTTTTGTCACATCATTTAGCATATACTATGTTCATGCATTATTATTTTTATTTTATTTTTCATGCATATTTCATGATAGCATTATTTTATGTTTCATGTCATTTCTTTTCACTTAGATTATATTCCATATCATTTAGATTATATTATTTAGAATATGCCATGTCATTTAAATCATATTATTTCATTTAGAATATATCATGTTACTTAGGATATTTCATTTCATTTAGAATATGCTATGCCATCTAAATTATATCATCTCATGTAGGTTGCATTATAGTATCTAGACTTTATTATATCATCTTTACTATGTCACACATATTCATGTTCATATTTTTTAAAATATTTTGAAAAAATAATGATTTTCAATAAATATAAAGATATTCCCGAGTTAAAATAATTCATGAGTTCTCTACCGGGTTTGCTGGAGGGGATATCATCAATTATCATTAATAAAGGAATATATTTCTTTCAAAAAATGAGTGATTCGGAAAATTTTCCAAATAAATAAAATTTCTATATTTTGCCGGTTTTGTCGGGGAATATAAGAAAATTTTGAATTAATAAATTATGGGTCATTTTCGATTAAAAATGGAATTCTTTTACTTAAAATTGGGAATTAATTTGAAAGACCAAATTTAAAACCGACTTTTTACGGAGATTTGAGATAACAGACAATTAATAAGGTACCATTTTATACGGGCGTTGTGGGGGTGCTAATCCTTTCCCGCACGTAACTGAGTCCGGAACCCGATTCTTCATTTTTCTCTGGTTTAAAACGCATAATTGAAATTGGTTTTAAAAATGTTTTAATTAATTTTAAAATATTTTACAAAACCGGTTTTAATAGGGGGCCGATCACACCGAGCCAAAAAAGATTGGTGGCGACTCCATATCTTTTTCCGAGGTTGTTTTCAAACCCTCATTTTATTTCAAGAGGAATTAAGTAAACTTTTCCTCTGTCTTTCCAATGTCACGCTTAACGAATATAAAGTCTCGCGATGAGACTTGTTATTATTTTAGGTTGCGACAGCTTGGCGACTCCGCTGGAGACATTTAGAGAGTCAGGCCTAGAATTAGTCGTGTGTTATCAAAGTCTCGATTTTGTTGGTTTATTTGGTATTTAATTTTAATTCCCAAATTTTTCAATAATAAGGAGAATTTTGAAAATAATAAAATGTTTTTAAATATGTCCATATTCATGTGCATACATATTATTATTCTTTTCTGGTTATTTTGTTGTATATAGTTTTTCCTTGTCTAATTGATGCTTTACATTGTTTAATTTTAGTGGAGTATTTAGAATAAGAGGTAGATTAGGTGGTGACAGGTTTGTTTTGTTCCACCGCACACACTAGATTTTCATTTGCATAACATGAACCCTCTACCCAGGTTCCGTCCTTTTAAGTAAGAGTAAAGTAACTACGCCTTCGTGATGATCCTCTGTATGGGCTAGTGAAACACTTCCGGAGTATAAAGTACCTAGTGCCGTGATGATCCTCTATATGGGCATAGGAAAATATACTCTAACGAATTGAACCCGCTTTTATTGGGGTGCCTTACTAGCCTTCACAGGCGACAGTGAGGAAGAATTCAGGGCCTTAGAACCGATTCACCTTCATGTAGTGAACCTAGGCGAAGCCATGCCGGATTTTTGTTAGATACCCGAAGTTAAGAACACATGGAGGAACATTTCCAATCCTTTACCATCTTTCTATATGTTAGATTTTACAATTTGGGTGATGATGAACGAACATCATGTCACTCGTAATAAGTTTGTTATTTCGTCCCAAAGGTGTCATAATGCCGAAACTCTGTTAAAATTTTTGGGACATTTTTTTTTAAAAGCATGTTATTATTTATGTTATACTTGTGAATTCATTTGTTTACTAATTTATTTCTTTTTGTTTTCTTTTATTTGACATGAATCATAGACATCATCATACACTTGAAGTTTATTGGCTTCGGGATAGTCATCAACCCAAAGGACTTTCATGGAGTGTCAGGTTATTTTAGTAATAGAAGATCATGCAGTAGTTAGGGCACGGTCAGTGAAAGATCAGAGGGAGGATGGTGATTGCCTGGAGAAAGATTATGTGTCAGTATTGCCGGAAAGGGTCAAAGTGGATTTTAGACAGAATAATCTCCGAGGGTGATGCACTCAAAAGAGTGTATCTTATTTAACCTTGCACTTAAAAAGAATCAATTGTAGAGTATAGTGATTAGCAAGGGTCGAGTCCTCAGGGATTGGGTTTTAGTTTATAAGTTAATAGTTTAAAACTTAAAAACAAGTAAACAAAAGTAAAGGGGATTTTGAAATCAGATTTAAACTAAAGTTAACAATAAGAATGAGAAAACAAGTAATTAAGAAGAATCAAATATGAAAAATATGGTTAAGGTTTCATTCTCCACCACTAGACATCATTAAGAATCAATTTCATATCTATCAACATTAATTAGCTATCAAAGTTAACAACCGTAGATAACAACAAGCTCTGTTACCCCAATCTTTCCTTAATTTGTCGTTAAATAGAACAAGCTCTCTATTTAATCTCTAACTATCAAATAACCTAGAATAAGCTCTCTAAGTTCAATTTAATAGCAGCTTTATGATGAGAAAGATAGGTTGATCTAAGCAACAAACACATAAGCTCGGATTGTTCAACTTAGGTTATGTTCCACTTTGCAATTATTGAAAACTTGACCATAGTCATTAATCACAAATTGCCACTTATGAATAGGAAATCAAGACAATTACACGGATCAAAACTCCTAAACTAGCATTAGATAATTATCAAGATCTATCTAGTTCGCGACCTAAACAAATCAAGACAATATCAAGAACAATTTTAATGGAAGAACATAATCAACTTTGATAGCAAACTAATGATAGATAGATTCTGAACATTAATTACATAACATGTCTAGGGCTTTGAAATCACCCTTAACCAAATAAAAATTTAGCCTAACATAGGCATAGATAATATATACATAAAACTAAAAAGAAAAATAAAAGAATGGAGAAGAAGAAAAAAAAAATAATGATCCTTGAGTCTCCTCAAAAGATGTCTAGTTTGTGGCACAAAAGATGGTATTTATAGAGCTTTAAAACCCTGAGAATAAGTCCTTGCCGCACAAGTAAGCCTGGAGGTGCAAAAATCACGTTTTTGCCTTTTTTTCAGATTTGCGATTAGGGTTCTTCTAGCGTCATTTTGAATGCCCATTTCTTATCCGATTTGGGCCTGTATTATATCGTTGGAAAGATAATCAAGTAAACTTCAAAAGTCAAGAAGCACGTTTCTTCAAATAAAGATTCTAACATCATGTTTTCCTTACAACAAGATCCAGAGGAATATGCCTTATTGTTTTTCAACCAGAAATTGATATTTTTGACTCCCAAGTCTTCTTCCATCTTGTGATTATGATTTTGTAAGCTCTTTACCATCATTATTGACATCTTTTGACTTCATTCTCCTTATTGTACCTAAAATTCAAAAACATATTATAAGTAAACAAGCTAAAGATCGAAAACATAACAAAAACTAAAGGTAGAAAGGCATAAAATGTATATTTTATAAGCTTATCAGAGGGTTAACTGACATTTGGAATCAGTGGAATGTATTAGAGAAAGAAGCCTTCACTCAGAAATATAGAGATATAGCACTCTTAATTCCGATTAGGGTCAATAGTGGGTTGATTCAGGCTATGGTACATGTCGATACGTGATCCCGAATCGCGGGGACCCTTTCGAGTGAGGGGGAAACAAAAGCAGAGGAAAAAATGACTTAATTCCTCTAGATTGAAATAAAAGGTCGAGGGTATGAAAATGGCCTCGTAAAAAGACATGGAGTCGCCACCAATCTTTCTTAGCTAGGTGTGATCGGCCACCTATTAAAACCGGTTTTATAAAATATTTTAAAATTAATTAAAACATTTTTAAAACCGATTTCAAGTCCGTGTTATAAACTAGAGAAATCAAAGAAGCGGGTTCAGGACTCGGTTACGTGCGGGGAAGGATTAGCACCCCTACAACGCCCGTATAAAACGGTACCTTATTAATCATGCGTTATCTCAAGTCTCGGTAAAAAGTTGGTTTTTAATTTAATATTTCAAGTTAATTCCCAATTTTAAGAAAAATAATTCCATTTTTAATTGAAAATGATCTGGAATTTATTAATTCAAAATTTTCCTATATTCCCCAACAAAATCGGCAAAATATAGAAATTTTTATTTATTTGGAAAACTTTCCGAATCATTCTCGTTTTTTGAAAGAAATAGATTCCTTTATTAATGATAATTGATGATATTCTCTCCAGCAAACCCGGTAGAGAACTCATTAATTATTTTAACTCGAAAATATCTTTATTTTTATTCAAAATCATTATCTTTTTTCAAAACATTTAAAAAATATGAACATGAACATGTATGACATAAATAAAATGACATAACAAAGTCTAGATAATATAATGCACCCTAAATGATATGACATAATTTTAATGGCATAGTATATTCTAGATGAAATAAAAAAAATCCTAAGTATCATGGTATATTCTAAATGAGATAAAATGATTTAGATGACATGGAAATTTTAAATGATATGACATATTTTAAATGACATGGCATATTATAAATAAAATAACCTAAATGACATGGAATATGATCTAAATGACATGAAACATAAAATAATGCTATCATAAAATATGCATGAAAATGAAAATAAAAATAAAAATGCATGAACATAGTATATGCTAAATAATATGATAAAAATAAATGACTAAATAAAAAAATATAGGATAGCATTAAATATTTAAAATCATATGGAAAACAATATAACATCATAAAATATAAATAAAAATAATAATAATACCATGGAAAATATCATAGCAAAAATCACACATTTAAATAAAATGCATGAACATGGAAAATGCAATGTATGAAAATGTATTTTTTTTCCTCTAAATAAAGAAATCCATATATCTAAAAAGATATCCGGCTACCTTAGGAAAATATGTCAAATTATATTTTCTAAAAAAACAAAACTTTGTGATCGTTTGAAAACAATTTTGAGGAAAAACTTGAATAAAGATTAAGAACCCCTACCAAACCCTTTTGAAATGGCTCTAATTTCCTAAGTTTAAAATCCCGGACTTGGCCGCCCTTAACCCGAGATTTATAAAATCACTTTTAAAGTTTAAAAAGGCTTAGAAACTACCCTAAGACAGTAGCTAAAGCTTCTACCCAGCCCCCTCTAAATGCCTTAGCCAAATTCAACCATTATTCTCTTTTGAATTCAAATCTGCCTCTACTGTCTGGTTTCACCACACGATTTTTTATCCTATTTTTAAAAATTCAAAAAAAATGTAAAAAAAAAAATAATGGAGACTCAGAACATTTAAAACTAAATGAGAAAAGGTTTTCTCAATTTTTTGATTAAAGATGACTTCCCAGAAAAATCGGATAAGTTCGAGTACTGGGTGAAAAAAACTGTTTTGTCAAAACACATTTTTGCCTTTGATAAAGTCATTCAAAAATCAAAGTAAAAATTGTTCGAGATCATACTAAAGACCTAAGACAGTAGCTAAACATTTATAAACCTTGGACAAAAATTGGCTATGTAAAATAAATCACAAAGGTAGAATAATCAATTTGACAATTCCTTAATTTTCCACAAGTATGCTCAAGAGAGCATGACTTTGGGCCATTAATTGGCCTAAGTCATAAATCATGTGACAATGACATGGAATGCATGAACATATAGCAAATGAAATGTATGAAATGCATGGTCTAAAGCCTAAATGGTAAAGGAAATGCATGACAATTCAAAATAACCTAAAAACCTAGCATGAATTTGCATGGAAATAAATGCTATCCTAGCTCAATATGCATGCAATGCTTGATAATGCAAATATGACTTGGACCTAATATGTTATGAATATGCATGAAAATGCTAATGTAACCTAAGGCCTAAGTAGCATAGTAATGCATGACAATACCAATTTGATTTAAGACCCAATATGCATGGCAATATCAACATGGCCTAGACCTAAAATGTAATGAACATGCATAGCAATACTATGAACATACAATGACCCATGAAACTAATGTAATGCTGGAACAAACAGCAACTAATACACAATTTCAAAAAATGATAATGCAAAGCATGTTACCTAAAAAATGCAAATGCATGACAATGCAAGGGATGCATGAAGAGGCCGAATGTGGTTACATGATACTCTAATGCAATCCTATCTAGTAAATGACACAAGTACATGACAAATCATATTAAGATGCATAATGTCATGACATTTTCATAAGCATATGACATACTAAAATCAAAATGCACAAGCTCATGGCATGGAGATGCAAACAAGTCAAGAAGCAAGGTGAAAATGCACATGCAAGGCATATCAATATGGAGTAGCCGAATGGCCAAGTAACAAAATAAAAAAAATGAAAACATGTTTATAATATAAGACATAATACATGAAAAAAATGCACAATATGAGTATATGAACACAATGGCCGAATATGCAAGGGAAAGTTATTAAGCATGGAATAGAAATATATAAGTAAATATAGCATTGAAAATAATGTAAAGAACATATAAAAAATTTAACATAGACATGCAAAGAAAATAACAAGCAAAACTAGTAAATAAAACAAGGAAAGTTAAGCTCCATGGTTGGTATAAAATGGGCATAGCCTCTCACCTAACCATAATCACTTGGTCTTGCCAAGATCTTGAAGCCTTTCCATTCCAAAAATCAGAAAATAAACCATGCTAAATAGCAAAATTAAGGTGAGCTTCATGGTAGGTAAAAATGGGCATAGCCTCTCCCCTAACCATGGTCACTTGGTCTTGCCAAGATCATGTAGCCATTTGAACCTTTTTGCTTCATATTTTGTAAAAAATCAGAACCTTAGAATACTCTAAAAAACCTTCTAAAAATCATATTCCACAACAACATGGAAGGAAGAAAGGAAAAGAAAACCAAGGAAAGCAAATATGCCATATTCGGCCAAGCATAAAACCATGTAAAAAAAATTGTTTTCCACCATTTTAATGAAGAATAAGAGATGAAAACATAAGTAAACATTAAAAAACTTTATTTCTATGAAAAATGTAGTAGGAAAACAAGATAGAAAATCAAGAAAACACCATGGAAAACAAGAAGAAAGCTATGCTAGAGCTTGGTAGAGATGACTACTGATGCACCCAAAAGAGTGTATCTTATTTAACCTTGCACTAAAAAGATCAATTGTAAGTATAATGATTAGCAAGGGTCGAGTCCTCAGGGATTGGGTTTTAATCTATGAGTTATTAGTTTATAACTTACGTTCAAAGAAAACAATAAAAGAAAAGGGGTTTTTGAAGCCAGATTTAAACTAAAGTAAATAATAAGAATAAGACGCAAGGCGGTATAACCAGCCAATAAAAATATATACACTAAATTAGGCGGTATAACCATCCAATAAAAATAAAACAAAGTTAATATACAAATTAGGCGGTATAACCAGCCAATAAAAATAAATATACTTTTAAAAATAAGCAAACTAGAAAAGTAAGAAAACAAGTAAGTAAGAAGAATCAAATATGAAAAATATGGTTAAGGTTTCATTCTCCACCACTAGACATCATTAAGAATCAATTTCAGATCTATCAATATCAACCAACTATCAAAGTTAACAACCGTGGATAACAACAAGCTCTGTTATCCCAATCTTTCCTTAGTTTGTCGTTAAATAGAACAAGCTCTCTATTTAATCTCTAACCATTAAACAACCTAGAATAAGCTCTCTAAATTCAATTTAATGGCAGCTTTATGATGAGAAAGATAGGTTGATCTAAGCAACAAACACATAAGCTCGGATTGTTCAACTTAGGTTATGTTCCACTTTGCAATTATTGAAAACTTGACCATAATCATTAATCACAAATTGCCACTTATGAATAGGAAATCATGACAATTACACGGATCAAGACTCCTAGACTAGCAATAGATAATTATCAAGATCTATCTAGTTGTACACCTAAATAAATCAAGACAACATCATGAACAATTCTTGTAGAAGAACATAAGCAACTTTGATAGAAAATTAATGATAGATAGAATCTGAAAATCAATCACAAAACATGTCTAGGGCTTTGAAATCACCCTTAACCAAATAGAAGTTTAGCCTAGCATAGGCATTGTAAACATAAACATAAAATTAAAGAGAATCTAAGAAGGGAATAAAAGAAAGAAAGAAAGAAGAAGAAGAAAATAAAGAAAAAGAAAACTAGAGAAAAGAAAGAAGAAGAAAACTTAGAGAATTTTATTACAATGGCTAATATCCTACCAATGTACCATATGATCCTTTACAATCATCCAAGGCCCTCTATTTATACACATTTTGGAGGGCTAAATGACAAGAGACAAGCTTTACAAATTTCAAAGGTAGGTATAATAGGTGGGTGCATTTTTCTAACAATTTTCGTCATATTGTATGACAATTTTGATCAGCCAACTTGATGGTCGATTTTGTCAATATTGGAGGCCTGATCTGATTACATGGTCTTCTAGAAAAATGTTCCCCTGTCAGTTACTGATCCATAACCGTTGGAATCAGCTCATTTGCTGATGTGGATAAGAAGATATGGGCAAAATACGAAAACAGGTCAGCACAGACATCATTGCACATCAGCCAACTTGATGGTCGATTTCGCTAGGGAAAACGACTCCGTTTCAAGAAGTGTAAAACATGAAAAAGATAGATATGCCTCTTACCTTTGCACGGCTACAAATTTCAGCCTTATTGCTTCAGTGAAACTCCAGATATAGCTGATATGACAAAAGGTGTCGGAACTGGAACTGAACTGGATTTGCCCTTAATTCTAGTAATCTGAAATCACTCAAAGAAACTTGTGAAAAACACCAAATTACATAAAAATATAAAAGATCATAAACACAATTAGACTAAACAATAATAACTCGTATTTGACACAAAACAATAATAAAAGATAACTAAAAACTATATAATTATACGAGTTATCACACCCCCACACTTAGCTTTTTGCTAGTCCTCGAGCAAAATCAAATAAAAATAAAATAAGAAAATCTAATCTAATCCACTTTCGTAGGAAATCACGGTGGCACTTAGCATGTGACACAAGCCTTTAAACCCCTAGGTGTCCCTAGTGGACGAGTTTAGTCTCGTGAGGGTTTACTAGAACGATACCCACAAACATTGAAAAACTAAAATATAAATAAACTACATATACTAAAAATATTTATTCCTAATCCTTTCAATACAAATTAGAGACAATCTTTGAACAAGTCTTATAAACTAATCAATAGCTTAAAGAATTTCACAAAAAATCATGCTTGAATGTAAATTATTTGAGTTAAGCCAATATTAACATAACATATCTCAATCAAAATAGTGCATGTTCAAATTTAATCTCAACTTCTCACATGGGATACCCTCATGATTTTCACTCTTTAAAGTAGTGGTGAAGTGTTTACACTCAATCAATCTCATGAAAACAGTTCTACCATATTCTTGTTTGTCCACCTATTCTCCACTATTTAGATCATACAACTTCATGAATCAAGAGGTCTTTAATCAAGGTTGTAATGGGGCCAAGGGGTTTGTAATGTGGTTGAAGAACAAAAGGATAAAGATATCACAAAGGTTCCAAAGAGTTCATAAAGTTTAGAGACATAATAAGATCATACAAAGAAACTTCTCAAAACTCTTTACAAGTACATAGTCACATAGGCTAAATATTCATGTTGAGCCTTTGCTTCATTCTAACCAACTTTGTAACATCTTTTTCTTTACTTTAACTAGAAGTTCAAGAGAAGATTTTTTTTTTTTTTTTTTTGAATATGGGAATGTATTTAACAATGATCCCTTTCTTTTTCTCTTGACTTTTTCTTTTCTTCCCCCACACTTATCTTTTGTTTCTAACCCAAATTTTCAACTAAAAATATCCCTTGTTTTTTGCAATATGTCTCAAAATATATAATCCATCTTTAGAACAAGGGTAAGGATATAAGTATATTTAGGTTAGGGACAAGTTATGGTTACCAAAGAGATAGCTTATTCAATGTAGGCTCAAATTGGTTCACTAAGGGTGTGTTCTCTTGGAACATCAATAAGAGATGGCTGTTTGGCCCTGGCTAAAAATCCTAATGCCTCTATCATATTCATGTTGTCACATGCATCAATATAGTCTCAAACGGTTTAAAGCAAGTTCTAGAGAATCATGTAATCATAAGAGCACTCAAGAAAGAAATTAGATTGATTTGTATAATGCATCAATCATTTTAGGCTCAAAAACTCACAATGCTTTTTGTTTAGACATGTATTTTTGTCACATTATTTAGCATATACTATGTTCATGCATTACTATTTTTATTTTTATTTTCATGCATATTTCATGATAACATTATTTTATGTTGCATGTCATTTCATATCATTTAGGATATTTCATTTCATTTAGAATATCAAATCATTTAGATCATATCATTTCATTTAGAATATACCATGTTACTTAGGATATTTCATTTTATTTAGAATATAGCATGTCTCTTAGGATATTTCATTCCATTTCATTTAGAATATATCATGTTATTTAGGTTATTTCATTTCACTTAGAATATATCATGATACTTAGGATATTTTATTTAATTTAGAATATGCTATGCCATTTAAATAATATCAACTCATTTAGGTTGCATTATATTATTTAGACTTTGCTATATCATTTTTATTATGTTACACATGTTCATATTCATTTTTTAAAAATATTTATATAAAAAAAAGATAATGATTTTCATTAAAAATAAAGATATTCCCAAATTAAAATAATTCATGTGTTCTCTTCCGGGTTATCGGGGAGGATATCATCAATTATAATTAATAACGGAATATCTTTCTTAAAACGAGAATGATTCGGAAAATTTTCTAAATAAATAAAATTTTTATATTTAGCCTAATTTTCGGGGAATGTAGGAAAATTTTGAATTAATAAATTCTGGATTATTTTCAATTAAAAAATGGAATTATTTTTCTTTAAATTGGGAATTAACTTGAAATACTAAATTAAAAATCAACTTTTTTTTACTGAGACTTGAGATAACACACGATTAATAAGGTACCGTTTTATACGGGCGTTGTGGGGGTGCTAATCCTTCCCCGCACGTAACCGAGTCTCAAACCCTTTTCTTCGATTTTTCTCTGGTTTATAACACAGAGTTGAAATTGGATTTAAAAATATTTTAATTAATTTTAAAATATTTTACAAAATCGATTTTAATAGGTGGCCGATCACACCTAGCTAAAAAGGATTGGTGGAGACTCCATGGGTCATTTTCAAAACCTTCATTTTTCAAGAGGAATTAAGTCGACTTTTCCTAGGTTTTTTTTAAATATCACACTTAACGAGTAATAAAGTCTCGCGATGAGACTTGTTATTTTTTAGGTTGCGACAGTGACAATGCCAAACAAGTATGGGGTAAATTGGCAACCACTCATGAAGGAACAAGTCAAGTCAAGGAATCAAAGATTGGCTTGCTCACACTCGGCTATCAGCTTTTCAAGATGAAATCCAATGAAAGCATCAAGGATATGTCCGATAGATTCACGGATATCATTAATGGGTTGAAGGCCCTTGGGAAGACATATCCAAACAAGGAGATGGTCAAGAAATTGGTGAATAGTCTCCCAAAACCTTGGGAAGCTAAGGTGATCGCTATTGAAAAGACTAAGGATCTCAAATTTCTCTCTTGGATGAGCTTATTGGTTCTCTCCTCATGAAATGAAGATGAAACATGGATAAGAGCAACCAAAGAAGGATAGTATTGCCTTAAAATCAACCATCAAAGAAAGAATGATGATAATGAAGAGGATGGTGAAGATGAAGATATGGCCATTTTTTCCATGAGGTTCAAGAAGTTCGTCAAGATGAACAAGGGCAAAAGATCTCAAAATGGCAAGGTAGATCAAATTATATGCTATGTGTGCAAGAAATCGGGCCATGTCAAGTATAATTGTCCTTTATGGAAGAAGCAAAATGTGCCACATGGAGTGGAAGAGACATTTTCGATGATGATTATGACTCCAATAATGATGAAATGCCTAACCTATGCTTCATGGCTCTTGAAAAGCCCAAGGTAACCTCTAACTCTTGTGATTCCAATTCCTATACATTTGATGAATTGCAAGATGCATTTGATGAGTTAGCCATAGAATTTGAAGAAATGAATTTAAAAAACAAGAAGTCTATTTCTAAACTAAAAGTTGGAAATGAATTTTTGGTAAAAACAAAGGATGATTTGGAAAGGCAAAATGAGACATTGAAAATGAAATTTTGACTCTTGGCAAAAGAAAAAAAAAGATATTTTGTAAAAAATATAATTTTGATTTGAAATGAAACTTGAAAACTTGAAAATTGAAAAACAATTAGTTTTTGAAAAATCTTTACACTCCAAAATGACCAAATGTGCTTATTGTGATTATCATGGTCACACTACACCTATTTGTCCCATTGAGAGAAAATTTCCATATAGATTTAGGCAAGTATAGGTTCCAAAAGGAACAAGAGATTTGGTAATTAACTTGCAAAGACCCAAAGCAATTTGGGTACCAAAATCCAAATGAGTGTCTCTTGTAGGTGTGCTAGGGCAAGGAGGAACAAAGTGCTTTGATTGGATGCTCTAGACACATAAATAGATATGGGTAACCTCTAAGCCTAAAGCTTTTTGGATGCGAAAATTGGTTGCCTATGTTTGATTAACATTTGAACGTACTTAATGTTTATATTTCTTTGATTGATGAAATTGATGTTGTGCTTAATTTCTTGATATATAGTTATTGGAGCATGACCGTATGCACAAATGTTTAATTTTGATGGTATCATACTTTGAAGAATTATGTTGTATGCTTGAATGATTAAGTTGTATTTATGCACATCTTTAGGGGGAGCATACAAAGCTTAATGATTTTAAGATTTCAAATTTTACATAGAAAATCATTTTTGCAAAAATAAAATCTTTAAATGTGAAAATTTGTTTTAGCAAATTCTTAATGCTTTTGAATATCTCGAGTTTATTGTCTCAAACTTGCTCAACAAAGAAGTTTATTGTCTCAAGTTCTTTTCAAGAAAATATGGGACTTGAAGAGTTGACTTTTTGATTTCCTTTTTTGTAAGGCCAAATAATCACTTGAACAATTTTGTTTTATCATTTGAAACTTGTTGGAAAGGTTCAAGTATGGTTGAAAATGAGATTAACAAATTTTGACTATTTTTCAAAGCCTTCTTCCAAGCAAAAAAAAAAAGGTTTTAAGGTATCAAAAATCAAAATCTTGAATATGTTAAGCTTTGATTGATCTATTCTATCATGTTGTGTATAAATGAACTATTTTGAGTGAGTTTGGTGCCATGAACATGTTTTAACAAACTTTATACCTCTTAAATGTTATATGGTTATTTTGCTTATATGAGGATTATAGAGTTTACTTATGAAATTGTGTTCATATGAACATTTTTTTTATTGTTTGAACAAGTTTGGTGAACTTTGGATATGCTTATGAACTTGTGTATGTGTCTTTTCAATGAAAAATCTCATGTTCAATACTTTAAGGTTGCATGATGTACTATTCATTTCATTATTTGAATTATTTGCAAAATCTTTTCAAAAATTGTTTTAAAAGTTGTTTTGATTCATAATTCATGTTTTTACAACTGCCAAATGATGTTATTAACATGTTACAAGTCTTACTTTTGATTAATAACATCACACATCCTTATTTGGTATCAAAAATAAAAAAAATTACAAAATTTGCATTGATTTTTGCTGGAAAACAGGGGAAGGATCGATCCCTCATTCATAGAGGATCGATCCCTCATTCATAAAGGATCGATCCCTTAGGCCAATTTTGGGTCAAAAATGTTGTTTTCTTCATTTTTAATGGGCTCTTGCTCTAAATGCTTCAATTTTATGATTTTTCAATCATGATTAACATTGCTTCTTGAATCATCATGTGCTTATATGTATGAATTCACTCTTGATGAATATTTCTACAAATCAAATGCATGATTATAGAAAGAATCTTGATATATATTGACTTTTTGTTCTTTATTGGTAATTCAAGATTAAATCCATAACTTATGCTTTTAAATTTATGTAAAATGAACTCCTTGATCTTTATTGAAATACATTGATTGTTGGTTCATCTATTGCTTTGGTCAAGATATATGCTTATTGTTTTACCTTGAACTTATATGCTTAAATTTCCTTTGTTCAGTTAAATGCTTAGTGGTTTGCATTGAATACTATTTCTTAAAATTGGTATCATTTGAGCTTAATGAATATACTTTCATAACATTTGATATCTTGGTTCTACTAATGAATATATTTTCCAATAATTTCTCTAAGTCTATGCAAGATAAAATGGTGTTAAATCTTACATTCCTCTTTGGAGAATTACACTTGCATTTCAAACACAAGCAAACAAAGCATGTCATCTTCATCAATATCAAGCCTAGTACATCAAGGACTTGCTCAAACATTTAGTATGAAGGATTCAAAGTCAAATGAGCATATCAACAAAGCTTGGTAAGAATGGAGTTAATTGCTAATTCTATACTATACAAGCTCATATCTATTAGTATTAAGTTTGATGACATACATGAGTTGAATGACACATGGTATCTCTTTATGTCATTTATGCTTGAAAAGTTTGCCTTGTATGAATCTTTGAGTTAAACCATCTCTTTTAACAACAATTAATATACCACTTATGCTTACATGCTTGCATATATTTGAATTGTATATATTGCTATATTTTTATGCTTTTGTATTAACAATTGGCATGAAAATATTAATAATTGGTATAGTGTTGTAATAACAATCGGTATGATGGTTTTCTTCTTAATTGCTCAACTGGTATTCATGTCTATTTCATAATTGATCTTATATTTTTCATATGTATGATAATTTTTTATATGTGCTTAAATGACTTCCATATGTATGCTTATTTGATTATGAGTATTATGCATAAAAATAACAATTGGTATTTTTTTTACTCATTATCTTGAGACTTTGTGCTTAAATGATTTCAAACGAATACATGATACTATTGAACTCTTGATTGAACTTCGTTGTCTATTTTTAACAATTGGTATTGGACTTATTGCTTAACATGATTGTGTTTCTCTTGTTGCATTGTCCTTATCTTTGAATTGATCTTCTTTTTGATAAAACAAAAAGGGCGAGAGTTTTATAACGACAAAATTTGATTTAAATGAACAAAAAGGGAAGAACTAGATGAAAAGCAAAAAGTGGGAGAGTTTTCATATGTGCTTAAATGTTTCTATCAATTGTGTTGGATTTTTGTACTTAAATGCTTTTGGATATTATAGATTGAAATTGTCCTTGCTTGTCCCTTGCTTGTTCTTGCAAAGTTGATAAGAATGCTTTTATTAAGGGGGAGCTTTTATTGAAAATCTTTATTTCTTAAATGATTTACGGGGAGTTTACAAGCAAATTTATCTTAAATTTTGTCATATCAAAAAGGGGAGATTGTTAGCTTTGAATTGATCTCAATTTTGAAACGACAAAATCTTAAGCTTAATTAGCTTGATAATTAATGTTTTAAATTTAGCATTTTTCTTTTAATTATTTTGAAAGTATTTTGAAAATTGCTAAAATATTTCGAACTCCTTAGCTTTCTAAAAAATACATGTTCTTAAATGTATATCTATGATCAAAATATTTTTGAGACAAGTTAACCTCTTTTCAAAGCTAAAGAAAACATTTTTTTGGAGATTTTTTGAAGCGAGCATCGATCCCCTAAGACAGGGGATCGATCCCCTAGTGAAGATTTTTGGCTGGATCGATCCCGAAATTGATCCCTGTGAAACAGAGGTGTTTTTCACTTTGCATGCAAGTAGAGGATCGATCCCCTAGAGTAGAAGATTAATCCCCTAGGTTTTCAATAGGCAAATTTTTGAATTTTAAAGGGAGATGATCAATCCCTAAAAGTAGAGAATCGATCTCCTAGGTGCTGGGCAGTTTTCAAAGTACGATTTTTTGAAGAAATAACGGTTCTATTCCACATCAATCCATTCCCAACGGTCATAAATCATATTCAAGGTACACTACAAGAGAACGTCGAATTACCGGCGGAATCTTTACCGGCAGAAAGATTATGTCAGTATAACATTTCTTTACCAACGGAAAGTCGATAATTACCGACGAAATTCCATCGATAATGTTTTTGAGCAATACCAACGTATTTTTTAAACATTATAGACGAAAAATCCATATTAGCGACGGAACTTTAATGACCGAACTGTTCCATCGGTAATTTCCATTGGTAATACTTTGGCGAACAACTTAGCTCCTCGCCAAAGTATTACCGATGGATTTATGTGTATTATCAACGAAAAATCCGTCGATAAAAGTAAGACACGAATTTTGACATATATTCACAAAAATGACAGTGGTTTCCTTCTGAGTTAATGGCAGTTATACTTGGGCGGCCAGGCTCATCCACCGTTGCGCATATTCTTTGAAGCTCTCAGTAACTCTTTTTTTCATATTTTGCAAGGTGAGACGGTTAGGCGCCATGTCGGTCATATGCTTGTACTGGTTTAGAAAAACCCTAGCCAGGTCATTCCAAGAGCGAATCTGATCCTTGCTCAACTGACTATACCACCTAATTGCGGACCCGCTGAGGCTATCCTGAAAGTAGTGCATCAAAAGCTTATCATTATCTTTATGACTTGTCATCTTCCAACAGAACATAGTGATGTGGGCTGACGGATTGGTCGTCTCGTCATATTTCACAAAGTCAAGGATCTTGAACTTAGGAGGAATGACTAAATCGAGGACCAAACATCGTTCTTTCGCATCTAAACTTCCAAATACATATGTACTTTCTACTGCCTGGAGCCTTTCATCTAACAACTGATATTTCCCTTGGGAATCTGCCAACTCAACCTCATTTACTGCAACCATTTTCAACTTTGCCTGTTCAGCTGGATCATCTGACTTTAGGACATTGACGGGATTAACTATGTTCTGGGCATCAATCATTACGACCTCATTCTGACCCTTTTGTGCCTCTAACCCTTTCCTGGCGACAAAGTTTTCAGTGTATCCTTTTCCCTTGATTACGACGAACATCAGCTCCATCAATTTAGTCATCTGATCCTTAGATTCTGCTTGAGACTTTGCTAGCTATTCTCGCAATTCTTTCTGTTCCCTTTCCATTTTTTCCATTCGGGCAACTTGTTCATCCTCCATAGCACTAGCCTGTATCAAAAGGGTACTCAGTACTTCTTATACCTCTGATTTGAAATAGAAATTCTTTCAAAGACTCCTAAAGCCAAGCCAACTTCTATTTTATTTCCCGCCAAATGTATGTCATGATGAATGAGCCATGATTGTCATTTGATGCATGTGAAGAATAAAAAATATGATGTATGGACATGTACAGTGGAAACATGCTGACCATATATGTAATAAATGCAATCACAATGTCAACATGTTGCAAGCAAAGAATAAACAAATCAACACATGGATATATGCAATGACTGATCATGTACATTTCAACGTATTTCCTAATGAATGATCCTATACACTATGAATGCAACATGATGTCAATTATGATACATGTAAACAATGAATAATTGATACAGAGTATATACAAAGAAAATCATGTTGACCATGTATGTCATGAATGCATCCTAATGTTAATATGACAGATTAATGCATGAGCATATACAGAGAAATCATGCTGACTATGTTTGTCATGAATGCAACCCAAAGTCACATGATGCATGTAAAGAATAAACAAATTAATGTATGGATATATACAGAAAAATCATACTGATTATGAATATATGAATGCAACCTGATGTTAACATGATACATTTATGAATGTATGGTATGACAAATAATTGATCGGATGCAAAATGCAAAGGGGAAGATATCAGGGAGGAAATAAGAATCGAAGGAACTTAATCATCAACATCTCATAAATTTGAAGCAAGTCAATTCATTCCCATACCAATGTTCACAATGGTATAAACCATGTTTTACAAAATCTGAGCAGTAGTTAGAACTGTCTTCTACAAGCACTTTATTCTTCCTAGCATCCTAAGATTATAAGAGCTTGCTATTGAAAAAGTGAAATCCTATTACATCATATAAGACTGAAGTCTTTCCACCTCAATGCTGTAAATCTCCCAATCCTAATGACGTTTTCCCAGCCCTATATCAATCAGTGTCGTTGGATCCAACCACTTGGCATCTATAAGAGATTGCACTTTCTTTTTGAATGCTATACAGTCTTCAATGCTATGGCCAACAATTCAACAGTGATAATCACATCTTGCATTTGGATTATACCACTTTGGATATGGTGGTAACAGGGGTTTCAATGGGACACATGCAACCATGTGATTTTGGATCAGTATAGGGAGAAGCTCTCGGTAGCTGATTGGAAAGGGATCAAAATGCCTTTGGCCCTTATCCTGGGGTCGTTTCTTAGTCACACATGGCCTAAGAGTTGGGGCACTTGGTGGTGGTACTAAGGTTCGAACCAAAGTGTTTACATGGAGACGTGGCGGAACAGCATGGTAAGGGTATGGATTTGGACACGGGGCCTTTGGAGGTTGTACATAGCTCGAGGTTCCTATCCCAGATGCTGGATAAGGTGAATGATGGGGGAAGCAATATGAGCTGCCAATTGATAGTAATGGAGTGGGATTCATGGGTCCCATAGTGATCATCCCAATGGACGATTGGACCATAGTAGGGTGGGGACTTTGGTTTGGACCTAGGATAGTTTGCAGGTATGGTACAGGATCTGAGGTTTCTATCTTTGGTATCAGGCTCTCAGGTTTAATCATTTTTACGATTTTGTCCACAATTTCATCAGGATTGCAACCTTTGTGGCATTGACAAGCGCAGGATCCAACAAGGATTGTATGTTCTGGACCTAATGGTTTTGGTTGATCCGAAGACTATGTAGAGCCCTGAGAAAGTTCCTCTTTACTCTTACCCATATCCTCAAACATTTTCAGCAATTTGGCGAGCTATTCCTTCAACTCCTGGAGTTCATGTCTAAACTCATCTTGATTGCGTTCCAAAGCATCCAGTCGTTCCTTTGATTCATTCCTCATATCTCGAACCCCTTTCATGCAAATGAAAATGTCATGAGATTTAAGAATACAATTATGAATGTACATGCTCTACTCCTATATGCATGAATACACTAATGATTAATGCATGAAGCGCTCAAAGAAATTATCATGACTATGTATGCCATGTGTGCAACCTGATGCCAACATGATGCATGTAAAGAATAAGAAAATTACTGCATGGATATATACAGAAAAATTATGCTGACTATGACTGTATTCTACAATGAATGAGCATACATGCTTATGACTATAACATGATGTCAAAATGATACATGCAAAGAATAAATGAATTGGCACCATGGTATATGCAAAGAAATCGACGGCCACACAAAAATGGTGGGACCAAATTTTTATTATTCAAAAATCTCATTATGCAAGATTTGCCTCCATATTTAATCTACAATTTTTTTGAAACATGTTTTCTCTATGAAAAATCACACATATTATTTTCAAAAGAATTTCGGAATAATGGATCCTACTATGGTACAATATGCAAATGTTCATGTAACACTACCGGCTTATGAAATCACCAAATGAGATTATTATTACCAACTGTTTATTGCAAAGAATGAGATCAAAAATACAACGATAAATGTACATGCTCCATTCACACATGCATGAAATGTGCAAAATGCAAAAATGTTTGAAAAAGAATGTTTGTATTTTGAATTTTGGAAGGTTAGTGAACACTTGCCCCAACAATATCTACTTATATAGGAATCACGGTGCCTTTCGGGCGGAGTATCACACTTATTACGGGCGATGTACGTTCATCTTTGCCCTGTTTACAAAACTTATTTCAGATGTAAAAAATAGGTAATAAAAGGTTAGAAATGTCCCTCCATGTGTTCCTAACTTTGGTGTATCTAACGAAAATTCGGCATGGCTTCGCTTAGGTTCACTATATGAGGTGAATAGGTTCTAAAGGCCCCGAATTGCTCCTCACTGTCGCCTGTGAAGGCTAGTAAGGCACCCCGATAAAAGCGGGTTCAATTCGTTTAGAGTATATTTTCCTATGCCCGTACAGAGGATTATCACGAAGGCATTAGGTACTTTATACTCCGAAAGTGTTTCACTAGCCCATACGGAGGATCATCACGAAGGCGTAGTTACTTTACTTCCACTTAAAAGGACGGAACCCGGGTACAGAGTTCATGTTATGCAAATGCAAGTGAGTGTGTGTGGAGGAACAACAAACCTTTTACCACCTATTCTACACCCCTTATCCTAAATACCCCAACAATTTATTAAAACAAAGATCAAGAATAGTGTAACGCATTAACCAACAAGCAATTATAATATACAACATTAAATAACTAGAAAACAATAATAAAATGCATGTGAATGAATATGAATATATTTAAAATATTTTATTATCTTCAAAATTCAACTTTATTTTAAAAAAAAATATGGGAATTAAAATCAAATACCAATTAAACCAACAAAATCGAGACTTAAATAACACACGACTAATTCTAGGCCTGACTCTCTAAAAAATGTCCCAGCGGAGTCGCCAAGCTGTCGCAACCCTAAAAAATGTAATAATAATAACGAATGTTTCATCGCAAGACTTTCATTATTCGTTTTCCTTAGGCGTGACATAAAAACAACGAGGAAAATTCGACTTAATTCCTCTATAAATAATAAAAGGTCGAGGGTATGAAAACGGCCTCGTAAAAAGACATGGAGTCGCCACCAATCTTTTTTAGCTAGGTGTGATCGGCCACCTATTAAAACCGATTTTGTAAAACATTTTAAAATAAATTAAAATATTTTTTAAAACCAATTTCAGGTCTGCGTTATAAACCAGAGAAATCAAAGAAGCAAGTTCGGGAGTCGGTTACGTGCGGGGAAGGATTAGCACCCTCACAACGCCCGTATAAATCAGTACCTTATTAATCGTGTGTTATCTAAAGTCTCGGTAAAAGGTTGATTTTTAATTTAGTATTTCAAGCTAATTCCCAATTTAAAAAAAATAATTCCATTTTTAATTGAAAATGATCCGAAATTTATTAATTCAAAATTTTCCTATATTCCCCGACAAAATCGGCAAAATGTAGAAATTTTTATTCATTTGGAAAACTTTCCGAATCATTCTCGTTTTTTCAAAGAAAGATATTCCTTTATTAATGATAATTGATGATATTCCCTCCAACAAACCCTGTAGAGAATTAATGAATTATTTTAACTCGAAAATATATTTATTTTTTTATTGAAAATCATTATCTTTTTCAAAACATTTTAAAAATATAAACATGAACATGTATGACATAAATAAAATGACATGGCAAATCTAGATAATATAATGCAACCTAAATGATATAACATAATTCAAATGACATAGTATATTCTAGGTAAAATGAAAAAAATCCTAAGTATCATGATATATACTAAATGAGATAAAATGATTTAAATGACATGGCAATTCTAAATGATATGGCATATTTTAAATGACATGGCATGTTATAAATGAAATAACCTAAATGACATGGAATATGATCTAAATGACAAGAAATGACATAGAATTAAAATAATGCTAACATATAATATGCATGAAAATACTAATAAAAATAATAATGCATGAACATAGTATATTTTAAACAATGTGACAAAAATAACTAAATAAAAAGCATAGGATATCAGGAAACAATAAAAATCATATGGCAAACAAATATAAGATCATAAAATGTGAATTAGAATAATAACAATATCATGGAAAATATCATAGCAAAAATCACATATTTAAATAAAATGCATGAACATGGAAAATGCAATGCATGAAAAATGTATTTTTTTCCTTTAATTAAAGAAATCCATATATCTAAAAAGATATCCGGCTACCTTAGGAAAATATGTCAAATTAGATTTTCTAAAAAAAAAAAAAACTTAATGATTGTTTGAAAATAATTTTGAGAAAAACTTGAATAAAAATTAAAACCCTTACCAAACCCTTTTAAAATGGCTCTAAATTCCTAAGTTTAAAATCCCGGACTTAAATACCCTTAACCCGAGATTTATAAAATCATTTTTAGAGTTAAAAAAGGCTTAGAAACTACCCTAAGACAGTAGCTAAATCTTCTAACCAACCCCCTCTAAATGCCTTAGCCAAATTCAACCATTATTCTCCTTTTAATTTCAAATCTGCCTCTACTATCCGATTTTTTAGCCTATTTTTAAAAATTATAAAACTTCTAAAAGAAATACTGGAGAGTCAGAACATGAAAATCTACACGAGAAAAAATTGGCTTAATTTTTTGATTAAAGATGACTGCCCAGAAAAATTAGAGATGTTCGAGTACTGGTGAAAAAAAACTGTTTGTCAAAACACATTTTTTTTGCCTTTGATAAATTCATTCAAAAACCAAAGTGGAAATTGTTGGAAGTCATCCTTAAGACCTAAGGACAGTAGCTAAACATTTAAAAAACCTTGGACAAAATTGGCTAAGTAAAAAAAATCACAAAGGTAGAAGATCAATTTGACAATTCCTTAATTTTCCACAAGTATGCACAATGGAGCATGACTTTGAGCCATTAATTGGCCTAAGTCACAAATCAAGTGGCAATGACATGGAATGCATGAACATACAGCAAATGAAATGTATGAAATGCATGGTCTAAAGGTCTAAATGGTAAAGGAAATGCATGACAATTCATGGCAACCTAAATGCCTAGCATGAATTTGCATGGCAATAAATGCTATCCTAACTCTATATGCATGCAATGCTTGATAATGTAAATGTGACTAGGACCTAATATGTTATAAATATGCATGAAAATGGATGTGACCTAAGACCTAAATAGCATATTAATGCATGACAATACCAATGTGATTTAAGACTCAATATGCATGGCAATACCAATATGGCCTAGACCTAAAATGTAGTGAGCATGCATAGCAATACTATGAACATATAATGACTCATGAAATTAATGTCAATGCTGGAACAAACAGTAGCTAATACACCATTTCAAGATATGATAATGCAAAGCTTGTTACCTAAACAAAAATACAAATGCATGAGAAGGCAATGAATGCATGAAGAGGCCAAATGATCACATGAGACTCTAATGCAATCCTATTTAGTAAATGACATAAGTAAATGACAAACCATATCAAAATGCATAATGTCATGACATTTTATATAACATATAACATACCAAAATCTAAATACACAAGCCCATGACATGGAAATGCAAACAAGTTAAGAAACAAAAGAAAAATGCACATGCAAGGCAAACAAGCATGGTATTGCCGAATGGTCATTTATCAATATGATGGCATTTTTATCATAGCATTTTCATAAACACAAGACATACTAAAATCAGAATATGCAAGTTCATGACATGGAGGTATAAACAAGCTAAGAAGCAAAGAAAAAATATACATAAAGGCACACAAAATGGAATGGCCGAATATGCATGAAACAAAACTATTGAGAATGAAAACATGTAATACATGGTACATAAAAAAATGCACAATATGGATATATGAACAACAAAGGCCGAATATGCAAGGATGCAATACCAAGTGTGGAAATGAAATATAACAAACATGGCATAGAAAATAATGTAAAGAAAATGTATAAACAAGATTTAACATAGACATGCAGAAATTATAAGCAAAATAAGTAACTAGAACAAGGAAAGTTAAGCTCCATGGATGGTATCAAATAGGCATAGCCTCTCACCAAACCATAATAACTTGGTCTTGCCAAGATCATGAAGCCTTTCCATCTCATCAAAACAGAAAACAAACTATGTAAAACAGAAAATAAGGTAAGCTTCATGGATGGTATCAAATGGGCATAGCCTCTCACCAAACCATATTCACTTGGTCTAGCCAAGATCATGTAGACATTTCAACCTTTTTTTGCTTCATGTTTTGTAAAAATCAGAACCTTAGAATACTTAAAAAAAATTTGTATAAATCATTTTTTCACAACAACATGCAAGGAAGAAAGAAAGAAAAGAAAAAAAACAAGGCAAAAAAAATAAGCCATTCGGCCATGGCATGAAACTCTAAGAAAAAAACTTGTTTCCATCTGTCGCAACCTAAAAAATAATGAGTCTCATCGCAAGACTTTATTATTCGTTAAGCGTGACATTAAAAAAAACCGAGGAAAAGTCGACTTAATTCCTCTAGAAAAATGAAGGTTTTGAAAATGACCTTGAAAAAGACATGGAGTCGCCACCAATCTTTTTTAGCTAGGTGTGATCGGCAACCTATTAAAACTGGTTTTCTAAAATATTTTAAAAATTAATTAAAACATTTTAAAAACAAATTTCAAGTCTACATTTTAAAACCAGAGAAATCAAAGAAGCGGGTTCAGGAGTCGGTTACGTGCGGGGAAGGATTAGCACCCCCACAATGCCCGTATAAATCGGTACCTTATTAATCGTGTGTTATCGCTAATCTCGGTATAAAGTTGGTTTTGAATTTAGTATTTCAAGCTAATTCCCAATTTGAAGAAAAATAATTCCATTTTTAATTGAAAATGATCCGGAATTTATAAATTCAAAATTTTCCTATATTCCCCAACAAACGTGGCAAAATATAGAAATTTTTATTAATTTTGGAAAACTTTCCGAATCATTCTCCTTTTAAAGAAGATTTTCCGTTATTAATAATAATTGATGATATCCTCCCCAGCAAACCCGGCAGAGAACTCATGAATTATTTTAACTCGAGAATATCTTTATTTTATTGAAAATCATTATCCTTTTTTGAAAACATTTAAAAGAAATGAATATGTATATGCATGACATAAATAAAATGACATAGCAAAATCTAAATAATATAATGCACCCTAAATGATATGATATGATTTAAATGTCTTAGCATATTCTAAATGAAATGAAATATCCTAAGTTATATGATATATTCTAAATGAAATTAAATGACCTATGTAACATAATACATTCTATATGAAATGCAATATCCTAAGTCATATGATATAATCTAAATGAAATAAAATATTCTAGATGACATAATATATCCTAAATGAAATGAAATGACCTAGGTAATATAATATATTCTACATGAAATGAAATGATCTAAGTAACATACATATTCTATATGAAATGAAATGATTTAAATGACATGACAAATATGAATGATATGGCATATAATTTAAATGACATGGATTATAAAATAATGCTATCATATAATATGCATGAAAATAAAAATAAAAATAATAATGCATGAACATAACATATGCTAAATAATATAAAAATAATTAAATAAAAAGCATAGGATATCATGAAATATTCCAAATCATATAATAAACAATATAACATAACTCAAAATCATAACAATACCATAGAAATTATCATAGCAAAAATCACATATTATATAAAATGCATGAATATGGAAAATGCAATGCATGAAAATGTATTTTTTCCTTTAATTAAGGAAATCCGTATATCTAAAAAGATATCCGGCTACCTTAGGAAAATATGTCAAATTAAAATATTCTAAAACCAAAATACTTTGTGATTGTTTGAAAACAATTTTGAAATGCTTAGACTAAGAATAAAAACTGGGCTAAACCCTTTTTTAAATGGCTCTAATTTCCTAAGTTTAAAATCCCGGACTTGACCACCCTTAATCCGAGAGTTAAAAAATCATTTTTAGAGTTTAAAAAGGCTTAGAAATTGCCCTAAGTCAGTAGCTAACCTTCCTAATCAGCCCCCTCTAAGTAACTTAACCAAAACAGAAAAATGATTTTTCTTTAAATTCAATTCTGACTCCATTGTCCAGTTTTAATCCACGATTTTTTATCATATTTTTAAAAATTCAAACAATTCTGCAAAAAATACTGGAGACTCAGGACATGTAAAAATACACGGAAAAAAATCGGCTTAATTTTTTGATTAAATATGAATTCCCAGAAAAATCGGAAAAGTACGAGTACTGGATGAAAAAACTGTTTTGCCAAAATACATTTTTACCTTTGATAAAATCATTTAAAAATCAAACTAAAAATATTTAAGACTCACAAAAGTAGCTAGGACTTTTTGAAAGTTAGATAAAAATTAGCTAAGTAAAAAAAATGACAAAGGAAGAATAATCAATTTGACAAAACTTAATTTTCCACAAGTGTGCTCAAGAGAGCATGACTTTGAACCATTAATTGGCCTAAGTCATTATTCAAGTGGCATGAACATGAAATGCATGAAAAATTACAGCAAACATAGTGCATGAAATGCATGAGTTTAAACCTAAATGTCATGAAAAAATGCATGGCAATCATATAGTGACCTAGACCTAAATGTCATGAAAAAATGCATGGCACTTAATGCAACCTAGACCTAAAATGCATGAACATGCATGGCAAATAAACCTAACTTAATAACTAAAATTTGCATGGCATTTTCACAAGCACAAAGCATGCTTAAACCAAGAGCTCAAACAAATATCATGCAAATGCTAACCTATCAACTAACATGGCAAGAATGCACATATAATGCAAAAATTCAAGGAGTGGCCGATTGGCCTATATGACTAGCAAACATGGCATTTTCACAAACACTTGGTATACTAGCATGCAAAACTAAATCAAATGTCATGCAAATGCAAAAACCTATCAACTAACATGGAAAAAATGCAACACATAATGCAAAACACATGGAGTAGCCGAATGGCCTCAAGCTCCAACAAGCATGGCATTTTCACAAACACTTGATATACTAACATGCTCAACTAAAATATAAAACTCAAATCATGCAAAAACCACACAAGCATTTTCACAAACACTTGATATACTAAATCTAAAACATGCTCAAATTTAAACATCATGAAAACAGAAAATTAAAAATGCAAGAACATGATATTTAAATCATAAATGACAACAAACAAAGCAACCAAAGTAAAATATAACTCAAGTATATGAAGTAAAATAACATTTAAAACATCAAGATCAAAGAAAATAACATCAATAACATTATAAAATAAACCAAAACAACAACTTAAACAAAAACTGTAGGCCATTCGATCATGGTGAGAATATTGTAAAAAAACTTGTAAAAAATATATTTAAAAAAGAGATGAAGAAAGAACTTAATAAGAACAATAAAAAATATTTATTTAAAAAGGAAACTCACCAAATAGTAATCAAAATAGCAAAAACAAGAATGGAAAATCAAGAAAGTGCAAGAGTTGGTGCTCAAGAGCAACCTCAAGAAGCTATATTTCAAGCTTTATCTCTTCAAACTTTCCTTTCTTTTCTAAACTTTTTCTTTTTGCTTTCAACCAAAGAGAGAAAAACCAAGTAAAGACCAAGAGAACTCAGCAAAATAAAGTGTAAAAATGAAAAATCTAACCCCTCTCTCTATGCTGGCCGAAACCCCCTATATTCTTCAAGGATGTTGTCATTTTTTTGTAACCAATTTTCCATCAAATGGCTAATAATTCAAGGTGAAAAAATCATGAAATTACCACCTTTAGATTAGCATCTCAGCTGTCCCAAATTACAGCTATTCAAGAATAATGTTGACACCCTCTCTTGGCCTATGTGGCTTAATCACAATGGCTTGATCAAAAGGAATCTCTAACTAACTTTTAATTCTTGGCCATTTGATTGAAAAATCAGAAACTTCCTCTTTCCTTTTGGCCTTGGCAGGTCAGAAATTCTCTTTTCCAGCCCAAGTCTGATTTTTTGAAAGGCTCAAAGAAGCCCTTTTCGGTTGCTTGGGTGAAATGATCGTTTTGCCCCCCGGATGCAAATAAATATCAAACGGACTCCAAATTCAATTTTTTTTTAATACTTCAAAAATAATAAAACATTGAGTTCTGGAAGTTTTCAAAATTATCCGAGTCCGTTTGCTATTTATTTGGATTTTTTCTTCCAAAAATGCCCTTTTATGCCCCCACATTTTACCATTTTTTAAACGAGCTCCAAATAAAAACATTTCTTCACCAATCTCTTCCAAATAATTTAAAAGTGTGATCTGGAAGTTTTCATAATTTTTGGAGCTCATTTGGTATTTTTTCAGGATTTATCGGCTTGAATTACTCATAGGAGGCCCGGGATTTGGCCATTTTGCAAACGAACTCCGAATCAAGATTTTATTTCGCCAATCTATTCAAAATAATTTTAGAATGATATTTGCCAAATTTCAGAATTTTTGGAGTCCATTTGCTATTTTTCGGGATTTATTTTCTTGAATTATTGCATAGGAGGCCCAGGATTTGGCCATTTTGTAAACGAACTCCGAATCAAGATTTTCTTTCGCCAATATCTTCCAAATAATTTAAAATTGATATTTGCAAAATTTCAGAAGATTTGGAGTTCATTCGCTATTTTTTCGGGATTTTCCTTCTTGAATTACTGCATAGAAGGCCTGGGATTTGGCCATTTTGCAGACGAACTGTGAATTAAGATTTTCTTTTGCCAATCTCTTCCAAACAATTTAAAAATGAGATTTTCAAAATTTCAGAATATTTGGAGTTCATTTGCTATTTTTCCGAGATTTTTCCTTTTTGAATTACTACATAAGAAGCCCGGGATTTGGCCATTTTGCAAACGAACTCCGAATCAAGATTTTCTTTTGTCAATCTCTTTCAAATGATTTAAAAATGAGATTTGCAAATTTTCAGAATTTTCGAAGTCCATTTGCTATTTTCCCAAATTTTCCAATTTTGCCCTTTTGCCTCTGAAACCCGGTTTTGCTCAAAACAAGTTCAATTTTTAGATTTTCTTCAAACTGAGCCTTGGGATATCCCTTTTTAATCATTCCTCATCCATTGGGGGCTTTGGTCTTACCAAGTTGGGCCATTTCTCTGATTCTTCCCGATTTCACCGAAATCCACTAAAAACCGTAATTCTCGATTTTCTCCCGGATTGACTTTTCTTTCGGTTTTTATTGCAAGTGGCTTCTCCATTACTCATAGTCAGTGCTTATCTTTCATTTGGAACCTTCAATTTCGACGAATTTGATCGTTCAAGCACTTTTCCCAAAATTTCTCGGATTAGGGTTTCCGTTCTACTGAATCTTCAAATCCCAACTTTCGAACTCCATATCTTTCAATGTAGACCTCGGATTATCAAAATTCTTTCGCCATTTTTCAATTGAACTTAAAATCTTGATTTTGAAAGTGGGTTGACGTTTTCAGTAGTTGACTTTCTGGGTTGACTTTTTTGGGGTTGACTTTTTTCGAGGTTGACTTTTTTCAAGTTTGACTTTTTATACTCGCCTTCTTAAACTAAGTCTCGGAGTACCACCTGCAGGATGAAAAAAGTCTTTTTAAACTCGGAAATATCAATTTCGGAAGAAAACATACCTGTTTTAATGATCCGGACAAAATTAGGTGTCTACACCATCATTTAAAAGAAGAAGATGAAGATGAAAACATGAATAAACATTAAAAAACTTTATTTCTAAGGAAAATGTTATAGGAAAACATGATAGAAAAACCAAGAAAACACCATGAAAATGAAGAAGAACGCTAGACTAGAACTTGGTAGAGATGACTACCTTCAAACTCTCTAATGGAAACCTTTTTTTTTTCTTTCTTTCAAAACCTTTTTTCTTGCCAAATTAGCTACTATTTTCTAGCCAAAAAACCTCTGAAAAAATGAAACTCCCCTTCTCCCTTTAGCCTTGGCCGAATTCACCCTTAACCATTGGATGATAATTGCACTTTTTCTCCCCCAATCTTGGCCATTAGATGTAGATATTTTGATGACAACATAAAAATGTCATCTTTCCAATTGATTCCAGCCTTAAGATGTGTACTCATCTCTTGTATTAACCTTAGCCATTAGATGCAAAAGAGGACCAATCCCATGCACTCACTTGCTTGCCCCTCTTGAATGCCTACCCTTGGATGAGTTGTGCTCTTCCATTCTTGGTCATTGGATGAAGCTAACATAAAAATGATATCTTGTAGATTAAATCCAGCCCTCAACATGTGTACTCAGCCCTTGTAGATGGCCTAAGCCATTGGATGAAAAGGGATAATCCCATGCACTCCCTTGCTCAACCGAATTGATGCTCACCCTTGGATTAATTGTGCTCATCTTTTTTCTTCCATTCTTGGCCATTAGATGAGCATTATTTTATGACAAACAAAAATGTCATTTTGACATTTAAACTTGACAATTGGATGGTGCATTCAACTTTCCTACAAGGTACCTAAGCCATTGGATGAAGGGGGGATCATTTACAAGGTGTTAGTTATAGCATGTGGCATGATAGTGACTAGGGAATTAAATTGCTTAAACTTCCTTCTTCTCCTCTACGTTGGCTGACCAAAGGAAGAAAAAATCCCAGAAATTTCTTCATCTTTCATATTTTCCCCAATTACCAATTTGCCCTTTTTGGTTTCCTTGGTGAAATGACCTTTTTGCCCCTCGAACTTAAATAAATAGCAAACGGACTCCAAATTCAAATTTTCTTTTTTCAATACTTTCTAAATAATAAAAAATTGAATTCTGGAAGTTTTCAAAATTTTCCGAGTCCATTTGCTATTTATTTCGGATTTATTTCCGAAATTACCCCTTTTATGCACTCAAACTTTACCATTTTTTAAACGAGCTCCGAATCCAGGTTTTTCTTCACCAATCTCTTCCAAATAATTTAAAAATGTGATCTGGAAGTTTTCATAATTTTTGGAGCTCATTTGCCATTTTTTCGTGATTTATCTGCTTGAATTACTGCATAGGGGACCCGGTATTTGGCCATTTTGCAAACGAACTCCAAATCAAGATTTTATTTTGCCAATCTCTTCAAAATAATTTAATAATGAGATTTGCAAATTTTCAAAAATTTTGGAGTTCATTGGCTATTTTTTCGGGATTTATCTTGTTGAATTACTCCATAGGAAACCCCGTATTTGGCCATTTTGCAAACGAACTTCGAATCAATATTTTCTTTCACCAATATCTTCCAAATAATTTAAAAATGAGATTTGCAAATTTTCAAAATTTTTGGAGTTCATTTGCTATTTTTTCGGGATTTATCCTGTTGAATTACTGCATAGGAGACTTAGTATTTGGCTATTTTGCAAACGAACTCCGAATCAAGATTTTCTTTCGCCAATCTCTTCCAAATGATTTAATAATAAGATTTGAAAATTTTCAGAATTTTTGGAGTTCATTTGCTATTTTTCCCATATTTTCCAATTTCGCCTTTTTGCCTCCGAAACTCGGTTTTGCTCAAAACAAGTCCGATTTTCAGATTTTCTTCAAATTGAGCCTTGGGATATCCTTGTTTAATCATTTCTCATCAATTAAGGGCTTTAGATCTTCTGAATTGGGCCATTTTCGAATTGACTTTTCTATCAGTTTTTCTTCCAAGTAGCTTCTCCATTACCCGTAGTCAGTGCTTATCTTTCATTTGAGACCTTCAATTCTGACCAATTTGATCGTTTAAGTACCTTTCCCCAAATTTTCCGAATTAGGGTTTTCTTTCTACTGAATATCATAACCCAACTTTCGAACTTCATATCTTTCAATGTAGACCTCGGATTATCAAAATTCTTTCACCGTTTTTCAATTGAACCTCAAATCTTAATTTTGAATGTGGGTTGATATTTTCAATAGTTGACTTTTTTGGGGTTGACTTTTTCGAGGTTGACTTTTTCCGAGGTTGACTTTTTTTGGGTTTGGCTTTTTCTGTCTGCTTTCTTAGACTAAGCCTCGGAGTACCACCTGCAGGATGAAAAAAGCCTTTTAGCATCAGAAACATCAATTTGGGAAGAAAATGTACCTGATTTAGGGGTCCGGACAAATTAGGTGTCTACAGTGTGTAATGTACAAATCTTTTGAAGACTGATGATCACTGTTAGAAATTTTCCTAAGTGTCAATTTGGGTTTGTCAACTTGAATTGCCAAGGCTTGGTACAACATGATTTGGTTTTTCTAGGAAAACTTCACAACCAAAATGTATGTCCCTTCTAGGCTCACAAATGGAACAGATTTTATAAATCTTGAATTCATTGAGAACCAAACAAATTCAACTTTCTTTTAGTTTCAATATCAAGGTTTTTTTGTCAAGCGTCAAGAATGGTCAGGATGTTTAAACCGGAAAGTTTAATTTTGGAGGGAAAAAAGTTTCAGTTTTTGAAGACAATCCTCCGAATGAGAGCTGTCAATTTGGGAGGTTCAGGAATTCCTAGATGTTCCTCGATGACTACTTCTTCCATTTCAACTCTAGACGGCCCATTTTTGGGTTTTTGCCCTAGAGTCCCATTCTTTCCATTTTTTTTTATTGTTTTACCATGCACTTTAGAATTCTAAATTCTTCTTTAGTGAAATGATAATTCGATGAGATGGGATAAAATCTGAGGAAAAACCCTTCAAGTTAAATATTCATGTTTGATCAAAATGGACTTTTAAAGCACGTAATGTAGGCTATGGCTTGGGGTTCAAAAAGAAAAGATAAATAGGCCCAAAATATGTGTTTGAGGGTAATCAGATCAAGGATATTTCTTGAGCAGGATTCCCTTTTGTAGCATTTGTCCCTTCTGGACTTTTCTTTCCTTTTTTTTTTTTGACTTTTGCTCTTTTTCTACCTTGCTTTTGGCTTTCACTTGCCATACTTTTTCACACTTTTTTTTTTTTTTTTGTTCTTGGCTTCCATTTTGCCATCTTTTCCTTTTTCTTTTTCTTTGACAGAGTGAACCCATATTTATTCGGGGCTCCATTTGCTTTGTATCTGTCTTTAAGCTAGGACTCATTTTTTCGTGATCTTTGAGAAGATATTTTTTCGCATTTTCCCCCCAGTGTAGAAGGTGATCCTTGATCAGGGTTCAAAGAAGAAAGAATTTTTTTGGCTCAAAAGGAGTGACTATGGATAAATTTTTTTTTTTGCAAAAGGGAGATGAAATATGGCCATTTTTCATATCAAGCACGAATATTCACATTGAAAAGCAATCCTCATGGGAAATAGATAATCATAATTTCATTTTGCACTTTGGAATCATCTGAATTCTCATATGCATGATATCACAATTTTTCTTTTTTTTTTTTCTTTTTTTTTTTTATTTTATCGCATGCCCCAATATTTCATGCGTTAGTTCCATCCTTTTTCACCATGTATCCATCATTTCCACATATGATGCCCCAATTTGATTAACCATGAGAATTTGTATTATTACGAGGAACATCGCAAGTCTAGGTCTGTACTGAAAAGAATAAGTTTCAATCTTGGGTTTGTTTGAAATGAATAAGGAAAATGTGACCCAAAAACAGGTTTTCTCTGGGACATGGGATAATCTAGTTTAATCATTGTGCCCCAGGGTGTCAATCATGAAGTGATGTTTGGGTAATTAGTGTTTTGTGGTTATTAGGAAAGGCATGAATGGCTTTGGCACCACCTTGACACACATCGAATTACCAAGATCTAGATCTTGAAAGAATGTCTCATTTATTTGAATTTCAAAGAGTTTGAAAAATTTTCAAAAAGTTCGTTCCTTTGTTCATAACCTAGACTAGGATTTACATCTTTTCTTATTCTGCAATGACAATGGTTTATGAAGTTTATTCATTCATATTCCTTGAAGCATTAGGTCTTTCAAGTGATCTTAGTTTCAGGGATTTAGACATATGGAATCCCCAAAAAGAGGGGAGGTATTGGGTCATTTCTAACAATGATCATCAATTGTCTAGAGACTATCCACTATTAGAACCTCCTTAATGCTTGTTTTTTCACATTCAAATTATTGTTAAAACACAACAAACATAAAAACATTCAAAATTCATTTATTTCATAGGGATGTTAACATAAGACAAGTGTTTTCATCATGAGGTATGAAACTAAATGCATAAAAACTTCCCCTTGACATGTTCTCCCTAATTCAAACTGGCTATTCCTCGGTACTCTTTTTGATCTTTCCATCTTCTTCCCCTATTATGACATCCACAATGGTCTCATCATTCCCATTCAGTAGATTCTCCATGCTGTCTGACCTTTGTTTCTTCCCCACATCTAACTGCCCTTTATTAATGAGTGCTTGAACCTTCCGTTTCAGACATAGGCAATTTTTCGTGGAATGTCCCCGAATCCCATAATGATAATCACAATATGCATTCTCGTCATACCAGCTCGGATATGGGGATTGGATAGGCTCCACTGGAACTTTAGTGAGGAGTTGCTCTTCGACCTGCTGGGGCAATAGTTTAGAGTAAGACATGGGGAGTGGCTCAAACTGATCTTTTTTTTCGAATATTCTTCGATTTCCTCTGACTGACAAAAGGTTGAAAATTTACTGGATTCTGAGAGGCCATTGGGTATAAGTATGAACCCTGGGGTACATAGTTCATAGAAGGACAGGGTGGTTGGTATGAAGTAGCCGAAATATACGGGGCAAAGTCTCCCATGGCTTGGACATTTTTCTCTTTCTTTTTGGGTGTCCTGTTTCTCTCTGCATTAAATGTTTTACCTCCTTTGAGTTTCCCAGCCTTGATAGCATTTTCAATCATTTCCCCGGAGATTACCATATCCGAAAAATTCTTCGTGGTGTTGCCAACAAGTCTATCTTAGTATGGGGCCTGTAATGTATTCACAAAAAGGGTAGTGGTTTCCTTCTGAGTTAAGGGCGGTTGTACTTGGGTGGCCATGTTCTTCCACCTCTGAGCATACTCTTTGAAGCTCTCAGTAACCTTTTTCTCCATATTTTGCAAGGTGAGACAGTCAGGTGTCATGTCGGTCACATGCTTGTACTGGTTTAGAAAAACCCTAGCCAAATCATTCCAAGAGCGAATCTGATCCTTGCTCAACTAACTATACCACCTAATTGCAGATCCGCTGAGGCTATCCTGAAAGCAGTGAATCAAAAGCTTATCATTATCTATGTGACTTGCCATATTTCGGCAGAACATGGTGATGTGGGTTGATGGATCGGTCGTCTCGTCATATTTCACAAAGTCAGGGACCTTGAATTTAGGAGGGATGACTAAATTGAGGATTAAGCATCGTTCTTTCACATCCACACTCCCGAATACGTCTGTATTTTCTACTGCCTGAGCCTTTCGTCTAACAACTGATATTTCCCTTGGGAATCTGTCAACTCAGCCATATTTGACTCAACCATTTTCAATTATTCTCGTTCAACTAGGTCGTCTAAGTTCAGGGTGTTGCTGGGGTTAACTATGTTCTGGCCATCCATCATTACGACCTCATTCTGACCTTTTTGTGCCTCTAACCCTTCTCTGGCGGCAAAGTTTTCAGTATATCCTTTTCCATCAATTTAGTCATCTGATACTTTGATTCTGCTTGAGACTTTGCCAGCTGTTCTCGCAATTCTTCCTGTACCCTTTCCATTCTTTCCATTCGGGCAACTTGTTCATTCTCCATAGCACTAGCCTATATTAAAAAGGGTACTCAGTACTTCTTATACCTCTGATTTGAAATGGAAGCTTCTTCAAAACTCTTAAAGCCAAGCCAACTTCTGTTTTATTTCCCCAAACGTATGTCATGATGAAGGAGTTATGAATGCAATTTGATGCACGTGAAGCCTGACCAATATGATGTATGGACATATAGAATGGAAACATGCTGACTATATATGCAATCACGATGCCAACATGCTGCAAGCAAAGAATAATCAAATCAATGCATGGATATATGCAAAGAATGACCATGTATATTTCAGCGTATTTCCCAATAAATGATCGTATACATTATGAGTGCAATATGATGTCAATTATGATGCATGAAAATAATGAATAATTGACACAGAGTATATACAAAGAAACTCATGCTGACCATGTGTGTTATGAATGCGACCTAATGCTAACATGATGTATGTAATATGCAAATTAGTGCATGAACATATAGAAAAATCATGCTGACTATGTTTGTCATGAATACCACCTGATGCTACCAAGATGCATGTATGAATGTATGGTATGACAAATAATTGATCGGATGCAAAATGCAAAAGGGAAGATATCACGGAGGAAATAAGAATCGGAGGAACTTAATCATCAACATCTCATAAATTGAAGCACAACCAATTCATTCCCAAATCAACATTCACAATGGTATAAACCATGTCTACAAAATCATGAGCAGTGGTTAAAACTGTCTTTACAAGAACTTTATGCTTCCTAGCATCCTAAGGCTATAAGAGCCGGCTACTGAAAAACTGAAATCCTACTACATCCTATAAGACTGAAGTCCTTCCACATCATTACCGTAAATCTCCCAATCATAATTACCCTTTCCTGGTCCTCTATCAATCAGCATCTTTTGATCCAACCACTTGGCATCTATAAGAGATTGTACTTTGTTCTTGAGTGCATTGCGGTGCTCAATGCTATGCCCAACAGTTCCACAGTGATAATCACATTTTTCATTTGGGTTATACCACTTGGGGTATGGTGGTGACAGGGGTTTCAACAGCACATAGGCAACTAGGTGATTTCTGACCAACATTGGGAAAAGTTCTTAATAGCTGATTGGAATACGATCAAAATGCCTTTGGGTTTTATCCCGTGGTTGTTTCTTAGTCACACAGGGCCTAGGAGTTGGGGCACTTGATGGTGGCGCTAAGGCTTGAATCGGAGTGTTCACGTAGGGAGATGGCGGAATAACAAGGCAAGGGTATGGATTTGGACTCGGGACCCTTAAAGGTTGTACATAATTCGAGGTTCCTATCCCGGATGCTTGATAAGGTGATTGATGAGCGAAATAGTACAAATTGCCAGTTAGTGGTGATGGAGTGGGATTCGGGGGTCCCATAGTAATCATCCCAGTGGACAATTGAGCCATAGTAGGGTAGGGATACTGGTTTGGACTTAGAGCAGTTTGCAGGTATGGTACAGGATCCGTGATTTTTGTCTTTGGTATCAAGCTCTCTGGTTTAATCATTTTCATGATTTCGTCTACAATTTCATCAGGGTTGCACCCTTTGTAACGCTGGCAAGCGCAGGATCTAGCAAGAATTGTATGTCCTGGACCTGAAGGTTTTGCTTGATCCCAAAGTGATGAAAAACCCTGAGAAAATTCCCCTTTACTCTTATCCATATCCTTAAACATTTTCATAAATTTGACAAGTTGTTCCTTCATCTCCCGGAGTTCATGTCCAAACTCCTCTTTATTTTGTTCCAAAGCACCTACTCGTTCCTCCAATTATTTTCTCATATCTCTAACCCCTTTCATGCAAATGAAAATGTCGTGAGATTTAAGAATACAATTATGAATGTACATGCTCTATTCCTATATGCAAGAATATACTGATGATTAATGCATGAAGCATTCAAAGAAATTATGATGACTATGTATGCCATGTGTGCAACCTGATGCCAACATGATGCATGTAAAGAATAAGCAAATTGCTGCATTGGTATATACAGAAAAATTATGCTAACTATGACTGTATTCTACAATGAATAAGCATACATGCTTATGACTATAACATGATGTCAAAATGATATATGCAAAGAATAAATGAATTAACACCATGGTATATACAAAGAAATCAATGGCTACACAAAAATAGTGGGACCAAATTTTGATTATTCAAAAATCTCATTATGCAAGATTTGCCTCCACATTTAATCTACAATTTTTTGAAACATGTTTTCTTTATGAAAACCACACATATTATTTTCAAAAGAATTTCGGAATAATGGATCCTACTATGGTACAATATGCAAATGTTCATGTAACACTACCGGTTTATGAAATCACCAAATGAGATTGTTATTACCAACTGTTGATTGCAAAGAATGAGATCAAAAATACAATGATAAATGTACATGCTCTATTCAGACATGCATGAAACGTGCAAAATGCTAAAAATGTTTGCAAAAGAATGTTTTGATATTTTCAATTTAAGAAAAAAAAAACTAGTGAACACTTGCCCTAATATTATTGACTCATCTAGGCATCACAATGCCTTCAGAGTGGGATATTAAACTTATTACGGGTGATGTACGTACATCGTTGCCCGATCTACAACCCTTATTCAGAGTGTAAAATAAGTAACAAAAGGTTTAGAAATGTCCCTCCATGTGTTCCTATCTTCGGTATATCTAATGAAAATCCGGCATGGTTTCGCCTAGGTTTACTATATGAGGGTGAATCGGTTCTAAAGGCCCCGAATTGCTTCTCACTATCACCGATGAAGGCTAGTAAGGCACCCCGATAGAAGCGGGTTCAATTCGTTAGAGTATATTTTCCTAAGCCCATTCGGAGGATCATCATGAAGGCATTAGGTGCGTTATACTCCGGAAGTGTTTCACTCGCCCATACGGAGGATCATCACGAAGGCGTAGTTACTTTGCTCCCACTTAAAAGGACGTAACCCGGGTAGAGAGTTCATGTTATGCAAATGCAAGGGAGTGTGTGTGGAGGAACAACAAACCTTTTACCACTTATTTTACACCCCTTATCCTAAATACCCCAACAATTTATTAAAACAAAGATCAAGAATAGTGTAACGCATTAACCAACAAGTAACTATAATATACAACATTAAATAACTAGAGAAAATAATAAAATGCAAGCACTAAGTATGACCATTTTCAAAAATATTTTATTATTTTCAAAATTCTCCTTATTTTAAAAAAATGTGGGAATTCAAATTAAATACCAATTAAACCAACAAGACCGAAACTTTGATAACACACGACTAATTCTAGGCATGACTCTCTAATAGTCCCCAGTGGAGTCGCAAAGCTGTCGATACATGATCCCGAATCGCGGGGACCCGTTCGAGTGAGGGGGAAACAGAAGCAGAGGAAAAAATGACTGAATTCCTCCAGATTGAAATAAAAGGTCGAGGGTATGAAAATGGCCTCGTAAAAAGACATGGAGTCGCCACCAATCTTTTTTAGCTAGGTGTGATCGGCCACCTATTAAAACCGGTTTTATAAAATATTTTAAAATTAATTAAAATATTTTTAAAACCGATTTCAAGTCCGTGTTATAAACTAGAGAAATCAAAGAAGCGGGTTCAGGACTCGGTTACGTGCGGGGAAGGATTAGCACCCCCACAACGCCCGTATAAAACGGTACCTTATTAATCATGTGTTATCTCAAGTCTCGGTAAAAAGTTGGTTTTTAATTTAATATTTCAAGTTAATTCCCAATTTTAAGAAAAATAATTCCATTTTTAATTGAAAATGATCTGGAATTTATTAATTCAAAATTTTCCTATATTCCCCGACAAAATCGGCAAAATATAGAAATTTTTATTTATTTGGAAAATTTTCCGAATCATTCTCGTTTTTTGAAAGAAATATATTTCTTTATTAATGATAATTGATGATATTCCCTCCAGCAAACCCGGTAGAGAACACATGAATTATTTTAACTCGAGAATATCTTTATTTTTATTGAAAATCATTATCTTTTTCAAAACATTTAAAAAATATGAACATGAACATGTATGACATAAATAAAATAACATAACAAAGTCTAGATAATATAATGCAACCTAAATGATATGAGATAATTTTAATGGCATAGTATATTCTAGATGAAATAAAAAAATCCGAAGTATCATGGTATATTCTAAATGAGATAAAATGATTTAGATGACATGGCAATTTTAAATGATATGACATATTTTAAATGACATGGCATATTATAAATAAAATAACCTAAATGACATGGAATATGATCTAAATGACATGAAACATAAAATAATGCTATCATAAAATATGCATGAAAATGAAAATAAAAATGCATGAACATAGTATATGCTAAATAATATGATAAAAATAAATGACTAAATATAGGATAGCATTAAATATTTAAAATCATATGGAAAACAACATAACATCATAAAATGTAAATAAAAATTATAATAATACCATGGAAAATATCATAGCAAAAATCACACGTTTAAATAAAATGCATGAACATGGAAAATGCAATGCATGAAAATGTATTTTTTCCTCTAAATAAAGAAATCTGTATATCTAAAAAGATATCCGGCTACCTTAGAAAAATATGTCAAATTAGATTTTCTAAAAAAAACAAAACTTTGTGATTGTTTGAAAACAATTTTGAGAAAAAACTTGAATAAAGATTAAGAACCCGTACCAAACCCTTTTGAAATGGCTCTAATTTCCTAAGTTTAAAATCCAGGACTTGGCCGCCCTTAACCCGAGATTTATAAAATCACTTTTAAAGTTTAAAAAGGCTTAGAAACTACCCTAAGACAGTAGCTAAAGCTTCTACCCAGCCCCCTCTAAATGCCTTAGCCAAATTACACCATTATTCTCTTTTGAATTCAAATCTGCCTCTACTGTCCGATTTTGCCACACGATTTTTTAGCGTATTTTTAAAACTTCAAAAAAATATAAAAACAATAATGGAGACTCAGAACATGTAAAACTACATGATAAAAAATTTTCTTAATTTTCTGATTAAAGATTACTGCCCATAAAAATCGAAGAAGTTCGTGTACTGGGTGAAAAAAAATTGTTTTGTCAAAACACATTTTTGCCTTTGATAAAGTCATTCAAAAATCAAAGTAACAATTGTTGGAGATCATCCTAAAGACCTAAGGACAGTAGCTAAACATTTAAAAACCTTGGACAAAAATTGGCTAAGTAAAAAAAATCACAAAGGTAGAATAATCAATTTGACAATTCCTTAATTTTTCACAAGTATGCTCTAAAGAGCATGACTTTGAGCCATTGATTGGCCTAAGTCATAAATCATGTGGCAATGACATGGAATGCATGAACATACAGCAAATGAAATGTATGAAATGCATGACAATAAAAAATAACCTAAATGCCTAGCATGAATTTGCATGGCAGTAAATGCTATCCTAGCTCAATATGCATGCAATGCTTGATAATGCAAATATGACTTGGAGCTAATATGTTATGAATATGCATGAAAATGCTAATGTAACCTAAGGCCTAAGTAGCATAGTAATGCATGACAATACCAATGTGATTTAAGACCCAATATGCATGGCAATACCAACATGGTCTAGACCTAAAATGTAATGAACATGCATAGTAATACTATGAACATACAATGACCCATGAAACTAATGTCAATGCTGGAACAAACAGCAACTAATACACAATTTCAAGATATGATAATGCAAAGCATGTTACCTAAACAAAATGCAATTGCATGACAAGGCAAAGGGTGTATGAAGAGGCCGAATATGATTACATGATACTCTAATGCAATCCTATCTAGTAAATGACACAAGTACATGACAAATCATATTAAGCTGCATAATGTCATGACATTTTCATAAGCATATGACATACTAAAATCAAAATGCACAAGCTCATGGCATGGAGATGCAAACAAGTCAAGAAGCAAGGTGAAAATACACATGCAAGGCATATCAATATGGAGTAGCCGAATGGCCATGTAACAAAATAAAAAAAATGCAAACATGTTTATAATATAAGACATGATACAGGAAAAAAAATGCACAATATGAGCATATAAACGCAATGGCCGAATATGTAAGGGAAAGTTATTAAGCATGGAATAGAAATATATAAGTAAATATAGCATAGAAAATAATGTAAAGAACATATAAAAAATTTAACATAGACATGCAAAGCAAATAACAAGCAAACTAGTAAATAAAACAAGGAAAGTTAAGCTCCATGGTTGGTATAAAATGGGCATAGCCTCTCACCTAACCATAATCACTTGGTCTTGCCAAGATCATGAAGCCTTTCCATTCCAAAAATCAGAAAATAAACCATGCTAAACAGCAAAATTAATGTGAGCTTCATGGTAGGTAAAAATGGGCATAGCCTCTCCCCTAACCATGGTCACTTGGTCTTGCCAAGATCATGTAGCCATTTCAACCTTTTTTCTTCATCTTTTGTAAAAAATCAGAACCTTATAATACTCTAAAAAACCTTCTAAAAATCATTTTCCACAACAACATGCAAGGAAGAAAGGAAAAGAAAACCAAGGCAAGCAAATATGCCATATTCAGACAAGCATAAAACCATGTAAAAAAAAATTGTTTTCCACCATTTTAATGAAGAAGAAAAGATGAAAACATAATTAAACATTAAAAACTTTATTTCTATGAAAATGTAGTAGGAAAACAAGATAGAAAATCAAGAAAACACCATGGAAAACAAGAAGAAAGCTATGCTAGAGCTTGGTAGAGACGACTACCTTCAAGCTCTCTATTGAAAACTTTTTTTTTCTTTCAAAACCTCTTTCTTTGCCAAATTAGCTAGTGACTTTAGCCACCAAACTTATGAAAAAATGAAATCAGCCCCCCTTCCTTAGCCTTGGCCGAATGGCTTCTCCACCATTGGATGGAATTTGTATTTTTTCTCCTTCAATCTTGGCCCTTAGATTAAGATATTTTGATGACGACATAAAAATATCATCTTGCCAATTGATAGCAGCCCTTAAGATGTGTACTAAGACCTTGTAGTAACCTTAGCCCTTAGATGCAAAAGAGGACCAATCCCATGCACTCCCTTGCTTGCCACCTTGAGTGCCTACCCTTGGATGAGTTGTGCTCTTCTATTCTTGGTCATTTGATGAGGACAACATAAAAATGACATATTGTAGATTAAATCCAGCCCTCAACATTTGTACTCTGCCCTTGTAGATGGCCTAAGCCATTGGATGAAAAGAGACAATCCCATAAACTCCCTTGCTTGACCGAATGGATGCTCACCCTTGGATAAATTGTGCTAATCTTTTTTCTTCCATTCTTGGCCATTAGATGAGGGTTATTTCATGACAAATAAAAATTTCATCTTGCCATTTAAAATTGGCCATTGGATGGTGCATTCAACTTTCCTACAAGGCACCTAAGCCATTGGATGAAGGGGGACCATTTGTAAGGTGTTAGTGGTAGCATGTGGCTTGATAGTGACTAGGGAATTAAATTGTTCAAGCTTCCTTCTTCTCCTCTATGCTGTCTGACCAAGGGAAGAAAAATCCCAGCAATTCCTTCTTCTTTCATATTTTTCTCAATTACAAATTTGCCCTTTTTGGTTTCTTCGGTGAAATAACCTTTTTGCCCCCCGAACTTAAATAAATAGAAAACAAACTCCAAATTCAAATTTTCATTTTTCAATACTTTTGAAATAATAAAAAATTGAATTTTGGAAGTTTTCAAATTTTTTCGAGTTCATTTGCTATTTATTTCGGATTTATTTCCAAAATTACCCCTTTTATGCACCTAAACTTTACGATTTTTTAAACGAGCTTCGAATCCAGATTTTATTCACCAATCTCTTCCAAATAATTTAAAAATGTGATCTGGAATTTTTCATAATTTTTGGAACTCATTTGCTATTTTTTCGGGATTTATCTGCTTGATTTATTGCATAGGGGACTCGGGATTTGGCCATTTTGCAAACGAACTCTGAAGCAAGATTTTATTTTTCCAATCTCTACCAAGTAATTTAAAAATGAGATTTGCAAATTTTAAGAATTTTTGGAACTCGTTTGCTATTTTTTCGGGATTTATCCCGTTGAATTTCTAAAATAATGGGCCCGAGATTTGGCCGTTTTGCAAACAAACTCCGAATCAAGATTTTCTTTCACCAATCTCTTCAGAATGATTTAAGAATGAGATTTTCAAACTTTTAGAATTTTTGGAGTTTATTTGCTATATTTCCATATTTTCCAATTTTGTCATTTTGCCCCTGAAACCTAGTTCTGCTCAAAACAAGTCTGATTTTCAGATTTTCTTCAAACTGAGCCTTGGGCTATCCTTTTTTAATCATTCCTCATCAATTAGGGGATTTCACCTAACGAATCGGGTCCTTTCTGTAATTCTTCCAAATTTCACCGAAATCCACCAAAAAACCCTAATTCTTGGTTTTCTTTCGAATTGACATTTCTATCAGTTTTTCTTCCAAGTGGCTTCTCCATTACCCGTAGTCAGTGCTTATCTTTCATTTAGGCCCTTAATTCTGACCAATTTGATCGTTTAAGCACTTTTCCCCAAATTTTCCGAACTAGGATTTCCTTCCTACTGAATCTCTGTGACCCAACTTCCGAACTCCATATCTTTTAATGTAGACCTCGGATTATCAAAATTATTTCACCATTTTTTGATTGAACCTCAAATCTTGATTTTGAAAGTGGGTTGACTTTTTCAATAGTTGACTTTTTTGAGATTGACTTTTTTTGGGTTGACTTTTTCGAGGTTAACTTTTTTCAAGTTTGACTTTTTTTGTACGGTTTCTTAGTCTTACTCGGAGGACCACCTACAGGATGAAAAAAGCCTTTTAGTATTCTGAAACATCAATTTAGGAAGAAAACATACCTGATTTAGGGGTCCGGACAAAATTAGGTGTCTACAGTACAATTTTGGAATCCTGCTTATAGATGTCTTACTTTTAACAATGAGGATATGACCCCACCTATTGAAGAATATTCAGCACTGTTACGTATTCAGTGTCCTAATCCTGATCGGGTATTTTTGAAGGAGGTGAAACCTTCAGGTTTTAAGAAGAAAGTGGCTAGGATCACAGGAATGGATACAACATGGGTTGAGAGTCATGTGGATACAAAGCAGAAAAATGGATGCATTCCGTGGAAAACTCTCCGACAATTGATATTGGGTCATTCTGATAAAGAAAAAGCTAGGGACATCTTTGCTTTAGCCATATATGGATTAATCATATTCCCAAAGATATTGGGTCATGTGGATATAGCTGTGTTTGATTTCATTGAAAAGTTGTGACAGAAAATTAACCCATCTCCAGCCATCATAACTAAAACTATCCGATCTTTGAATTTTTGTAAAAGGGAAGGACAAGGGAGAATCAAGGGATGTGTTCAACTCCTTTATATTTGGATTTAAAGTCACTTTTGGAAAATAGAAGTGGTTTCCTTCAAACCGTACATAAAGTCTTTAGTTTCGATTAGTGAATTCCTTAGAAAGGATTGGCATGAAGACAGAGATGAAGAGAAATGGGTCAACATGTCCCGAAATCTAAAAGGGGAGATAGTAACTTGGAGAGCTCCATGGATGGTTCCTACGCCGATTATGTATAAATGTGAGGACAACCTCGGGGTTCCACTGCTCGAGATTTGGGGGTCTAAGAGTTATGCACCTCTGTTGGTGCAAAGACAGGTTGAGTCTCGACAATTCACACCAGTGACTCATAAGCTAGGATTATCAGAGTTCACTTATGGAGATGATGGGTATTCTGGAAAGGTACGGGTAGTGATTGAAGCATGGAAGAAAACTCATCGGATAAAAGTGGCTCGATATGCCGACATCGTCACACCTGATTACCTGGTATGGAGGGAATTGAGGGTTAATGATAGGTTGTTGACATCGGATGGGGAAAAGGTCCAGTTCATGAATTCACCACCAAAGAAAGTGCCATCAGAGTTAGAAATTGTAAGGGCAGAATTCGAAAAAGAAAAGAGCCAAATGAGCAAAGAAATTGCCCGATTGCAAGAAGAGCTTGAGGACATGAAAAATAGGGAATCAGCTCGAGAAAGAGAAAAGGAAAAGATCAAGAGAGAAAGGGACACTGTCAAGGGAGATCTCAGGGATTTGCACTTGGAAAACAAAAGGTACCGCTTCGAGCTCAGATTTGAAGGGACACTCAAGACTTCCTGAGAATGGGAGCAAGAAGTCAAAAACCTCAAGAAAGAGAGTAATTATTGGAAAGAGATAGTGAAGCAATCAGCTTGAGAAGAAAGCTAAGGAAGGTCCACATAGTGATGTTTCTGCTAGTATGTCAAAGGACCGTGAACAAGTAGGGGTCAGATCGAAAAGCAAGGCAATCAAAAGGGGACTGTGAAAGAAAGTCCAAGATCCGAGGGAATTACTATAGGACTAGTATTTTGTAACAGCATTTTAGGCAGATTATCAGATTGTCTTAAGCAGTGATCTTTTTTATTTTATCTTTGATGTATTTAGTTCCAGGAAATCAATGAAAGACTGTTTTGTTGGAATTATCCCGGGGCCAATACTTTCAAATGCATACATATTTTTATCATTCATTTATTCTGTCCTTTATATATTTTGTTTGTTCATTCATATATTTATTCATAGTTATAATTATTCATTCATTTATTCTGCATGTTTATTTATTCATATTCATATACTTAGTTATTTATTTATTCATTTTATTTGTTCATTCATTTACTCTTTCATATTTTTATACTTAGTCATTTATTTATTCATTTTATTTGTTCATTCATTCACATTTAGTCATTCATTCATTTTTAATAAAACATAAAAAATGTGTCAATAAATTCTAATTCATGGTTTTCAAAACTAAAGGTAAAATCGGGCGCACTCCAAAAGAAACAGATTTCCGACACCACTACAGCACTAGATCTCAAGCTACGATCATAGAGAATGATCATCTTGCTCGTATTGAGAGGATGGAACAGGTTCATAAAAACTACAGGAACAACTGGTTAAGTCTCAGGAGGAATCAAGGGAACAAATGGCTAAAATCATGGAAATGATGAACGCCATGATGAGACAGAAAGGGCCGGGGGAGAATTCAGTCATAGGAAAAAGGGTGGTAAATGAAGAAGATCAACCTGAATTTGTGTAGCAGAAGGGCCAAGCATCCCAGCATGTGGGAAATGAGCTACCAATTGGGGCAACCTCCTATGTTTATATCCAACCAGCAGCTGAAGCACAGAATTATGCTCCTGGAAAAGGTAATATTGGGGCTGACCCAAGTGATGTTATTGATGTTCCAGACTTTGAGGAACTAGTTGAGAAAGAAAAGGCAAGGTTGGTTGAGCTGAAAAAGATGGAAACTACAGAATCCCAGAAGAAGTATCAGTTGCTGGAAGAGAGATTAAGAGCAATAGAGGGGGCGAAGTTATTTGGCAGTCTGGATGCCAAAGAGATGAGCTTGGTACATGGCTTGGTGATTCCTCCCAATTTTAAAGTACCCGATTTTGAGAAATAAGACGGAACTACCAACCCGTCAGCTCACCTGACTATGTACTGCTGGAAGATGGTTAGACATGATGAAGATGAAAAATTGCTCATCCACTATTTTCAGGATAGCTTGACAGGGTCTGCAACTCGGTGGTATAACCAGCTTACCCGTACTAAGATCCGTTCCTGGATGGATCTAGCCAGAGCTTTCATGGAACAATACAAACATGTGACGGACATGGTGCCTGACCGTCTAACTCTGCAAAACATGGAAAAGAAAGCTACGGAAAGCTTCAAAGAATATTCTTAGAGATAGAGAGACCTGGCCACACAAGTACAACCTCCTTTGACCAACAAGAAAACTACAGTGATTTTCATCAATACCTTGAAAGCACCGTATTATGATAAATTGGTGGGGAGTGCCACCAAAGACTTTGCAGATATGGTGATATCCGGAGAGATGATAGATTTTGCCATTAAGAATGGAAAAATGGAAGAGGGTGAGTCTACTACTCCGAAGAAAGTATTCCCTGCTAAGAAGAAAGAGAAAACCCACGTAGTTAGCATACCCGGGGTATAATCCTTACTACCCCAATGTGAACCACCTTACTCAAAATCCATTCCCTTATACCAATATACCACAATAGTCATTTCTAACTAGCATATCCCTACAGATAAATCTTCCCTGAAACACTGTCCCAAACACCCAGGGTATCGTGCACAATGACCAACGTTCACCAAGGAATGATAAAAGATCCTTATTTGACCTGATTCCTACCACTTATGGCGATCTATATCCCAAACTATTGCAAGGTCAACTTGTTGCACCCGTATACCTTAAACCTCTAACACCGCCATACCTGATATGGTACAAAGCAAATGCTAACTGCGCGTATCACGCAGGGATTCAAGGGTATTGGATTGAGGATTACATTGCCTTCAAAAGAAAGTCCAAAGTCTGATCAACTCCGGGGTGGTGAAATTTGGGTCAAAGAATGGGCCAAATGTAGCGGGAAATCCATTGTCCGATCATGCTGAGAATCTAGTAAATGTAGTATTGACAGGGGAAGAGAGAATGGTGAAAAGGTATGTCAGTGAAGTCAAGACTCCAATGATAAAAGTGTGGGTCAAAATAGTGAAAGCAAGAATGGTTGAGGATGGAGACAGTTTAAAAATGGTTGCAAACATGATGGAGAATTGGTGCCCGTTCCATGGATGTAAAAGTCATACCATACAGGAATGTGAGGGCTTTCTGACTAAGGTCCAAAGGATGATGGATGATGGTAAGGCCCAGTTTTACGAGAAAATAGAGGAGGAAGTAGAGGTGATTGAGAATGCACCTGGCTACGGGGTAGGAAGACCTTTGATCATCTATTACGATGAGCCAGAGAAAGTTATGCCGGTTGTTGAGGAAATTGAACCTAAGTTAATCATAGAATTGCCGTCTTTCTTTTCATACAAGGAAAACAAAGCTGCACCATGGAAGTATGACTGTAGCATGGTTATGCCAGGGTCTTCAAGTTAGCAAGATATCACAGGTGTAGGGCATTTAACACGAAGTGGAAGGTGTTATGCCCCTGAGGTTGTTGAACAGGGATCAACAAGAAAGGATGAAGGAATGGATAAAGGGAAGAAGGCAGCTGAACCAATCCATATTGAGATGGATTCGTCAAAAGAAGCAGAGAGGGGGTCAGCCCCGGTTAACAAGATAAAAGAGCCAGTGAATGAAAAAGAGGCTTGCGAGTTTTTAAAGTTCATAAAGCATAGTGAGTATAGTGTGGTTGAGCAATTGCAGCGTCAACGAGCAAGAATTTCAATCCTCTCATTGCTACTGAACTCGGAGCCACACTGAAATGCATTGTTGAGAGTTTTGAATCAGGCATACGTGGCCAACAACATGTCGGTGGAAAAACTAGATAGGCTGGTGGGAAGCATTGCAACGGACGATCACATATACTTCAGTTATGATGAAATACCACTCAATGGTATTAGATCAACAAAAGCTCTCCACATAACAACTACTTGTAAATGGCACATATTATCGAGGGTCCTTTTGGATAACGATTCTTCATTAAATGTGATGCCCTTGGCAACCCTGTCCAAATTACCAGTTGATATTTCTTATATGCTGCCAAGTTGCATGGTGGTTAGAGCTTTTGATGGAACTAAACCAGAGGTAATGGGAACTATCGAGGTCCCGATGGAGATAGGTCCTTGTACCTATAAGGTGAACTTCTAAGTCATGGATATTACCCCATCCTACAATTGCTTGTTACGAAGGCCTTGGACTCATTCAGCAGGGGCTGTACCCTCATCTCTCCACCAAAAGCTTAAATTCGTGATAGAGGGACGTTTGGTCACTATGTCGGGAGAAGAGGACATCATAGCCTCTACATTTACTGGTTCCCCTTACATTGAGCCAAACGAAGATGCTGTGGAATGCTTCTTCCGGTCTTTGGAGTTTGTAAATGCGGTTTTCATCACTAAAGGACAAAAAATTCCAAAACCGAAGTTGTCCAAGAATACAATGTTGGGAGTAAGGACTACAGTGGGAAAAGGCTGTAGGGCTGGAAAAGGTCTTGGAAAGTATCTTCAGGGAATGGCCTGAGCAATTGAAATGGTTGCAAAGAAGGATCGATTTGGTCTAGGGTATTTTTCGAAGGTACGGGAGAGGAGGAAACAAGTGAAAAAGAACCGAAAAAGGAGGATGGCCTTTCTCGCGGGTATGGACATTGAGTGGGAACCTATGACTTTCCTACCAATCCTTCACAACTTCCACTTAACCGGTTTTTCGTTCGGAGAAAAGAATTCTGATGATGTACTCATAATGATTGAGCAAGATTTCGAGAAGTTCAATATGGATAAGGGTGAGCAGATACAGGAGATGATGATCTGCATGATTGGGGAGGAAAAAATTGAAAGTAAGAATGCAAACTGGATGGTATGACCTTGTCCACCAGGATATAGACTGAGCAATTAGAGTGCGACCGAGCTGCCCATAGTCTTTAGGTCTATTCCAAAGTAATACTTTAAAAACACTCTTAATTATCTTTGCCCAGAGATATTAAGAATTTTTCTGTAATAGGGCTTTTGCTTAAACATTTTCATTCAATAAATAACAAGCACGATGCATTTTCTTCGTATTGATGTGTCCATATTCTTTCATCTATGCTATTTATTTTGCTTTCATTGCATATATGTTTTCCTATATTGTTTCTTCCCCACCTATTTACAGGTGTACAAATACGAAATATGAGGACCTTCCTGTCAATAATTCTGAAATTGATTTTGAAAGACCCATTTGCACGGATGATTTTGAGGCCAACGAAGATACTGAGGATTATGGTCTACCTCCAGACTTATTGAGAAAAAAAAGAACAAGAGGAGAAACAAGTACTTCCTCATAAGGAGTTAACTGGGAAATGGTGAGGAGATAAAAGAGCTTAGAATTGGGACCTCATTGTCATCTTCAATAAAGGGTGAATTGATAGCCTTGCTCCGGGAATATGTAGATGCATTTGCATGGTCATACCAAGACATGGTGGGTTTGGATCCAGATATTGTGGTTCATAAGCTCTCTTTAAGGCTAAAGTGCAAGCCAATTCAGCAAAAGTTGAGAAGAATGAGGCTAGACATGCTGTTAAAGATAAAAGAGAAGGTGAAGAAGCAGTTTGATGCTGGGTTCTTAGAGGTGGCAAAATATCAGGAATGGATGGCAAACATTGTTCCAGTACCAAAGAAGGATGGCAAAGTGCGGATGTGCATCGATTACCGAGATTTGAACAGGGCCAGTCCCAAAGATAATATCCCTTTGCCCCACATTGATACTTTGGTGGATAATACGGCAAAGAGTTCCTTGTTTTCTTTCATGGATGGATTCTCTGGATATAATCAGATTAAGATGGCACCGAAAGATATGGAGAAAACCACAATTGTTACAATGTGGGGAGCATTCTGCTACAAGGTAATGCCATTTGGGTTGAAGAATGGTGGGGCAATTTATCAGATAGCCATGGTAACCTTGTTTCATGATATGATGCATAAGGGAATTGAGATCTATGTTGATGATATGATTGCAAAGTCACAAGGAGAAGAGGAGCATATTGCGAATCTTAAGAAACTCTTTGAACGGCTAAGAAAGTTTCAACTCAAGCTAAAATCTGGCAAAATGCACTTTTGGAGTCACTTCGGGGAAATTGTTGGGTTTTATTGTCAGCAAAAAAGGAATTGAGATTGATCCGGATAAAGTGAAGGCCATTCAGAATCTGCCGCCATCTCGTACTCAAAAGGAAGTAAGAGGCTTTCTGAAAAGACTGAATTACATTGCTCGATTTATTTCTCAATTAACCGACAAATGTGATCCAATATTTAAGCTACTTCGAAAATATGATCCAGGAGAATGGGATGAAGGGTGTCATATCACTTTTGAAAAGGTTAAGCATTATCTATCAAACCCACCAGTATTAATGCCACCTATTTCGGATAAACCAATGATATTGTATTTATCAGTATTTGAGAGATCTATGGGTTGTGTCTTGGGGCAACATGATGAGACTAGGAAGAAAGAACAAGTGATTTACTACCTCAGCAAGAAGTTTACAGATTATGAGCAAAAATATTCGTCGGTAGAAAAGTTATGTTGTGCCTTAGCTTAGACTGCTCGGAGGCTCAGACAGTACATGCTGTACTACACGACGTGGCTGATTGCAAGGCTAGATCCAATCAAGTACATGTTGGAAGCACCTTCCTTGTCAGGGAGGACAGCAAGATGGCAAGTTTTGTTGTCAGAGTACGACATTGTATATGTAAGTCAGAAGGCTATTAAGGGCAGTGCAGTGGCTGAATTTTCATCAAGTCAGGCAGTGAAAGATTACGAGCCTCTGAATTTTGATTTCTCGGATGAAGACTTGATGTGTGTCTCGCACGAAGATGAGATTCCCTTTAAAAAGAAGAAAATATGGAAGATGTACTTTGATGGGGCATCCAGTGCCATGGGGCATGGAATTGGTGCAATCCTCATATCCCCAGAAGAAGATTATTATCCTTTCACTGCCATATTGGATTTTGATTGTACAAAAAATACTGCAGAATATGAAGCATGTACTATGGGTCTTCGTGCTGTTATAGATAGAAAGATCAAAAAACTGGACGTTTTTGGAGACTCAGCTTTATTGATATATCAATTGCGCGAAGAATAAGAAACCCGAGATGCAAAGTTAATCCGATATCGAGAGCTCATACTAAGTTTGTTAGAGGAATTTGAAGAAGTAAATTTCAATTACTTCCCTCGAGAAAAAAACCGAATGACGGATGCTCTAGCTACTTTATCATCAATGTTGAAAGTGAATGAAGGGGCTGAAGGTATGCTTATCAAGATAAGCATATATGAATCTCCTGCCCACTGCTTGAGTATCGAAGAAGAAGCAGATGGTCTCTCTTGGTACAATGACATCTTGCAGTACATCAAGAGTCAACAGTATCCAGAACGAGCAACAAAAAAAGACAAGAGGACTCTGAGAAGGTTAGCAATGGGTTTTGTTCTAGATGGCGAGAATCTCTACAAGAAAGGGAAAGATCAAGTCCTATTGAGATGTGTCGGATCTGTCGAAGCTCGAAGAATCATAAAGGAAGTCCATGAAGGGATATGTGGCACCCATGTCAATGGTCACAAACTTGCTAAACAGATTATGAGGGCAGGATATTATTGGCTGACGAAAGAAGGAGATTGTATCAGTTATTCCCGGAAGTGCCATAAAAACCAGATCTATGCAGATAAGATTCATGTGCCGCCATATCCATTGCATGTCATGATCGCACCATGGCTATTTTCAATGTGGAGAATGGATATGATTGGGCTTATTACCCCGAAAGCTTCAAATGGACATCGCTTCATCCTGGTGGCTATAGATTATCTCACAAAGTGGGTGGAAGCTGCTTCTTATATGAATGTAACGAAGTCGGTGGTATGCAAATTTGTTAACAAGGAAATCATATGCTGATATGGATTGCTAGCAAGAATTATTTCAGATAATGCTCTCAATCTGAATAATAAGATGATGAGAGAAGTGTGTACTCAGTTCAAGATCACGCATCACAATTCGGCACCTTATCGTCCGAAGATAAATGGGGCAGTAGAAACAGCCAACAGAAACGTCAAGAAGATTATCGAAAAGATGATTGATGTGTAAAAGGATTGGCATAAGATCTTGCCTTTTGCTCTTCATAAATATCACACTTTGATTCGCACATCTACAGGGGCAACGCCGTTTTCTTTGGTATATAGTATGGAAGCAGTGTTACCTATTGAAGTTGAGATTCCTTCACTTCGTGTTTTGATGGAAGTTGGCCTAGAAGAGGCAGAATGGGTTAGAGCTCGTTATGAACAGCTGAATCTCATCGAGGAGAAAAGATTGAAGGCAATTTGTCATGGGCAGTTGTATCAAAAACGGATGACTCGAGCCCACAACAAGAAGGGTCGTCCCAAACAGTTTCGACAAGGGAGTTGGTACTTAGAAAAATTCTCCCCATAGTGAAGGATCCGCGAGGAAAATGGGCTCAAAATTGGGAAGGACCCTATATGGTAAAAAGAGCTTTTTCTGGAGGAGCATTGATTCTAACTCGGATGGACAGGGATGATTTGAGAAATCCCGTGAATGCTGATGAATATTCATGCTTGGTGTGATAAATAGCCATCTTTCATATTCCCTTCACTAAGAAGAAATTATCCCTAGTCACCCCTTTGAGCCTTAGAAATTATTTCTTTATTTGAACCCTGATCAAGGATCACCTTCTACACTTGAGGGCAAATACGAGGAAAAATAATAAAAAATCATGGCAAAAAGAAGGCCATCGGAAAATGTGAAATCAAAGAATGGCAAATGAAAGCCAGCAATGAAAAGACATTGAAAAAAAAAAAGAAAAAAAAAAGGTCTAAAAAAAGGGACAAATGTTTCAAGAATGAATTCTCCTCAGGAAATGATCCTTGATCCAATCACCCTTAAACACATTTTGGGCCTATCTATCCTTTCTTTCTAAACCCGAACCTTGGCCTACATTACGTGCTTTAAAAGTTTATTTTGATCCAGCATGGATATTTAATTTGAAAGGTTATTCTCAGAATTCATCCCATCTTTTGAATTGACATTTTTACCTTGGAAGCATTTAGAATTCCCAGGTGTATGGTAGAACACAAGAAAAAAGAGAAAACAAAAATAAAAATAAAAAAAGAATGAAAAATGAGAGGTTTAAGCTAAAAACCCGCAAAGGGTGGCTCAAGTACTGATTAAGAATTGAATCAATGCTCTGTGTAAAAGGGGAGAAAGTATTTGAAAATCAGAGGAAAGGGGAACAACTCAGTCTGACGTAACTACGAAAGCCGAGAGATTACCCAAGTAAATTGCTCGTTCAAGAGAAATTTCAGATGGTTTGAAAAAGCAAGGTCCAAGATATTCCGCATCCGGGGCATCTACAACCTATAACTTTACATTTGTTTCTTATATCCTTGATATCCACTTTTATCATTTTAAAACATTTTGTTGCAATAAATTTTTGTTATACCTTTTATGACATTTGCTTGTTTCATACTTTCTTTCATACATTTTTTAGATGCATTTTTTTGTTATTAAATTGAATGATGCTTAGTAAACATAAAAATCTTTAAATAAAAGGATTTCAGAGTATTACTAAGGAATAGATTTAAATCTTAGAAAAGGTTTGGAAACCAATAATCTTGATGGAAAATTCACCAAGTCAAGGAGAACAGTGAATATGTTGGAGACTCCGTCATGAAGTCAGAAAATTTGTGAATTTCAGCGAAGTCAAAAACTGGGACTTTTTGACAATTTATCTTGAGTGAAAGGTTCCTTAAGTGGGGCATTAGTGAACAATTGAAGACTCCGTCATGAAGTCAGATAATCTTTGAACTTCAAAGAAACCATGGATTAGAAATTATGACACAATCATTTGATTGCATTCATCCTTAGGAAACATACAAGCATTTGCAAAGCATGCCATTTTCATCATTGCATTTAGCTAACATTGCAGAAATCATGAAAACTTTGGCTTCCCCAAATCGAATTCGTTCTGCTTCTCAAATGAGTCGAGCCTCAAGACCGCCGTCGAGGTATGTTCCTTTCATTTACAAGTTAAATTTATTTTTTCCAAATTGATCAAACCCAATATCAGTCTTAATATTTCCTTTTGATTTTAAATCGGATTCATTTTGCTTCTCAATCGTGTCGAGCCCCGAGACCATTGTCTAGGCATTTCCTTTTGTTTCAAATCGAACTCATTCTGCTTCTCAAATGAGTCGAGCCCCGAGACCATCGTTGATGTATTTCTTTTTGTTTTAAATCAAACTCGTTCTGCTTCTCAAATGAGTCGAGCCCCGAGACCATCGTCGAGGTATTTCCTTTTGTTTTAAATCGAACTCGTTTTCGTTCTCAAATAAGTCGAGCCTCGAGACCATAGTCGAGGTATTTCCTTTTGTTTTAAATCGAATTCAATTTGTTTATCAAATGAGTCGAGCCTCGAGACCATCGTCGAGGTATTTCCTCTTGTTTTAAATCGAATTCATTCTGTTTATCAAATGAGTCGAGCCCCGAGACCATCGTCGAGGTATTTCCTTTTGTTTTAAGTCGAATTTATTCTATTTATCAAATGAGTCGAGCCCCGAGACCATCGTCGAGATATTTTCTTTTATTTTAAAAACTCGTTCTGCTTTTTAAATGAGTCAAATATTTTGTTTTAAAATCGAACCCATTTCCTTAAGACGGGTTGAGCCTTGATTAGTCAGGGAACTCAATTTAAGGACAACATCTTCAATTTACAGCTTTTTTCAACAAAAAAAAAAATTGATGATGAAAATGATGAGTGATGAATGAAAACCCCTTTCCCTTTTCTTCACATATGATTTCACTAACCAGACAAAATTAGAGTTTGTTTATCTTTGCCTGATTCCTGATTCTCAGCAATAGCCAAAGAGGAGTAGCTGTAGACACCCAATTTTGTCCGGACTACTAAGACAAGTATGTTTTCTTCCTAATTTGATGTTTCAGAATGCAAAAAGGCTTTTCTCATCCTACAGGTGGTATACTCGGAGACTTAGTCTAAGAAAGCAGACAGAAAAAGTCAAACTTGAAAAAGTCAACCTCAAAAATTCAACTATTGAAAAAGTCAACCCACTTTCAAAATCAAGATTTGAAGTTCAATTGAAAGATGGTGAAAGAATTTTGATAATCTGAGGTCTACATTGAAAGATATGGAGTTCGGAAGTTGGGTTAAAAAATTTCAGTAGAAAAGAAACCCTAGTTCGAGAAATTTAGGGAAAGTGCTTAAACAATCAAATTGGTCGGAATTGAAATTCGAGAATTAGGGTTTTTGACGGATTTTAGTGAAATTTGGGAAAATTGCAAAAATGGTCTGATTCGGTAAAACTAAAGCCCCTAATTGATGAGGAGTGATTAAACAAGGATAGCCCAAGGCTCAGCTTGAAGAAATTTCGAGAAAAGAGTCGATTGGAGGAAAAACAAAAAAACGAGAAAGTTCTCGATATTGAAAAAAGGGAAAATCAAAACGGAAGGGAATTTGATTGTAAAAATTGGGTGTTTTTGGACCAACTCCAATTCAGTATATGAAAAAGGCACAAAAAAAAAAGAAAAATCTGGAAATCGAAATTGTTTTGGGCAAAACCGGGCTTCGGAGGCAAAAGGGCAAAAGGGCAAAATTGGAAAATTTGGGAAAAATACCAAATGTGCTCCAAAAATTCTAAAAATTTGCAGATCTCATTCTTAAATCATTTTGGAGAGATTGGAGAAAGAAAATCTGGATTCGGAGTTCGTTTGCAAAATGGCCAAATCTCGGGCCCACTATTCGGAAATTCAAAAGGATAAATCTCGAAAAAATAGCAAATGAGATCTAGAAATTACCAAAACTTCCAGATCAAACTTTTAATTTATGTAGAAGATATTGGTGAAGAAAAATCTAGATTCGGAACTCGTTTACAAAATGGCAAAAGTTCGGGTGTATTAAGGGGCAATTTTGGAAATAAATCTGAAAAAATAGAAAATGGACTCAAAAAATTTTGAAAACTTCCAGAATTCTATTTTTTATCATTTCGAAAGTATTGAAAAAATAAAATTTGAATTTGGAGTCTGTTTGCTATTTATTTAGGTTTGGGGGTCAAAAAGGTCATTTTTCCGAAGATACCGAAAGGGCCCAATTTGTAATTAAGAACAATATGAAAGATGAAGGAATTGCTGAGATAATTTCTCGCTTGGTCAGTCAGCATAAAGGAGAAGAAGGAAGCTTGATCAATTTAATTCTTTAGTCACTATCAAGCTCAAAATGCTTCCACTAGTACCTTGCGAATGGTCCCCCTTCATCCAATGGCTTAGGTGCCTTGTAGAAAAGTTAAATACACATTTTAAGGGCTGGGATTAAATGCCAAGATGAAATTTTTATTTTTCATGAAAGAACCCTCATCCAATGGCCAAGAATGGAAGAAGAAAGATGAGCACAATGAATCCAAGGGTCGACATTCATTCGGCCAAGCAAGGGAGTGCATGGGATTGGTAATTTACATCCAATGGCTTAGGCCATTTACAAGGGCTGAGTACACATTTTAAGGGCTAGGATTAAATGCCAAGATGACATTTTTATGTTGTCATGAAAGAATCCTCATCCAATGGCCAATAATGGAAGAAGAAAGATGAGCACAACTCATCCAAGGGTAGAAGTTCATTCGGCCAAGCAAGGGAGAGCATGGGATTTTATCCTTATTTAATCTAAGGGCTGGGGTTATTAGAAGGGCTGAGTACACATCTTAAGGGCTGCTATCAATTGGCAAGAAGGTATTTTTATTGTGTCATCAAAAGATCTTAATCTAAGGGCCAAAATTGGAGGAGAAAAAATGCAAAAATCATCCAATGGTGAGGGATGCCAACCGGCCAAGAGGAAAGGAAAGGGGAATGTTTGTTTTTTTCATATAGGCTAGGTCAATTGATGGAGGAAGGCAGTAGATAATTTAGCAAAGAAGAGGTTTTTGAAAGAAAAAAAAAAAGAAAGGTTTTCTAAAAAGAGCTTGAAGGTAGTCATTTCTACCTAGCTCTAGCATGGTTTTCTTTTTGTTTTCCATGTTGATTTCTTGATTTTCCATTTTTATTTCCTACTAAATTTCTCATAGAAATCAAAGTTTTTAAATGTTTGCTTAAGTTTTCATCTTTTCTTCTTCATCAAAAATAGTTGAAAACAATTTTTTTTACAAGGTTTTTGCTTGGCCGAATTTGACATGAATGCTTGCCTTGATTTTTCTTTTTTCTTCTTTGCATGTTGTTGTGGGAAACATGATTTTGGAAGGTTTTATTAAGTATTTAATGTTATGATTTTTTACAAAAAAAAAAAAAAAAAATTGAAGCAAAAGTGGTTGAAATGGCTACATGATCTTGAGACATATCAAGTGACCATGGTTAGGGGAGAGGCTATGCCCATTTTTACCAACCATGAAGCTCACCTCTATTTTTGTTGATTGGCATGGTTTATTTTCTGATTTTTGAAATCGAAAGGCTTCATGATCTTGACAAGATCAAGTGGTTATGGTTAGGGGAGAGGCTATGCCCGTTTTGTACCAACCATGGAGCTTAACTTTCCTTTTTTGGTTTATTAGTTTTTCTTGTTATTTTCTTTGCATGTCTATGTTTATTTTAATCATGTTCTTTACATTTTTTATGCTATATTTGCTTTTATATTTTTTTTACGAAATGATATTTCCTTGTAGGTTTCGACCCTTGTGTTTTTCTTGATTATATTTTGCATTTTTCATCATGTATCATACCTTGTATGTTGCCATGTTTGCATCTTATATTTTGCCATGTGACCATTCGGCTACCTTCATTTTTTATACTTTGTATGTGAATTTTCATCATGCTAGTTGATAGGATTGCATTTCCATGCCATGAGTCTGTGTATCTTGATTTAGTATGCCATGTGTTTTTGAAAATGCCATGCTCATTTAGGTTTAGGACCATTCGGCCACCTCCATTTTTTATACATTGTATGTGCATTTTCATCATGCTAGTTGATAGGTTTGCACTTCCATGCCATGATTTTGTGTATTTTGGTTTAAAATGCTATGTGTTTGTGTTATTTGCTAGATAGGATTGGCTTAGGTTATCTAGTGGCCATTCGGCCTCTTCATACATTCCTTGCCTTGTGTGTGCATTTGCATTTTGTTTAGGTACCATGCTTTGCATTATTATGCCTTGAGATTGTATATTAGTTGTTGTTTGTTCATGCATTAGTATTAGGTTTATTGGTCATTATATGTTCATGACATTCCCATGCATTCTCATCACATTTTAGGTCTAGGCCATCTTTGTATTGCCATGCATATTAGGTCTTATATCATATTGGTATTGCCATGCATTGCTATGCTATTTAGGTCTTAAGTCACATTAGTATTGTCATGCATATTCATAACACATTAGGTTTAAGCCACATTTGCATTATCAAGCATTTCATACATATTAAGTTAGGATAGCATTTATTGCCATGCAAACTCATGCTAGGAATTTAGGTCATTTTGAATTGTCATGCATTTCCTTCATTATTTAGGTTTTAAATCATGCATTTCATGCATTCAACTTGCTGTATGTTCATACATATCATGTCATGCCACATGATTTATGACTTAAGCCAGTCAACGGCTCAAAGTCATGCTCACTTGAGCATACTTGTGGAAAATTAAAGGGTTATCAAATTGATTATTCAACCTTTGTGATCTCTTTTATTTAGCCAATTTTTATCTAACTCTTTAGAAGTATTAGCTACTGTTTATAGGTCTTTAGGAGAGCCCCCAACTTTTTTACTTTGATTTTTAAATGATCTTATCAAAGACAAAAAAAAATGTGTTTTTACAAAACAGTTTTTCATCCAGTACTCGGGCTTTCCCGATTTTTCTAGAACGTAATCTTTAATCATAAATTAAGCCAATTTTTTCATGTGGTTTTACATGTTCTGAGCCTCCAATATATTTTTTTTAGATTTTTTTTGAATTTTTAAAAATAAGTAAAAAAATAGTGATTTAAAACTAGACAGTAGAGGCAGATTTGAATTCAAAAGAAAAACAATTGTTGAATTTGGCTAAGGCATTTAGTGGGGTTGGTTAGGAAGTTTAGCTACTGTCCTAGCTTGGTTTTTAGATTATTTTAAACTTTAAAAATGATTTTGCAAACCTCGGGTTAAGGGTGGTCAAGTCCTGGATTTTCAAACTTAGGAAATTAGAGCCATTCAAAATGGGGGTTCAGCTAGGGTTCTTTTCATCCAAGATTTTCAAGATTGTTTTCAAACAAATCACAAAGTATATTGATTTTAGAAATTTTAATTTGATATATTTTTCTAAGGTAGCCGGATATCTGTTTAGATATACAGATTTCCTTAATTAAAGGAAAAAATACACTTTCATGCATTGCATTTTCCATATTCAAGCATACTACATAATATATGATTTTTGCTTTGATAATTTCTATGGTATTGTTATTATTTTGAATTATATTTTTTGGTGTTATGTTGTTTGTTATATGGTTTTGAATATTTCATGCTATCCTATGCTTTTTATTTAGTCATACTTTCTCACTTTTCAAAAAATTTTAAAACTCTGGATATCTCCACAAAGGCTTCGGCTATCACTACCAAATATTTTCTCCCTTTTCAAAAAAATTTAAAACTCTGGATATCTCCACAGAGGCTTCGGCTATCACAGTCGCAACCTAAAAAAATATTAACAAATAAAGTCTCATTTCAAGACTTTATTATTTGTTTTCCTTAGGCATGACAATAAAAAACGTGAGGAACAGTCGACTTAATTCCTCTAGAAAAATGAAGGTGTCGATACGTGATCCCAGATCGCGGGGAACCGTTCGAGTGACGGAAACAGAAGTAGAGGAAAAGATGACTTAATTCCTCTAGAAATAATAAAAGGTCGAGGGTATGAAAACGGCCTCGTAAAAAGACATGGAGCCGCCACAAATCTTTTTTAGCTAGGTGTGATCGGCCACCTATTAAAACCGGTTTTGTAAAATAATTTAAAATTAATTAAAACATTTTTTTTTAAAACCAATTTCAGGTCTGCGTTATAAACCAGAGAAATCAAAGAAGTGGGTTCGGCAGTCGGTTATGTGCGGGGAAGGATTAGCACCCCCACAAGGCCCGTATAAACCGGTACCTTATTAATCGTGTGTTATCCTAAGTCTCGGTAAAAAGTTGGTTTTTAATTTAGTATTTCAAGTTAATTCCCAATTTTAAGAAAAATAATTCCATTTTTAATTGAAAATGATCCGGAATTTATTAATTCAAAATTTTCCTATATTCCCCGACAAAATCGACAAAATATAGAAATTTTTATTCATTTGGAAAACTTTCCGAATCATTCTCGTTTTTTGAAAGAAAGATATTCCTTTATTAATGATAATTGATGATATTCCCTCCAGCAAACCCGGTAGAGAACTCATTAATTATTTTAACTCGGGAATATCCTTATCTTTTATTGAAAATCATTATCTTTTTCAAAACATTTTAAAAAAGTATGAATAAGGACATGTATGACATAAATAAAATGACATGGAAAATCTAGATAATATAATGCAACCTAAATGACATGACATAATTCAAATGACATAGTATATTCTAGGTAAAATAAAAAAAAAATCCTAAGTATCATGGTATACTCTAAATGAGATAAAATAATTTAAATGACATGGTAAATCTAAATGATATGCCATATTTTAAATGACAAGAAATGACATGGAATCAAAATAATGCTAAAATATAATATGCATGAAAATACTAATAAAAATAATAATGCATGAATATAGTATATGCTAAACAATGTGATAAAAATAACTAAATAATAAAAAAAGCATAGAATATCATGAAACATTAAAAAAATTATATGGAAAACAAATATAAGATCATAAAATGTGAATTAAAATAATAATAATATCATGGAAAATATCATAGCAAAAATCACACATTTAAATAAAATGCATGAACATGGAAAATGCAATGCATGAAAAATGTATTTTTTTTCCTTCAATTAAAGAAATCCGTATATCCAAAAAGATATCCGGCAAACTTAGGAAAATATGTCAAATTAGATTTTCTAAAAAAAGAAACTTTGTGATTGTTTGAAAATAGTTTAGAAGAAAAACTTGAATAAAAACTAAAACCCTCACCAAACCCTTTTAAAATGGCTTTAATTTCCTAAGTTTAAAATCCCGGACTTAACTACCCTTAACCCGAGATTTATAAAATCATTTTCAATGTTTAAAAAGGCTTAGAAACTACCCTAATATAGTAGCTAAAACTTCTACCCAACCCCCTCTAAATGTCTTAGTCAAATTCCACCTTTATTCCTCTTTTGATTTCAAATCTGCCTCTACTATCCAGTTTGCCACACGATTTTTTAGCCTATTTTAAAAAATTATAAAAAAAATACTGGAGATTCAAAACATATAAATATACACGAGAAACAATTTGGTTAATTTTCTGATTAAAGATGACTACCTAGAAAAATTGGAGATGTTCGAGTACTGGGTGAAAAAAAAAAAAACTTCTTGTCAAAACACATTTTATTGCCTTTGATAAATTCATTCAAAAACCAAAGTGGAAATTGTTGGAAATCATCCTTAAGACCTAAAAACAGTAGCTAAACAATTTAAAAACCTTGGACAAAATTGGCTAAGTAAAAAATTTCACAAAGGTAGAAAGATCAATTTGACAATTCCTTAATTTTCCACAAGTATGCTCTAGAGAGCATGACTTTGAGCCATTAATTGGCCTAAGTCACAAATCAAGTGACAATGACATGGAATGCATGAACATACAAAAAATGATATGTATGAAATGCATGGTCTAAAGGTCTAAATGGTAAAGGAAATGCATGACAATTCATGGCAACCTAAATGCCTAGCATGAATTTGCATGGCAATAAATGCTATCCTAACTCTATATGCATGCAATGCTTGATAAGTAAATGTGACTAGGACTAATATGTCATAAATATGCATGAAAATGAATGTGACCTAAGACCTAAATAGCATATTAATGCGTGACAATACCAATGTGATTTAGGACTCAATATGCATGGCAATACCAATATGGCCTAGACCTAATATGTAGTGAGCATGCATAGCAATATTATGAACATATAATGACTCATGAAATCAATGTCAATGCTGGAACAAACAGTAGCTAATACACAATTTCATGATATGATAATGCAAAGCATGTTACCTAAAGAATATGCAAATGCATGACAAGGCAAGGGATGCATGAAGAGGCCAAATGATCACATGAGACTCTAATGCAATCCTACTTAGTAAATGACCTAAATAAATGAAAAACCATATCAAAATGCATAATGTCATGACATTTTCAATAACATATGATATACCAAAATCAAAAAGCACAAGCTCATGGCATGGAAATGCAAGCAAGTTAAGAAACAAAAGAAAAATGCACATGCAAGGCAAACAAAATGGAATCGCCGAATATGCATGAAATAGTATGATGACATTTTTATCATAGCATTTTCATAAGCACAAGACAAACTAAAATCAGAATATGCAAGTTCATGCAAGGAGATATAAACAAGCTAAGAAGCAAAAGAAAAATATACATACAAAGCAAACAAACATGGTATGACCGAATATGCATGAAAGAAAATTATGAAAATGCATTAAAAAAAATGCACAACATGGATATATGAACAACAAAGGCCAAATATGCAAGGATGCAATATCAAGCATGGAAATGAAATATAACAAATATAGCATATAAAATAAAGTAAAGAAAATGTATACACAAGATTTAACATAGACATGCATAAATTATAAGTAAAACAAGTAAGTAGAACCAGGAAAGTTAAGCTCCATGGATGGTATCAAATGGGTATAGCCTCTCACTAAACCATAATCACTTGGTCTTGCCAAGATCATGAAGCCTTTCCATCTCATCAAAACAGAAAATAAACCATGTAAAACAAAAAATATGGTAAGCTTCATGGATGGTGTCAAATGGGCATAGCCTCTCACCAAACCATATTCACTTGGTCTAGCCAAGATCATGTAGCCATTTCAACCTTTTCTGCTTCATATTTTGTAAAAATCAGAACCTTATAATACTTTAAAAAACTTGTATAAATCATTTTTTCACAACAACATGCAAGGAAAAAAGAAAGAAAAAACAAGGCAAAAAAAAAAAAAAAAAGCCATTTGGCCATGGCATGGAACTCTAAGAAAAAAATTATTTTCACCATTTTAAAGAAGGAGAAGATAAGTGAAAACATGAAGAAACATTGAAAAACTTTATTTCTAAAAAAATTTTGCAGGAAAACATGATAGAAAAACCAAGAAAACACCATGAAAATGAAGAAGAAAGCCAGACTAGAACTTGGTGGAGATGACTACCTTCAAACTCTCTAATGAAAACCTTTCTTTTCTTTCTTTCAAAACCATTTTTCTTGCCAAATTAGCTACTATTTTCAAGCCAAAGACCTCTGAAAAAATGAAACTCCCCCTTTAGCCTTGGCCGAAATCCCCTTTAACCATTGGATGAAAATTGCACTTTTTTTCCTTTAATCTTGGCCATTAGATGTAGATATTTTGATGAAAACATAAAAATGTCATCTTGCCAATTGATTCCAGCTCTTAAGATGTGTACTCAGCTCTTGTATTAACCTTAGCCGTTAGATGCAAAAGAGGACCAATCCCATGCACTCACTTGCTTGCCCTTCTTGAATGCCTACCCTTGGATGAGTTGTGCTCTTCCATTCTTAGTCATTGGATGAAGCCAACATAAAAATGATATCCTATAGATTAAATCCAGCCCTCAACATGTGTACTCATCCCTTGTAGATGGCCTAAGCCATTGGATGAAAAGGGATAATCCCATGCACTCGCTTGTTCACCTAATTGATGCTCACCCTTGGATGAATTGTGCTCATCTTCTTCCATTCGTAGCCATTAGATGAGCATTCTTTTATGACAAATAAAAATGTCATTTTGACATTTAAACTTGGCCATTGGATGGTGCATTCAACTTTCCTACAAGGCACCTAAGCCATTGGATGAAGGGGGGACCATTTGCAAGGTGTTAGTTATAGCATGTGGCATGATAGTGACTAGGGAATTAAATTGCTTAAGCTTCCTTCTTCTCTTCTATGTTGGCTGACCAAAGGAAGAAAAAATCCCAGCAATTTCTTCATCTTTCATATTTTCCTCAATTACCAATTTGCCCTTTTTGGTTTCCATGGTGAAATGACCTTTTTGCCCCTCGAACTTAAATAAATAGCAAACGGACTCCAAATTCAAATTTTATTTTTTCAATACTTCCAAAATAATAAAAAACTGAATTCTGGAAGTTTTCAAAATTTTCCGAGTCCATTTGCTATTTATTTCAGATTTATTTCTGAAATTACCCCTTTTATGCACCCGAACTTTACCATTTTTTAAACGAGCTCCGAATCCAGATTTTTCTTCACCAATATTTTCCAAATAATTTAAAAATGTGATCTGTAAGTTTTCATAATTTTTGGAGCTCATTTGCTATTTTTTCGGGATTTATCTGCTTGAATTATTGCATAGGGGACCCGATATTTGGCCATTTTGCAAATGAACTCCGAATCAAGATTTTCATTCGCCAATCTCTTCCAAATAATTTAAAAATGAGATTTCCCATTTTCAGAATTTTTGGAGTTCATTTGCTATTTTTTCGAGATTTATCTACTTGAATTACTACATAAGAAACCCGGTATTTGGCTATTTTGCAAACGAACTCCGAATCAAGATTTTCTTTCGCCAATATATTCCAAATAATTTAAGAATGATATTTGCCAATTTTCAGAATTTTTGGAGTCCATTTGCTATTTTTCCCATATTTTTCAATTTTGCCCTTTACCTCCGAAACCCGGTTTTGCTCAAAACAAGTTCGATTTTCAAATTTTCTTCAAACTGAGACTTGGACTATCCCCTTTTAATCATTCCTCATCCATTGGGGGCTTTAGTCTTAACAATTCGGGCCATTTCTGTAATTCTTCCCGATTTCACCGAAATCCACCAAAAACCCTAATTCTCGATTTTCTCCCGGATTAACTTTTCTTTCAGTTTTTCTTTCAAGTGGCTTCTCCATTACCCGTAGTCAGTGCTTATCTTTCATTTGGAACCTTCAATTTCGACCAATTCGATCGTTTAAGCACTTTTCCCCAAATTCCCCGGATTAGGGTTTCCTTTCTACTGAATCTCCACAACCCAACTTTCGAACTCCATATCTTTCGATGTAGACCTCGGATTATCAAAATTCTTTTGCCATTTTTTAATTGAACTTCAAATCTTGATTTTGAAAGTGGGTTGACTTTTTTAGCAGTTGACCTTTTTGGGTTGACTTTTTCCGAGGTTGACTTTTTCCGAGGTTGACTTTTTTGTGTTTGGCTTTTTCTATCTGCTTTCTTAGACTAAGCCTCGGAGTTCCACCTGCAGGATGAAAAAAAGCCTTTTAGCATTCAATAACATCAATTTGGGAAGAAAATATACCTAATTTAGGGGCCCGGACAAATTTAAGTGTCTACAACTGCCCCTCTTTGGCTATTGCTGAGAATCAGGAATCAGGCAAAGACAAACAAACACTAATTTTGTACGGTTAGTGAAATCCCATGTGAAGGAAAGGAAAAGGGGCTTTCATTTTCATTTCTTCTTCTTTTTTTCATTTTTTTCATTTACATTCTTTTTTTATTTTTTTTATGAAAAAGCTGTAAATTAAAGATTTTTTCCTTAAATTGAATTCCCTGACTAATCAAGACTCGACCCGTCTTAAGGAAACGGGTTCGATTTTCAAAAGAAAAAATTGTGCATGAAGATCTTAAGAATAGTGCCCGAAGGTCTTAAAAATAGTGCCCGAAGGTCTTTAAAATTAGTACCCGGAGGTCTTTATAAATAGTGCCCGAAGGTCTTTAAAATGGTGCCCGAATGTCTTTAAAATAGTGCCCAAAGGTCTTTAAAACTGGTGCCCGAAGGTCTTTAAAATTGGTGCCCTAAGGTCTTTAAAATGGTGCCCGAAGGTCTTTAAAACTGGTGCCCGAAGGTCTTTAAAAAATGGTGCCAGAAGGTCTTTAAAATGGTGCCCGAAGGTCTTTAAAATGATGCCCGAAGGTCTTACCCGTGATTAAAATACCTTGACGACGGTCTCAAGGCTCGACTCATTTGATAAAACAAAATGAATTCGATTTAAAATAAAAGGAAATACCTCGACGGTGGTCTCAAGGCTCGACTCATTTGAGAAGCAGAACGAGTTCGATTTAAAACTAAAGGAAATACCTCGACGGTGGTCTCAAGGCTCGACTCATTTGAGAAGCAGAACGAGTTCGATTTGGGAAGCCAAAGTTTTCTTGATTCCTGCAATGTTAGCTAAATGCAATGATGAGAATGACATGCTTTGCAAATGCTTATATGTTTCCTAAGGATGAATGCAGTCAAGTTATTGTGTCATGATTTCTAATCCATGGTTTCTTTAAGGCTCACAGATTATCTGATTTCATGACGGAGTCTTCAATTGTTCACTGATGCCACACTTAAAAAACCTTTTTACTCAAGATATTTTGTCAAACAGTCCCAGTTTCTGACTTTGTTGAAATTCACAAATTTCTGACTTTATGACGGAGTCTCCAACACATTCACTGTTTTCCTTTACTTGGTGAATTTTCCATCAGGGTTAGTGGTTTCCAAACCTTTTCTAAGATTTAGATCTATTCCTTAGTAATACTTTTAAACTCCTTTTTATTAAAAATTTAGGTTTACTATATCATCATTCAATTTTAATAACAAACAAAATGCAATTTCAAAAATGTATGAAAGAAAGTATGAAACAAGCAATTGTCATAAAAAGGGGTAACAAAAATTTATTGCAACAAAATGTTCTAAAATGATAAAAGTGGATATCAAGGATATAAGAAACAAATGTAAAGTTATAGGTTGTTGATGCCCCAGATGCGGAATATCTTGGACCCCTCATTTTTCAAATCATCTGAAATTTCTCTTGAACGGTCAATTCACTTGGGTAATCCCTCGGCTTCTGTAGTTACGTCAGACTGAGTCGTTCCAGTTTTCTCTGATTTTCAAACATTTTCTCCCCCTTTACACGAACATTGATTCAAGCCTTAATCAGTACTTGAGCCGCCCTTTGCGGGTTTTCAACTCATGTATCCCTCATTCGGTATTAAGTCGCCCTTTGCGGGTTTTCGGCTTAAACCTCTCCCTTTTTTATTATTTTTTTTTTGTGTGTGTGTGTATTCAACCATGCATTTGAGAATTCTAAATTCTTCCAAGGTAAAAATGTCAATTCAAAAGATGGGATGAATTCTGAGAAAAAACTTTTCAAATTAAATACCCATGCTTGATCAAAATGGACTTTTAAAGTACGTAATGTAGGCCAAGGTTCGGGTTTAGAAGAAAAGGATAGAATAGGCCCAAAATATGCTTAAGGGTGATCGAATCAAGGATCATTTTTCGAGAAGAATTCATTCTTGAAACACTTGTTCCCATTTTTTTTTTTTTGCATTGGTGGCTTTTATTTGCCATTCTTTGATTTCACATTTTCCAATGGCTCTCTTTTTTGCCATGATTTTGATTATTTTTCCTCGTATTTGCCCTTCAGTGGAGAGGGTGATCCTTGATCAGGGTTCATCGAAAGAAATAATTCATAAGGCTCAAAGGTGTGACTAGGGATAATTTCTTCTTAGTGACAGAAATATGAAAGATGGCCATTTATCACACCAAGCATGAATATTTCCTTTGAAAAGCGATTCTCAGGGGAGGTAGATATATAGAATTTCCATTTCTACACTTGAAATCATTCGAATTCCGATGTGCATAGCGTCACATTTTTTTTTTTAAGCATAATACTTCTTCAGTTCATCAGCATTCACGGGATGTCTAAAATCATCTCCGTCCATCCGAGTTAGAATCAATGCTCCTCCAGAAAAAGCTTTTTTTACTACATCGTGTCCTTCCCAATTTGGAGCCCATTTGCTCGCGGATCCTTCACTATGGGGAGAATTTTTCTTAGTACCAATTCTCCTTCTCGGAACTGTCTGGGTCGAACCTTCTTATTATGGGCTCGAATCATCCTTTTCTGATACAACTGCCCATGACAAATTGCCTTCAATATTTTATCTTCGATGAGATTCAACTGTTCATAACGAGCTCTAACCCATTCTGCCTCTTCTAGGCCAACCTCCATCAAAACCCGAAGTGAAGGAATCTCGACTTCAATGGGTAACACTGCTTCCATACCATATACCAAAGAAAATGGAGTTGCCCCTGTAGATGTGCGAACCGAAGTGCGATATGCATGAAGAGCAAAAGGCAAAATCTCATGCCAATCCTTGTACACATCAGTCATCTTCTCGACAATCTTCTTGATGTTCTTGTTGGCTGCTTCTACTGTCCCATTCATCTTCGGACGATAAGGTGCCGAATTGTGATGCGTGATTTTGAACTGAGTACATACCTCTTTCATCATCTTATTATTCAGATTGAGAGCGTTATCTGAAATAATTCTTGCTGGCAATCTATATCGGCATATGATTTCCTTCTTGACAAATCTGCATACCATTGACTTCGTTACATTCGCATAAGAAGCAGCTTCCACCCACTTTGTGAAATAGTCTATGGCCACCAGGATGAAACGATGTCCATTTGAAGCCTTCGGGGTAATAAGCCCAATCATATCCATTCCCCACATTGAAAATGGCCAAGGTGCGGTAATGACAGGCAATGGAGATGGCGACACATGAATCTTATCTGCATAGATCTGGCATTTATGGCATTTTCGGGAATAACTGATACAATCTCCTTCCATCGTCAGCCAATAATACCCAGCCCTCATAATCTGCTTAGCAAGCATGTAACCATTAGCATGGGTGCCACATATCCCTTCATAGACTTCCTCTATGATTCTTTGAGCTTTGGCAGATCCGACACATCTCAATAAGACTTGATCTTTCCCTTTCTTGTATAGAATCTCGCCATCTAGAACAAAACCCATTGCTAGCTTTCTCAGAGTCCTCTTGTTATTCTCTGTTGCCTGTTCTGGATACTTTGACTCTTGATGTACTGCAAGATGTCGTTATACCAAGGGAGACCATCTGCTTCTTCTCCGATACTCAAATAGTGGGCAGGAGAATCATATATGCTCATCTTGATTGGCACAACTTCCGCCCCTTCATTCACTTTAAACATTGATGATAAAGTAGCCAGCGCATCCGCCATCCGATTTTCTTCTCGAGGGAAGTAATTGAAACTTACTTCTTCAAACTCCTCCAATAAACTCAGTATGAGTTCTCTGTATCTGATTAACTTTGTATCCCGGGTTTCCCATTCTCCCCGTAACTAGTATATCACTAAAGCTGAGTCTCCGAAAACTTTCAAAACTTTGATTTTTCTATCCACTGCTGCACGAAGGCCCATAGTACATGCCTCATACTCAGCCGTATTGTTTCTACAATCGAAATCCAATCTGGCGGTGAAGGGATAATAATCTTCTTCTGGGGATATGAGTACTGCACCGATTCTGTGCCCCATGGCATTGGATGCCCCATCAAAATACATCTTCCATACTTTCTTCTTCAAGGGAGCCTCATTCGCTTACGAAACATACATAAAATCTTCATCTGGGAAATCAAAGTTCAAAGGCTCATAATCCTCCACTGCCCGACTTGCTAAGAATTCAGCCACTGCGCTGCCCTTGATAGCCTATTGACTTACGTATACAATGTCGTATTCTGACAATAAAACCTACCATCTTGTCGTCCTCCCTGACAAAGAAGGTGCTTCTAACATGTACTTGATCGGATCTAGCTTGGCGATCAACCACGTTGTGTGGTACAGCATGTACTGTCTGAGTTTCCGAGCAGTCCAAGCTAAGGCACAGCACAGCTTTTCTACCGACGAGTATTTCAACTCATAATCTGTGAACTTCTTGCTGAGGTAGTAAACAGCCTGTTCTTTCTTTCCAGTCTTATCAAGCTGCCCCAGGACACAACCCATGGATCTCTCAAATACTGATAGATACAGTATCATCGGTTTATCTAGAACCGGTGGCATTAATACTGGTGGGTTTGATAGATAATGCTTAACCTTTTCAAAAGCAATCTGACACCCTTCATCCCACTCTCCTGGATCACGTTTTCGGAGTAACTTGAATATTGGATCACATTTGTCGGTTAACTGAGAAATAATCCGAGCAATGTAATTCAATCTCCCCAAAAAACCTCTTACTTCTTTTTGCGTACGTGGAGGTGGCAAATTCTGGATGGCCTTCACATTATCTGGATCAATCTCAATTCCCCTTTTGCTAACAACAAAACCCAACAATTTTCCCGAGGTAACTCCAAAAGTGCATTTTGCTGGGTTTAGCTTGAGTTGAAACTTTCTTAGTCTTTCAAAGAGTTTTCTAAGATTCGCAATATGCTCCTCTTCTCATTGTGACTTTGCAATCATATCATCAACATAAACCTCAATTCCCTTATGCATCATGTCATGAAACAAGGTCGCCATGGCTCTCTGATACGTTGCCCCAGCATTCTTCAACCCAAACGGCATTACCTTGTAGCAGAATGTTCCCCACATTGTAACAAATATGGTTTTCTCCATGTCTTCCGGTGCCATCTTAATCTGATTATATCCCGAGAATCCATCCATGAAAGAAAACAAGGAACTCTTCATCGTATTATCCACCAACGTATCAATGTGAGGCAAAGGGAAATTATCTTCGGGACTGGCTTTGTTCAAATCTCGATAACCGACGCACATACGCACCTTGCCATCCTTCTTTGGTACTGGAACAATGTTTGCAACTCATTCCGGATATTTTGCCACCTCTAAGAATCCTGCATCAAACTGCCTCTTCACCTCCTCTTTTACCTTTAACAGCATGTCCAGCCTCATTCTTCTCAACTTTTGCTGAATGGGCTTGCACTCTAGCCTTAAAGGGAGCTTATGAACCACAATGTCTAGATCCAAACCCGGCATGTATTGGTATGACCATGCAAATACATCTACATATTCCCGGAGCAAGGCTATGAGTTCACCTTTTATTGACAACGACAATGTAGTGCCGATTTTAACCTCTTTTACCTCCTCATTACTTCCCAGATTCAACAATTCCAATAGCTCTCATGAGGAAGTACTTGTTTCTCTTCTTCTTCTATTTTTCTTAATAAGTCCGGAGGTAGACCATAATCCTCAATATCTTCATCGGCCTCAAAATCACCCGTGCAAATGGGCCTCTCAAAATCAATTTCAGAATTATTGGCAGGAAGGTCCTCATATTCCGCATCTGTGCACCTGTAAATAGGTGGGGAAGAAACAATATAGGAAAACATATACAATCGAAGCAAAATAAATAGCATAAATGAAACAATATGGACACATCAATATGAAGGAAATGCATCATGTTTGTTATTTATTGGATGAAAAGTTTTAGACAAAATTCCATTACAAAAGAAATTCTTAATATCTTCGGGCAAAGATATTTAAGATTTGTTTAAAAGCATTACGTTGGAATAGACCTAAAAACTATGGGTAGCTCGGTGACGCTCCAATTAGTCAGTCTATATCCTGGTGGACAAGGTCGCACCATTCAATTAGCATTCTCTCTTTCAATTCTTTTTTCCTCAGTCGTGCAGATCTCCACATCATACATCTGCTCATCCCTATTCACCTGGAATCTCTCGAAGGCTTGCTCTATCATTATGAGCACATCATCAGAATTATTTTCTCCGAACAGAGAACCGGCTGAGCAAAGCTATGAAGGATAGGTGGGAATGTCATAGGCTCCCATTCGATATCCATACCAGCAAGACGGGCCATCCTCCTTTGTCGGTTCCTTTCAACTTGTTTCCTTTTCTCATAGGCCTTCGGAAGATACCCAAGGCCAAACCTGTCTTTCTTTCCTATTACTTTTATTGTCCGGGCTATCCCCTGAAGATATTTCCCGAGACCTTTTCCAGCCCTACAGCCATTTCCCACGGTGGTTCTTACTCCTAGCCTTGTGTTCTTGGACAATCTTGGTTTCGGAATTTTTCGTCCTTCAGCGATGAAAACTGCATTTACGAATTCCAAAGACCGAAAGAAACATTCTACAGCATCTTCATTGGGTTCAACATAAGGAGATTCAGTAGATATAGAGGCTATCACGTCCTCTTCTCCCGATATAGTGACTAGATGCCCCTCTATTACAAATTTCAGCTTTTGGTGGAGAAACGAAGGTACAGCCTCTGCTGAATGTATCCACGGCCTTCCCAGCAGGCAATTATAGGATGGATTAATATCCATGACCTGGAAGTTCATTGTATAAATGCACGGGCCTATTTCCAGAGGAACTTCAATGGTTCCCATAACCTCTCTCCTTGTTCTATCAAAAGCCCTGACCACTGTGCAACTTGGTATCATATAAGATATATCCACTAGCAATTTGGATAGGGTTGCTAAAGGCATCACATTTAGTGAAGAACCATTATCCAAAAGGACCCTTGGTAATATGTGCCCCTTACAAGTGGTAGTTATATGGAGAGCTTTCGTTGATCCAATACCATTGGGTGGTATCTCCTCATAACTGAAAAATATGTAATCATCTGCTGCGATGTTTCCCACCAGTCTATCCAGCTTTTTTACTGATATATTATTAGCCACGTATGCCTGATTTAATACTCTTAACAGGGCATTTCTATGTGGCTCTGAATTCAAAAGCAAGGATAAGATTGAGATTCTAGTTGGTTGACGCTGCAGTTGTTCAACCATGCTATACTCACTGTGCTTTATGAATTTTAAGAACTCACAGGCTTCCTTCTCACATACTGGTTCTTTCATTCTGTTAACTGGGGCTGATCCCCTCTCTGTTTCTTTTGGAAAATCCATCTCAATATGGATTGGCTCGACTACCTTCTTCCCTTTATCTATTCCTCTGTCTTTCCCTGCTAACCCCTATTCAGCAACCTCCGGAGCATAACACCTCCCGCTTCGAGTTAAATGCCCCACACCTGTGATATCCTGCTGGCTTGAAGACCCAGGCATAACCATGCTGCAGTCATATTTCCATGGTGCAGCCTTGTTTTCCTTGTATGAAAAGGAAACAGGTAAATCAATGATTAACTTGGGCGCATTTTCCTCGATGACTGGCATAACTTTCTCCTCCGGTTCATCATAGTAGATGATCAGGGGTCTTCCTATCCCACAGCCACCTGTATTTTCAATGACTTCTATTTCCCCCTCTATCTCCTCGTAGAATTGGGCTTCCCCATTATCCATCATCCTTTGGAATTTAACCCGAAAGTCCCCACAATCATGTATGTCATGGCCTCCACACCTATGGAATGGGCACCAATTATCCACCCTTTTTGCAACCATTTTCAGACTATATGTATCTTCCACCAATCCTTCCTTGACCATTTCAACCCATACTATCAGCATCGGAGTCTTAACCTCCCAAATATCCCTTTTTAATCTTCTGCCCTCTTCGGTCAATATTGCATTTACCTGATTCCCAGCATGATTGGGCAATGGGTTTCCAGCTACGCTCGACCCATTTTTTGATCCAAACTTCACAACCCCAGCATTGACCAGGCTTTGGACTTTCTTTTTGAACGCCAGGCAATCTTCAATCGAATGTCCTTGGATTCCCGTGTGGTATGCACAGTTAGTGTTTGCATTGTACCATCTTGGTTATGGAGGTGTCAGAGATTTGAGGCACATGGGTGCAACAAGTTGACCCTGCAATAGTTTTGGATATAGCTCATCGTAGGTGGTAGGAATCGGATCAAATTGGGGTTTTGATCATTCCTTGTTGAACGTTGGTCATTGCACGCAGGCCCTTGTGTGTTTGGGATAGTATTTCGGGGAAAGGTTATTCGTAGGGATCTACCAGTTGGGAATGCCTGTTGTGGTATATTGGTGTAGGGGAATGGGTTTTGGGTAAGGTGGTTGACATTGGGGTAGTAAGGATTATACCCCGGGTATGGTGTGTAAGGTGTCGGAGGCGCATAAGGTGTGGTAGAGTATAGGGCCGTGGTGGTGTGTATGGTGTATAGGGGTATAGGGGTATTGGCTGAAGCTTACTGCATATGTTTCTTCCTTCTTCTTTGTGGGAAAAACTCTCTTTGGGGTAGCAGACTCACCCCCTTCCATTTTCCCCTTCTTAATAGCCGACTCAATCATTTCCCCGGATATTACCTTATCGGCAAAGTCCTTGGTAGCGCTTCCCACCAATTTGTCATAATAGGGTGCTTTCAAGGTGTTGATGAAAAGCACCGTGGTTTCTTTGCTAGTTAAAGGGGGTTGCACTTGTGTGGCCAGATCCCTCCATCTCTGCGAATATTCTTTGAAGCTCTCATTGGGCCTCTTTTCCATATTCTGTAATGACAGCCTATCGGGTACCATGTCAGACACATGCTTATAATATTCCATAAAAGTCCTAGCCAAATCCGTCCATGAACGAATCTTGGTACGACTCAGTTGATTGTACCATCGGGTGGCTGACCCTGTTAAGCTATCTTGGAAGCAATGAATAAGCAGTTTCTCATTATCATCATGCCCCGTCATCCTTCTACAGTACATGCTCAAATGAGCTGATGGGTTGGTGGTCCCATTATATTTTTCAAAGTCTGGTACTTTGAACTTTGGGGGAATTACCAGATCAAGTACTAAGCTCATCTCTTTGGCATCCAGACTGCCAAATAACTCTGCCCCTTCAACGGCCCTCAGCCTCTCCTCCAGCAGTTGATATTTTTTCTGCGATTCTGCCATTTCGACCCTCTTCAGCTCAGACATCTTTGCTTTTTCCTTTTCAGCTAGTTCCTCAAAGTCTGGAACATTAACATCATTTAGGTCAGCTCCCACATTACCCTTTCCTAGAACACAGTTCTGTGTCTCTGCAGCTGGCTGGATGTAAACATAAGAGGCTGCCCCAATTGGCACCTTTTGGCCTTTTTGCTGTATGTTTTCAGGATGATCCTCTTCAACTACCACCCTTTTCCCGGTGATCGAGTTCTCTCCTGGCCCTTTTTGTTTCATCATGGCGTTCATCATTTCCATGAGCTTAGTCATCTGTTCTCGAGATTCCTCCTGAGATTTAGCTAACTGTTCCTGCAGTTCCCTCTGAGTTCTTTCCATTCTTTCAATTCTGGCAAGCTGATCGTTTTCCATAGCTCTGGCTTAGGATCGAGTATTGTAAGGGTGTCAAAAATCCGTTTCTCTCTGAGTGCGACCAATTGTACCTTTAGTTTTGAAAACCATGAATTAGAAATTATTGACACATCTTTTTTTATGTTTTATAAAAATGAATGAATAAATGAATGATTAAATGTGAATGAATGAATCAAATAAAAATGAATAATTACATGACTACGTATATGACTACGAATAAATGAATGAACAAATAAGTGTTTAAGTGTATGAATATGAATAAATGAGCAAGTAAAAGGAATAAATAAGTGGTCAGGTGAATGAACATAAACGAATTTCAAAAATGAATGATTATAAATACAATAAAAATATGAATGCATTTGAATATATTGGCCCCAGGATAATTTCAACTGAATGGTCTTTCATTGATTTCCTGGAACTAAATACATCACAGATAGAATAAAAGGATCACTGCCTAAGATAAATCCGTAATTTGCCTTCCAAAGTGCTATTACAAAATTAGTCCTATGGTGACTTCCTCAAATCTTGGACTTTCTTTCACAGTCTCCTTTTGATTGCCCTGCTCTTCAATCTGACCCCTATTGGTTCACGACCCCTTGACGCATCAGCAGAAGTATCACCATGTAAGCTTTCCTTAGCTTGCTTCTCCAGTGATTGGCTCGGGCTTCCTCATGCTCCGCTCTCTCTTTCCAGTAGTTATTCTCCTTCTTGAGATTTTTGACCTCATGTTCCCACTCCCCGGAAGTCTTGAGAGTCCCCTCAAATCTGAGCTCGAAGCGGTACCTCTTGTTCTCCAGATATAATTCCTGAAGATAGCCCATAGCGGTGTCCCTTTCTCTCTTGATCTGTTCCTTTTCTCTTTCCCGAGCTGATTCCTTATTTTTCATGTCCTCAAGCTCTTCTTGCAGTTGGGCAATCTCCTTGCTCATCCGGGCCTTTTCTTTTTCAAATTCCGCCCTTGCGATTTCTAACTCTAATGGCATTTCCCTCGGTGGTGGATTCATGAACTGGACCTCTTCCCCATCTGACGTCAACAACCTATCATTAATCCTTAATTCTCTCCATACCAGGTAATCAGGTGTGACGATGTCGGCATATCTGGCCACTTTTATCCGGTGAGTTTTCTTCCATGTTTCAATCATTGCCCGTACTTTTCCAGAATATCCGTCTTCTCCATAAGTGAACTCGGATGACCCTAGATTATGAGTCACGGGTGTGAATTGTCGAGACTCAACCTGCCTTTGGACCAACAAAGGCGCATAACTCACAGACCCCCAAATTTCGAGTAGTGGAACTCTCGAGTTGTCCCCATATTTGTACATAATCGGCATAGGAACCAACCATGGAGCTCTCCAAGTCACCATCTCCCCTTTTAGATTTCGGAACCTGTTGACCCATTTCTCTTTATCCCCGTCTTCAAGCCAATCATTTTGAAGGAATTCCCTGATCGGAACTAAAGACTTCATGTACGGTTTGAAGGAAACATTTTCTATCTTTCAAAAGTGACTTTGAAACCAAATATAAAGGAGTTGTACACACCCCTTAATTCTCCCTTGTTTTGCCCTTTTCCAAAAATTCAGGGATCGGATAGTTTCAGCTATGATGGCCGGAGATGGGTTGATCTTTTGTTCCAACTTTTCAAAGAAATCAAACACGGCTATATCCACATGACTCAATATCTTCGGGAATATAATTAACCCGTAGATGGCTAGAGCAAAAATTTCCCTGGCTTTTTCTTTGTCGAAACAACCCAATATCAACTGTCGGAGAGTTTCACGGAATGCACCCATTTTTCTGCTTTGTGTCCACATGAACTCTCAACCCATGTTGTATCCATTCCTGTGATCCTGGCCACTTTCTTCTTAAAATCTGAAGGTTTCACTTCCTTCAAATATACCCGATCAGGATTAGGACATTCAATACGTAATAGTGCTGAATATTCTTCGATCGTGGTGTCATATCCTCCTTGTTAAAAGTGAAACATCTATGAGCAGGATTCCAAAACTGTACCACAGCCTGAATCAACCCACTATTGACCTGAATCGGAATTAAGAGTGCTATATCTCCATATTTCTGAGTGAAGGCTTCTTTCTCTGATGCATTCCACTGATTCCAAATGTCGACTAACCCTCGGAGATTATTCTGTCTAGAATCCACTTTGACCCTTTACGAAAATACTGAAACATAATCTTTCTTGAGGCAATCACCATCCTCCCTCTGATCTTTTTCTGACCGTGCCCTGAATACTACATGATCTTTTATCACTGAAATAACCTAACACTCCATGAAAGTCCTTTGGGTTGATGACTATCCCGAAGCCAATAAACTCCAAGTGTATGATGATGTCTATGATGCATGTCAAAGAAAAGAAAACAGAATGAAATAGATTAGTAAAGAAATGAATTTACAAATATAACATAAATAACAACATGCTTTAAAAAATGTCCCGAAAATTTAAACAGAGCTTCGGCATTACGACGCCTTTGGGACAAAATAAAAATTACGAGCAATATGATGTTCGTTCATCATCACCCAATTTGTATCTAACATATAGAAAGATGGTAAAAGGTTGGAAATGTTCCTCCATGTGTTCTTAAACTTCGGGTATCTAACAGAAATCCAGCATGGCTTCGCCTAGGTTCACTATATAAAGGTGAATCGGTTCTAAGGCCCCGAATTGTTCCTCACTGTCGCCGGTGAAGGCTAGTAAGGCACCCCGGTAAAAGCGGGTTCAATTCGTTAGAGTATATTTTCCTATGCCCGTACGGAGGATTATCACGAATGAATTAGGTACTTTATACTCCGAAAGTGTTTCACTAGCCCATACGGAGGAACATCACGAAGGCGTAGTTACTTTACTCCCACTTAAAAGGACGGAACCCGGGTAGAGGATTCATGTTATGCAAATGCAAATACAGTGTGTGCGGAGGAACAAAACAAACCTGTCACCACCTATTCTACACCCTTTATTCTAAATACCCCACTAAAATCAAACAATATAAAGCATCAGTCAAGCAAACATATAAATATACGCAACAAAATAACCAGAGAACAACTAATAATATGAATGCACATGAATATGGACATATTAAAACATTTTTTTATTTTCAAAATTCTCTTTTATTTTAAAAAATAGGAATTAAAATTAAATACCAATTAAACCAACAAAACAGAGACTTAGATAACGCACGACTAATTTCTAGTCCTGACTCTCTAAAAGTCCCCAATGGAGTAGCCAAGCTGTCGCAACCTAAAAAAATATTAACAAATAAAGTCTCATCACAAGACTTTATTATTCGTTTTCCTTAGGCGTGACAATAAAAAACGCGAGGAAAAGTCGACTTAATTCCTCTAGAAAAATGAAGGTGTCGATACGTGATCCCGGATCGCGGGGAACCGTTCGATTGAGGGGAAACAGAAGTAGAGGAAAAGACGACTTAATTCCTCTAGAAATAATAAAAGGTCGAAGGTATGAAAAAGGCCTCATAAAAAGATATGGAGTCGCCACCAATCTTTTTTAGCTAGGTGTGATCGGCCACCTATTAAAACCGGTTTTGTAAAACATTTTAAAATTAATTAAAACATTTTTTTTAAAACCAATTTCAGGTCTGCGTTATAAACCAGAGAAATCAAAGAAGCGGGTTCGGGAGTCGGTTACGTGCGGGGAAGGATTAGCACCCCCGCAACGCCCGTATAAATCGGTACCTTATTAATCGTGTGTTATCCTAAGTCTCGGTAAAATGTTGGTTTTTAATTTATTATTTCAAGTTAATTCCCAATTTTAAGAAAAATAATTCCATTTTTAATTGAAAATGATCCGAAATTTATTAATTCAAAATTTTCCTATATTCCCCAATAAAATCGGCAAAATATAGAAATTTTTACTCATTTGGAAAATTTTCCGAATCATTCTTGTTTTTTGAAAGAAAGATATTCCTTTATTAATGATAATTAATGATATTCCCTCCAGCAAACCCTGTAGAGAACTCATGAATTATTTTAACTCGGGAATATCCTTATCTTTTATTGAAAATCATTATCTTTTTCAAAACATTTTAAAAAAATATGAATATGGACATGTATGACATAAATATAATGACATGGCAAATCTAGATAATATAATGCAACCTAAATGACATGACATAATTCAAATGACATAGTATATTCTAGGTAAAATAAGAAAAAGCCTAAGTATCATGGTATATTCTAAATGAGATAAAATAATTTAAATGGCATGGTAATTCTAAATTATATGCCATATTTTAAATGACAAGAAATGACATGGAATCAAAATAATGCTAACATATAATACGCATGAAAATACTAATAAAAATAATAATGCATGAATATAGTGTATGCTAAACAATGTGATAAAAATAACTAAATAATAAAAAAATAAAAAAAGCATAGGATATTATGAAACATTAAAAACATCATATGGCAAACAAATATAAGATCATAAAATGTGAATTAAAATAATAATAATATCATGGAAAATATCATAGCAAAAATCACACATTTAAATAAAATGCATGAACATGGAAAATGCAATGCATGAAAAATGTATTTTTTCCTTTAATTAAAGAAATCAGTATATCCAAAAAGATATCTGGCTACCTTAGGAAAATATGTCAAATTAGATTTTCTAAAAAACAAAACTTTGTAATTGTTTGAAAATAATTTAGAAGAAAAATTTGAATAAAAATTAAAACCCTCACCAAACCCTTTTAAAATGGCTCTAATTTCCTAAGTTTAAAATTCCGAACTTAACTACCCTTAATCCGAGATTTATAAAATCATTTTCAATGTTTAAAAAGGCTTAGAAACTACCCTAATACAGTAGCTAAAACTTCTACCCAACCACCTCTAAATGTCTTAGCCAAATTCTACCTTATTCCTCTTTTGATTTCAAATCTGCCTCTACTGTCCAGTTTTGCCACACGATTTTTTATCCTATTTTTAAAAATTCTAAAACTTCTAAAAAACATACTGGAGACTCAGAACATGTAAATATACACGATAAAAAACTGGCTTAATTTTCTGATTAAAGTTGACTGCCCAGAAAAATTGGAGATGTTCGAGTACTGGGTGAAACAAAAACTGCTTGTCAAAACACATTATTTTGCCTTTGATAAATTCATTCAAAAATCATCCTTAAGACCTAAGAACAGTAGCTAAACATTTTAAAAACCTTGGACAAAATTGGCTAAGTAAAAAAAATCACAAAGGTAGAAAGATCAATTTGACACTTCCTTAATTTTCCACAAGTATGCTCTAGAGAGCATGACTTTGAGCCATTAATTGGCCTAAGTCACAAATCAATTGGCAATGACATGGAATGCATGAACATACAGAAAATGAAATGTATGAAATGCATGGTCTAAAGGTCTAAATGGTAAAGGAAATGCATGACAATTCATGGCAACCTAAATGCCTAGCATGAATTTGAATGGCAATAAATGATATCCTAACTCTATATGCATGCAATGCTTGATAACGTAAATGTGACTAGGACCTAATATGTCATAAATATGCATGAAAATGAATGTGACCTAAGACCTAAATAGCATATTAATGCATGACAATACCAATGTGATTTAGGACTCAATATGCATGGCAATACCAATATGGCCTAGACCTAAAATGTAGTGAGCATGCATAGCAATATTATGAACATATAATGACTCATGAAATTAACGTCAATGCTGGAACAAACAGTAGCTAATACACAATTTCAAGATATGATAATGCAAAGCATGTTACCTAAACAATATGCAAATGCATGACAAGGCAAGGGATGCATGAAGAGGCCAAATGATCACATGAGACTCTAATGCAATCCTACTTAGTAAATGACCTAAATAAATGACAAACCATATCAAAATGCATAATGTCATGACATTTTCAATAACATATAATATACCAAAATCAAAATGCACAAGCTCATGGCATGGAAATGCAAGCAAGTTAAGAAACAAAAGAAAAATGCACATGCAAGGCAAACAAAATGGAATGGCCGAATATGCATGAAATAATATGATGACATTTTTATCATAGCATTTTCATAAGCACAAGACAAACTAAAATAAGAATATGCAAGTTCATGACATGGAGATATAAACAAGCTAAGAAGCAAAAGAAAAATATACATACAAAGCAAACAAACATGGTATGACCGAATATGCATGAAAGAAAATTATGAAAATGCAAACATGAAATACATGGTACATAAAAAAAATGCACAACATGGATATATGAACAACAAAGGCCAAATATGCAACGATGCAATATCAAGCATGGAAATGAAATATAACAAATATAGCATAGAAAATAATGTAAAGAAAATGTATACAGAAGATTTAACATAGACATGCAGAAATTATAAGCAAAACAAGTAAGTAGAACAAGAAAAGTTAAGCTCCATGGATGGTATCAAATGGGCATAGTCTCTCACCAAACCATAATCACTTGGTCTTGCCAAGATCATGAAGCCTTTCCATCTCATCAAAACAGAAAATAAACCATGTAAAACAGAAAATAAGGTAAGCTTCATGGATGGTGTCAAATGGGCATAGCCTCTCACCAAACCATATTCACTTAGTCTAGCCAAGATCATGTAGCCATTTCAACCTTTTTTGCTTCATATTTTGTAAAAATAAGAACCTTAGAATACTTTAAAAAACTTGTATAAATCATTTTTTCACAACAACATGCAAGGAAAAAAGAAAGAAAAAAACAAGGCAAAAAAAAGGAGTCATTCGGCCATGGCATGGAACTCTAAGAAAAAAATTATTTTCACCATTTTAAAGAAGAAGAAGATAGTGAAAACATGAAGAAACATTAAAAAACTTTATTTCTAAGAAATATTTTGTAGGAAAACTTGATAGAAAAACCAAGAAAACACCATGAAAATGAAGAAGAAAGCTAGAGTAGAACTTGGTAGAGATGACTACCTTCAAACTCTCTAATGAAAACCTTTTTTTTCTTTCTTTAAAAACCTTTTTTCTTGCCAAATTAGCTACTGTTTTCAAGCCAAAAACCTCTAAAAAAATGAAACTCCCCCTTTCCCTTTAGCCTTGGCCGAAATCCCCTTTAACCATTGGATGAAAAATTGCACTTTTTCTCCTTTAATCTTGGCCATTAGATGTAGTTATTTTGATGACAACATAAAAATGTCATCTTTCCAATTGATTCCAGCGCTTAATATGTGTACTCATCTCTTGAATTAACCTTAGCCGTTAGATGCAAAAGAGGACCAATCCCATGCACTCACTTGCTTGCCCCTCTTGAATGCCTACCCTTGGATGAGTTGTGCTCTTCCATTCTTAGTCATTGGATGAAGCCAACATAAAAATGATATCTTGTATATTATATCCAGCCCTCAACATGTGTACTCATCCCTTGTATATGGCCTAAGCCATTGGATGAAAAGGGATAATCCCATGCACTCCCTTGTTCAACTGAATTGATGCTCACCCTTGGATGAATTGTGCTCATTTTTTTCTTCCATTCGTGGCCATTAGATGAGCATTCTTTTATGACAAATAAAATGTCATTTTGACATTTAAACTTGGACATTGGATGGTGCATTCAACTTTCCTACAAGGCACCTAAGCCATTAGATGAAGGGGGGACCATTTGCAAGGTGTTAGTTATAGCATGTGGCATGATAGTGACTAGGGAATTAAATTGCTTAAGCTTTCTTCTTCTCTTCTATGTTGGCTGACCAAAGGAAGAAAAAATCCCAGCAATTTCTTTATCTTTCATATTTTCCTCAATTACCAATTTGCCCTTTTTGGTTTCTTTGGTGAAATGACCTTTTTGCCCCTCAAACATAAATAAATAGAAAACGGACTCCAAATTCGAATTTTATTTTTTCAATACTTCCAAAATAATAAAAAAATTGAATTCTGGAAGTTTTCAAAATTTTTCGAGTCCATTTGCTATTTATTTTGGATTTATTTCTGAAATTACCCCTTTTATGCACCCGAACTTTACCAATTTTTAAACGAGCTCCGAATCCAGATTTTTATTCCCCAATATTTTCCAAATAATTTAAAAATGTGATATGTAAGTTTTCATAATTTTTGGAGCTCATTTGCTATTTTTTTGGGATTTATCTACTTGAATTACTACATAGGGGACCCGGTATTTGGCCATTTTGCAAACGAACTCCGAATCAAGATTTTATTTTTCCAATCTCTTCCAAATAATTTAAAATTGATATTTTCCAATTTTCAGAATTTTTGGAGTTCATTTGCTATTTTTCCGGGATTTATCTGCTTGAATTACTGCATAAGAAACCCGGTATTTGGCCATTTTGCAAACGAACTCCGAATCAAGATTTTATTTCGCCAATCTCTTCCAAATAATTTAAGGATGAGATTTGCAATTTTCAGAATTTTTGGAGTCCATTTGCTATTTTTCCCATATTTTCCAATTTTGTCTTTTTGCCTCCGAAACACGGTTTTTCTCAAAACAAGTCTGATTTTCAGATTTTCTTCATACTGAGCTGGGGCTATCCCTTTTTAATCATCCCTCATCCATTGGGGGCTTTAGTCTTACCAAGTCGGGCCATTTCTGTAATTCTTCCCGATTTCACCGAAATCCACCAAAAACCCTAATTCTCGATTTTCTCCCGGATTGACTTTTCTTTCAGTTTTTCTTTCAAGTGGCTTCTCCATTACCCGTATTCAGTGCTTATCTTTCATTTGGAACCTTCAATTTTGACCAATTCGATCGTTTAAGCACTTTTCCCCAAATTTCCCGGATTAGGGTTTCCTTTCTACTGAATCTCCACAACCCAACTTCTGAACTCCATATCTTTCGATGTAGATCTCGGATTATCAAAATTCTTTCGCCATTTTTTAATTGAACTTCAAATCGTGATTTTGAAAGTGGGTTGACTTTTCAGCAGTTGACTTTTTCGGGGTCAACTTTTTTCGGGGTTGACTTTTTTTGAGTTTGGCTTTTTCTATCTGCTTTCTTAGACTAAGCCTCGGAGTACCACCTCAAGGATGAAAAAATCCTTTTAGCATTCAAAAACATCAATTTGGGAAGAAACTGATTTAGGGGTCCGGACAAAATTAGGTGTCTACAATCACTACCAAAGACTTTCTCTCTTTTCAAAAAATTTTAAAACTCTGGATATCGGTTCTTGAAAACATGTTGAAGATTATATCTAAAAGCTTTGAGAAGGGATGCAAATGCTTCTTGGTGCAGATGCAGATGTTAAATAAAATGCAAATGTCTTTGATGCAAATGTAAATGACTTGATTTGATGCAAATGTTTCTTGATGCAGATTCAAATGACTTAGACTGATGCAAATGCTTCTTGATGTAGATGCAGATGTTGAGTAAAATTCTAGGTATCTTTTCCAGAAACTTCGGCTATCACCACCAAAAACTTGCTCATTTCTTAAAACTGTAAAACTCTGGGTAACTCCTCCAAAGGCTTTGGCTATCACCATCAAAGACTTTCTCTATTTTCAAAAAATTTTAAAACTCTGGATATCTCCACAGAGGCTTCGGTTGTCACCACCAAAGACTTTCTCTTTTTAAAACTATAAAACCCTAGATATCTCCACAGAGGCTTCGGCTATCAATACCAAAGACTTTCTCCCTTTTAAAAATTTGTAAAATTCTGGGTATCTCTTCCAAAAGCTTCAGCTATCACCACCAAAGACTTGCTCATTTTAAAAAATCGTGTTGAAAATTATACCCAAAAGATTTGAGAAAGGATGCAGATGCACATGTCTTTAACAAGGTGCTCATGCTTCATGGTGCAGATGTAAATGGCTTGGATTGATGTAAATGCTTATTGGAGCAAATGCATATGGCTTGGATTGATGCCCATGCTTCGTGATGCAGATGAAATATTGAATATGATGCAGATACTTCATGGTGCAAATGCGAATGGCTTAGATTGATGCACATGCTTCTTGATGCAGATGCCCCTACTAATTTTGTTCATGTAACTGGTCTATGAATAGTGTAACTGCAATTACCACACAATAATGAAAATGCAATGATTCTAGAAATGATGCAATTGCTTGAGAATGTAAATATCCATGGAGAATGTAAATGTAAAGGTAAAATGCAGATGCTTATGGAATAGTGCCAATGCAAATACCCATGAATGATGCAAATGTTTGCCGATACTGTGCAGATGCAAAAGCTCAATAAAGAGATGAGTGCTTATGAGTGATGCAAATGCCCCCGATTGTTTTTCTAGACTTTGGCTTAGCCTTTCAAATTCATTTTTTCCTTTTCAAATCAGAGTATATATTCAATTCATTTTGGCTATTCTCTTTGCCCCAACAGTTTTCAAACTCTCATCAACAGAGGTCTGAAACGGGTTCTATTTCTTCTTCTCATATCTGGAAGTCAAGACCTATCCTAGTAGTTCTATACCTTTGGGTTAGAAAAACCCTTGTCTCATGTCAACATAAAAAATGGGTATTTCAAAAAATATCTTTATTTGTTTTCTCATTTTGAAAATTTCTGAACATAAAATATTAACCCCACAATATGTGACGTACAAATCTTTTGAAGACTGATGATCACTGTTAGAAATGTCTCTAAGTGTCAATCTGGGTTTTTTTTTCAACTGGATTGGCTAGGCTTGGTATAACAAGATTCTGGCTTTTCCAGGAAAACTTCATAACAAAAATGTATACCCCTTCTAGGCTCACAAATGGAACAGGTTTTATAAATCATGAATTCATTCAGAACCAAACAAATTCAACATTCTTTTAGCTTCCATATCATGGCATTTTGACAAGCGTCAAGATTAGCCGGAATGTTTAAACGGGAAAGTTTAATCTTGGAAGGAAAAAGTGTCAGTTTTTGAAATCAATCCTCCAAATGAGAGCTAACAATTTGGGAGGTTCAGAAATTCCTAGATGCTCCTTGATGACCACTTCTTTAAGATGACCTTCTCTTTCGTGGTATTGGCACTATCATGGATGGCATCAAAAATTTCCATTTTATTCTAGACTGCCCATTTTTGGGTTTTCGTCCTAAAATCCTATTTTTTCCTATTTTTTCTTCTTTTTTTTATTTTTTTACCATACCCTTGAGAATTCTAAATTCTTCTATAGTGAAATGATAATTCGATGAGATGGGATGGGATGGGATAAAATCTGAGGAAAAAACCCTTCTAATTAAATATTCATGCATTATCAAAATGGACTTTTAAAGCACGTAATGTAGGACATTGGTCAGGGTTCAGAAAGAAAGGATAAATAGGCCCAAAATATGTGTTTGAGGGTAATCAGATCAAGGATCATTTCTTGAGGAGTATTCTCTTTGAAACATTTGTCCTTTTTGGACTTTTTATTCCTTTTTTTATTTTTGCTCTTTTTTCTTCCTTGCTTTTGGCTTTCATTTGCCATACTTTTTCACACTTTTTCTTTTGTTTTGTTCTTGGCTTCCATTTCTCCATCTTTTCCATTTTCTTTCGACAAAATGAGCCCATATTCATTTAGGAGCTCAATTTGCTTTGTATCTGTCTTCGAACTTATTTCTCAATGATCTTTGAGAAGATCTTTCCTTGCATTTGCCCCCCTGTGTAGAGGGTGATCCTTGGTCAGGGGTTCAAAGAAGAATGAATTCCTTCGGCTCAAAAAGGATGACTGTGGATAATTTCTTTTGTCGAGAGGGATATGAAAGATGGTTATTTCTCATATCAAGCACAAATATTCTCATTAAAAAGCAATCCTCAGGGGAAATAGATAATCAAAATTTCATTTTGCATGCGTTAGTTCCATCCTTTTTCATCATGTATCCATCATTTCCACATATGATGCCCCAATTTGATTAACCATGAGGATTTATATCATTGCGAGGAACATCGCAAGTCTAGGTCTGTATTGAAAAGAATGAGTTTCAATCTTGGGTTTGTTTAAAGTGACAAGAAAAATATGGCCCAAAAACGGGTTTTGGGACATGCGATAATCTAGTTTAATCATTGTGCCCCAGGGTGTCAATCATGAAGTGATGTTTGGGCAATTAGTTTTTTGTGGTTTGTTGGAAATGACATGAATGGTTTTGGCACAACCTTGACACACACCAAAAATACCAATAATCTAAATTCTTGAAAGAATGTCTCATTTGTTTGAATTTCAAGGAATTAGAAAAAGTTTCAAAAAGTTCATTCCTTTGTTCCTAACCTAGACTAGGATTTACATCTGTGTTTATTCTGCAATGACAATGGTTTATGAAGTTTAATTATTCATATTCCATGAAGCATTAGGTCTTTCAAATAGTCTTGATTCAAAGGATTTAGGCATAGGAAAGCCTAAAAGAGAGAGGGAAAGTGTTGGGTCATTTCTAACAATGATCATCAATATTCTCTAGACTGTCCATTATTTCATGTGAAAACCCCTTATTATTGTTTACCACAAATTTTCATGAAGTTTCATTTGTTTTAGTTCTTTTTTTTTTTTTTTGCAAAATCAAATGAGTGCTAAAATATAATGAAAACAAACATTTAAATTCAAATTTTATTTATTTCATGTTGATGTCAACATGGGGCAAGTGCTTTCATCATCACAGTGTATAGAACTACATGCATCCAAAATCCTAATATGATTATGCACCATGTTTCTTATGACACTTGGCTTTCCCATCTTCAAAACTTATTGACCTAGCCTTGATGAGATCCCTAACCTTGTACTTCAAAACGGGGCAGTTCTCTGTTGAGTGACCTTGATTTCCATAATGATAACCACAACACTCATTAGCATCATACCAGCTCGGATAAGGGGGCTTCAGATGCTCTAATTGCATGGGTGTCACAAGGTGATTCTGGATTAGTTGACGTAGTAGCTCACTGTATGTCACAGGAATCGGGTCAAACTGATTTCTTTTTCGCTTTTTATGCCCCCTTCGATTATTTCCAAGGGTGTTAGATTGATAGACAGATGTAAATTCTGGTGTGGTTGCAGGCATTGGTTGGTAAGGATAAACACCTTGAGAGACATTGTTCGGGGTAGGATAAAATGGCTGATACGAGGAGAATTGAAGAGGTAGGGCAAAGCCTTCCACGACTTAGGTATCTTTTTTTTTCTTTTCAGATGTCCCTTTTCTCTCAGTATTGGATTTTTTTCTCCTTCAATTTTCCCATCCTTGATAGCATTCTCAATCATCTCTCCTGAAATTACCATGTCCGAAAAATTCTTCGTGGTGTTGCCGACAAGTATATCATAGTACGGGGCTTGTAGTGTATTCACAAAAAGGACAGTGGTTTCCTTCTGAATTAAGGGCGGTTGTAGTTGGGCGACCAGGCTCATCCACCGCTGCGCATATTCTTTGAAGCTCTCAGTAGCTCTTTTCTTCATATTTTGCAAGGTGAGACGGTCAGGCGCCATGTCGGTCATATGCTTGTACTGGTTTAGAAAAGCCCTAGCCAAGTCATTCCAAGAGCGAATCTGATCCTTGCTCAACTGACTATACCACCTAATTGCAGACCGGTTGAGGCTATCCTGAAAGCAATAAATCAAAAGCTTATCATTATCTATATGACTCGTCATCTTCCGGCAGAACATAGTGATGTGGGCTAACGGATCGGTCATCCCGTCATATTTCACAAAGTCAGGGACCTTGAATTTAGGAGGAATGACTAAATTGAGGACCAAGCATCGTTCTTTCGCATCTACATTCCCTAATACATCTGTTTTTTCTACTGCCTGGAGCCTTTCATCTAACAACTGATATTTCTCTTCGGAATCTACCAACTAACCTCATTTACTGCAACCATTTTCAACTTTGTCTGTTCAGCTGGATCATCTGAGTTTAGGACATTGACGAGATTAACTGTGTTCTGGGCATCCATCATTACGACCTCGTTCTATTCCCTTTATATCCCCAACTTTTCTTTGGCAGTCAAGTTTTCAATGTATCCCTTTCCCTTGATTGCGGACATCAACTCCATCAATTTAGTCATATGATCTCTAGATTTTGCTTCAGATTTTTCCAACTTTTCTTGCAATTCTTCCTGTGCCCTTTCCATTCGGGCAACTTGTTCATTCTCCATAGCTTTGACCTGTATCATAAAGGTGCTCAGTACAGCTTATACCTTTGATTTGAAATGGAAATTCTTTCAAAGACTTTTAAAACCAAGCCAATTTCTGTTTTATCCCCCCAAGTGCGTGTCATGATGAAGGAGCCAATAATGCAATTTGATGCACGTGAAGCCTAAACAGTTTGATGTACAATGGAAACATGCTGACCATATATGTAATAAATGCAATCACGGTGCCAACATGCTGCAAGCAAAGAATAAACAAATCAACGCATGGATATATGTAATGAATGACCATGTACATTTCAGCGTATTTCCCAATGAATGATCATATACACTATGAATGCAACACGATGTCAATTATGATGCATGTAAACAATGAATGATTGATACAGAGTATATAGAAAGAAAATCATGCTAACCATGTGTGTCATGAATGCATCCTGATGTTAATATGATAGATTAATGCATGAGCATATCATAATGACTATGTTTGTCATGAATGCAACCAAAAGTCAACATGATTTATATAAACAAATCAATGCATGTAAAGAGTAATCAAATTAATGCATGAACATATACAGAGAAATCATGCTGACTATGTTTGTCATGAATGCAACCCAAAGTCAACATGATGCATGTAAAGAATAAGCAAATTAATGCATGAATATATACAGAAAAATCATGTTGATTCGGAATGCATGAATGTAACCTGATGCTAACATGATACATGTAAAGAATGAATAAATTGATACATGGGTATATACAAAAAAATCATGCTAACTATGAATGCATGAATGCAACCTGATGCAAACATGATACATTTAAAGAATGAATAAATTGATACATGGGTATATACAGAAAAATCATGTTGACTATGAATGCATGAATGCAACATGATGCCAACATGATACATTTAAATATAGAATAAATTGATGCACAGGTATATACAAATAATGACCATGCATGTCATAAACGTATTCTACAATGAATGACCATGCATGCTATGACTGTAACATGATGTCAAAATGATACATGCAAAGAATAAATGAATTAACACAACAATATATACAAAGAAATTAACCAATGATTACACGAAATTGGTGAGACCTAAATCTTGATTATTCAAAAATCTCATTATGCTAGATTTGCCTCCAAATTTCATCTATGATTTTTTGAAACATGTTTTCTCTCTGAAAAACCAAACATATTATTTTCAAAAGAATTTCGGGGTAGTGGATCCTACTATGGTACAATATCCAAATGTTCAAGTAACACTACCGGTTTTATGAAATCATCAAATAAGATTATTATCACTATCCATTTATTGCAAAAAAATGAGATCAACAATACAACCATAAATGTACATGCTCTGTTCACACATGCATGAAATGTGCAAAATACAAACATGTTTGAAAAAGAATGTTTATATTTTCAATTTCAAAAAGCTAATGAACACTTGCCCCAACATTATCTGCTTATTTAGGCATCACGCTATTTTCGGGGCGGAGTATTTATACTTGTTATGGGCGATGTACGTACATCGTTGCCCAATCTACAATGCTTATTCAGAATGTAAAATAGGTAACAAAAGGTTAGAAATGTTCCTCCATGTGTTCCTATCTTCGGTATCAAACGGAAATTCGGCATGGCTTCGCCTAAATTCACTACATGAAGGTGAATCGGTTCTAAAGGCCCCGAATTGTTCCTCACTGTTGCCTGTGAAGGCTAGTAAGGCACCCCGATAAAAACGGGTTCAATTCGTTAGAGTATATTTTCCTAAGCCCATACGGAGGATCATCACAAAGGCATTAGGTACTTTATACTCCGGAAGTGTTTCACTAGCCCATATAGAGGATCATCACGAAGGCATAGTTACTTTACTCCCACTTAAAAGGACGGAACCCGGGTAGAAAGTTCATGTTATGCAAATGCAAGTGCAATGTGTGTGAGGAGGAACATCAAACCTTTCACCACCTATTCTACATCCCTTATTCTAAATACCCCAGCAATTTATTGAAAGAATATTCAAGAATGGTGTAACGCATTAACCAACAAGCAATTATAATATATAACCTTAAATAACTAGAGAACAATAATAAAATGCATGCACATGAGTATGGACATATTTAAAAACATTTTATTATTTTCAAAATTCTACTTATTAAAAAAATGTGATAATTAAAATTAAATACCAATTAAACCAACAAAACCGAGACTTTGATAACACACGACTAATTCTAAGCCTGACTCTCTAATATTCCCAATGGAGTCGCCAAGCTGACGCAACCTAAAAAATAACAAGTCTCATCACTAGACTTTATTACTCGTTAAGCGTGACATTAGAAAAACAGAGGAAAAGACGACTTAATTCCTCTTGAAAAATGAAGGTTTGAAAATTACCTAGAAAAAGACATAGAAAATCAAAGAATCGGGTAGGTGTGATCGGCCACCTATTAAAACCGGTTTTGTAAAACATTTTTAAAATTAATTAAAACATTTTTAAAACCAATTTCAAGTCTGCGTTTTAAACCAGAGAAAATCAAAGAATCGGGTTCAGGACTCGGTTACGTGCGGGGAAGGATTAGCACCCCCACAACGCCTTTATAAAACAGTACCTTATTAATCATGTGTTATCTCAAGTCTCGGTAAAAAGTCGGTTTTAAATTTGGCATTTCAAATTAATTCCCAATTTAAAGAAAGATAATTCCATTTTTAATCGAAAATGATCCGGAATTTATCAATTCAAAATTTTCCTATATTCTCCTACAAAATCAGCAAAATATAGAAACTTTTATTTATTTGGAAAACTTTTTAAACATTCTCGTTTTTTGAAAGAAAGATATTCCTTTATTAATGATAATTGATGATATCCCCTCTAGCAAATCCGGTAGAGAACTCAAGAATTATTTTAACTCGGGAATATCTTTATTTTTATTTAAAATCATTATCTTTTTTTTAAAAAACATTTAAAAAAAATGAATATGAACATGTGTGACATAAATAAAATGACATAGCAAAGTCTAGATAATATAATGCAACCTAAATGGCATGATATAATTTAAATGGCATAGCATATTCTAAATGAAATGATATAACCTAAGTATCATAACATATTCTAAATGAAATGAAATGAAATAACCTAAGTATCATAACATATTCTAAATGAAATGACATAATTAAAATGACATGGAATGATACGTAACATAGAACAATGTTATCATGGAATATGCATGAAAATAAAAATAATAATGCATGAACATAGTAAATGCTAAATGATGTGACAAAAATAAATGACTAAATAAAAAGCATAGGACAACATGGAATATTCAAAACCATATAACAAACAATGTAAGACCATAAAATATAAATCAAAATAATAACAATATCATAGAAATTATCATAGCAAAAATCACATATTATATAGTATGCATGAACATAGAAAATGCAATACATGAAAGTGTATTTTTTCCTTTAAATAAGGAAATCCATATACCTAAAAAGATATCCGGCTACCTTAGGAAAAGACATCAAATTAAATTTTCTAAAATAAAAAAAAATAAAAAAATAAAAAACACTTTATGATTGTTTGAAAACAATTTTGAAAATCTTGGATGAAAAATAATTCATGACCGAATTCCCTTTGAAAAAGGCTCTAATTCCTAAGTTTGAAAACCCGGACTTGACCACCCTTGACCCGAGCTTTATAAAACTCATTTTTAAAGATTAAAAAGGCTTAGAAACCAACCTAGGACAGTAGCTAAGGTTCCTAATCAACCCCCTCTAAATGTCTTAGCCAAAATTAACAATTGTTTTTCCTTTGAATTCAAATCTGACTCTACTGTCCAGTTTTAAAGCGTGATTTTTTAACCTATTTCTAAATTTTCAAAAAAAATCTACAAAAAATACTGGAGACTCAGAACATGTAAAACTACACAGGACAGAATTGGCTTAATTTTCTGATTGAATATAACTTCGCAGAAAAATATGGAAAGTCAGAACACTGGGTGAAAAACTGTTTTGCCAAAACACATTTTTTTTTTGCCTTTGATAAAATCATTCAAAAATCAAAGTAAAAATATTGGAGACTCTTCTATGAACCTACAAACAGTAGCTAAATTTTATAAAAAAAATTGGACAAGATTTGCCTAAGTAAAAAAAAAAATCACAAAGGTAGTAAAATCAACTTGACAACACTTTAATTTTCCACAAGTATACTCAAATGAGCATGACTTTGAACCATTGATTGGCCTAAGTCATAAATCAAGTGGCAAGACATGAGATGCATGAACAAACAACAAATTTGATGTATGAAATGCATGACTTAAAGCCTAAATGATATAGGAAATGCATGGCAATTTAAAATAACCTAATGCCTAGCATGAATTTGCATGGCAATAAATGCTATCGTAACCTAATATGCATGAAATGCATGGCAATGCAAATGTGACCTAAACTTAATGGACATGAAAATGCATGGCAATACCAATGTGACCTAAGACCTAAATAGCATAGCAATGCATGGCAATACTAACATGATCTAAGACCTAATATGCATGGGAATTTGCATGGCAATTCAAAGATGGCCTAGACCTAAAATGTCATGAGAATGCATGAAAATACCATGAATATATAATGACCAAATAAACCTAATACTATTGCATGAACAAACAGCAACTAATACACAATCTCATGGCATAGTAATGCAAAGCATGGTACCTAAACAAAATGCAAATGCACACATAAGGCAAGGAATACATGAAGAGGCCGAATGGCCACTAATTCTATATGGAAAAATGTAGCAAGACTTTAACACAAACACATGGAAAACTAAATCAAAACACACAATATTATGGCATGAAATGCAAACCTATCACCTAAATAAGATGAAAATGCACACACAAAGCAAAATGGAACAAGTTGGCCGAATGGTCACTAAACAATCATAATGAAATCCTAGCTAGACAATAACACAAACACATGGAAGCATAATAAACTAGCAAACATGATAATAATGCAAACATGCACAAAGAATCATCATGGCCGAATGAAAACAACATGAACATGGCATGGTCTAAATGTATGAAGATCAATGGAAGCATATTAAACAAGTCAACATGATAAAAATGCACACATGCACAATGAAATCCATCCTGGCCGAATGAAAACAACATGAACATGGCGTGGCATGGCATGGCATTGTCAAAAACACATGGCACGGTTTAGAACTAAGCTACCACAATCAAGCTAACCTACCACAATCAAGCTAATCTAACACAAGTAAGCTAACCTACCACAAAAAATCTCGTGAACAAAATCAAAAATAAAATCATCTAAAAAAAAGAAGACACCATTTGGCCATGATATATAAAAAAATAAAAAAAATAAAAAAAAGCAGGAAAACTTATTTTCTTTTTATTTCTTTAAAAATAAAGTAGAAGCTCCTTAGAACTTATTTCAAAAAAACAAGTTTATTTCATAGAAAAGAATAAAATAACAATCAAAATAGAAAAATCATGTCAACAAAGTATGAGAAAACCATGAAAGAACATAGCTACCTTGCTCTAGCTTTCCAAATCAAGAAGTAGCAAGCAAAATCTTTCTTTTTTCTCTCTTTTTCCCCCTTTCTTTTTTTCTTTCTTTTTCTCTCTAGCTACTACCCTTGTTCAGCCCCTAAAGCTCTAGCAAAAATCTGAATTCCCCCCCCCCCCACCCAAATGCCCTTGGCCGAATGGTGTAAAGAATAGTCTAGAAGGTTGTAGTTTTTTCCTAACAAATTTTCATCCAATGGCCTTTAATTCAAGATGCTTTCTATGTAAAATTCCCACCCTTGGATTGGAATAATCAGCCCCTAAATATGATATCATGAAGATGATGTCATAAATATGACATCATCCCTTTCCATCCATTGGTCCATGTGTCACAATTTCAAAGGCTTGATTAAGAAAAATAACTACCTTCCTATCCACTCTTGGCCCATTGATCTAAAATCTCAGCAAAAGCATTCTCCGTTATGGGTTTGGCTGATTGCCCTTTGAATTCCAGCCCAAACTCCAATTTTTTAAAGGCCTTTTTCGGTTTCTTCGGTGAAATGACCTTTTTGACCCCCGAACCTAAATAAATAGCAAACGGACTCCAAATTCAAATTTTATTTTTTCAATACTTTTGAAATAATAAAAAAATTGAATTCTGGAAGTTTTCAAAATTTTCCAAGCCCATTTGCTATTTTTTTGGATTTTTCTTCTAAAATTGCCCTTTTGTGCACCCAAACTTTTACCATTTTTTAAACGAGCTCCAAATCCATATTTTTCTTCACCAATCTCTTCCAAATAATTTAAAAGTATGATCTGGAAGTTTTCATAATTTTTGGAACTCATTTACTATTTTTTCGGGATTTATCTGCTTGAATTTCTACATAGTGGGCTCGGGATTTTCCATTTTGCAAACGAACTCCGAATCAAGATTTTCTTTCACCAATCTCTTTCAAATAATTTAAGAATGATATCTGCAAATTTTCAAAATTTTTGGAACTCATTTGCTATTTTTCCGGGATTTTCTTCTGGAATTTTCAGTTTAGTGGGCCCGGAATTTAACATTTTGCAAACAAGCTCCGATTCCATATTTTCTTTTGCCAATATATTTTAAATGATTTAAGAATGAGATCTGCAATTTTTGGGGATTTTTGGAGCTCATTTGCTATTTTCCCAAATTTTCCAATTTTGCCCTTTTGTCTCCAAAACTCGATTTTGCTCAAAACAAGTCTGATATCCATATTTTCTTTTTATGTGCCTTTGTCATATATTGAATTGGAGTTGGTCCAAAAAGGCCCAATTTTTACGATCAAATTCCCTTCCGTTTTGATTTTTCCTCTTTTCAGTATCGGGAATTTCCTCGTTTTTTCATTTTTCCTCCAATCGGCTCTTTTCTCGAAATTACTTCAAACTAAGTCTTGGGCTATCCTTGTTTACTCATTCCTCATCAATTAGGGGCTTCAGTTTTACCGAATCGGGCCATTTCTGTAATTTTTTCCAATTTCACCAAAATCCACCAAAGACCATAATTCTCAGTTTTCTTCCAAATTGACTTTTCCTACAGTTTTTCTTCCAAGTAGCCTCTCCATTACCCGTAGTCAGTGCTTATCTTTCATTTGGAACCACCAATTTCACCAATTTGATTGTTTAAGCACTTTTTCCCAAATTTTTCGAACTAGGGTTTCCTTTCTACTGAATCTCCGTAACCCAACTTTCAAACTCCATGTCTTTCATTGTAGACTTCGGATTATCAAAATTCTTTCACCATTTTTCAATTGAACTTTGAATCTTGATTTTGAAAGTGGGTTGACTTTTTTGTAGTTGACTTTTTGGGGTTGACTTTTCCGCGGTTGACTTTTTCAAGATTACCTTTTTATGCTTGCTTTCTTAAACTAAGTCTCTGAGTACCACCTGCAGGATGAGAAAAGCCTTTTTGCATTCTGAAACATCACTTTAGGAAGAAAACATACCTGATTTAGTGGTCCGGACAAAATTAGGTGTCTACATCACTTTTATGAGTTCTTGAGTGCAAGTTAGAAAGATAAAAAGGAATTGCAGTCCTGGGGCCAGAGGTGGCAATTGGGCGGGTTCGGGCGGGTTCGGGTCGGGTTCATTCGGGTTCGGGTTTATTCGGGTTCGGGTTCATTCGGGTTCAGGCTCATTCGGGTTCGGGTCCATCCGGGTTCGGGCTCATTCGGGTTCGGGTCCATTCGGGTTCGGGCTCATTCGGGTTCGGGCTCACTCGGGTTCGGGCCCATTCGGGTTCGGGCTCATTCGGGTTCGGGCCCATTCGGGTTCGGGCCCATTCGGGTTCGGGTTCGGGTTCGGTCTGGGTTCGGGTTCAGTCTGGGTTCAGGTATGTTTTACATCATTTTATTTTATATTAGATGTAATCATTTTTACGTAATTTAAATATTTATATCTAAAAACAAATTATTAATTTATTATTATTTTTATACTTTTTCTATTATATGATATTTTTAATTATATTTATTTTTTAAAATTAATATTTGTTAGCACCAAAAGAATAAGAAATTAATTTGTTATAAAAATCAAATTTTGAAATAATTTATTATAAAAAAATATGATATATTATAAATTAATCATATTGATATTTAAAATAATTGATTTGATGAACTCGAATTTCAAAATATAAATACATTATAATTTATATTCACTATAAAATAAAAAAACTTTTAAAAATAAATCCTGGCCTTCATCTATTCATTTATATACTTATAAATTGCAAAAAATTTATGCTTATAGTCAAGATATATATATATATATATATATATATATATATCGAGTACTTATATTTTTTTCATCAGTATAAAGTATAAATTATAAAGTAGTACTAAAAATATATAATTTATATTTAAATTATACGTAATAAATATATAATTAATATGATTATTTATTAATATATAATAAATATACCCAAAACCAAAAGGCCATAAAACTCAAAACCCCATTAAACCCACTCGCTAAAATAAAATCACATGAAAGCCATAATCCAATTAAACCCACCTTAACCTAACCGTATAAGTATAACCCAAAAGGTCAAAATAATTGAATTATTGTCATTTTTTTTACCCTTATAGATTAATTGAATTATTGTCAAATTTTTTTTCACATCTATAAAATTTTCAAGAATTTAAAATATTTAGATTGTAAATTCATCATGATATGAGACGTTAAAGTTATAACTTATAAGTACAAAATATAATTTACTTTTTGATAAAATTATTATTTCATCATCATCATATATATATATATATATATATATATTAAATTTTAATTAAATTATTAAAAAAATAGAATAAAATTAATAATTAAAGTTATTGCTTTGTAAAAAAAAAAAAAAAAAAATTAATTGCAATTTGATTATTTTTATTTTTAGTATTAAATTCGGGTTCGGGTTCGGGCCGGTCTCGGGTTCGGGTCCATTCGGGTTCGGGCTCATTCGGGTTCGGGCTCATTCGGGTTCGGGCCCATTCGGGTTCGGGTCCATTCGGGTTCGGGCCCATTCTGGTTCGGGCTTTTTCGGGTTCGGGTTTTTGACTTTTTGGTCAAATCGGGTTTGGGCGGGTTCGGGTTCGGGTTTTTCTGGGCGGGTTTTCGGGTTCGGGTTCATTTTGCCACCTCTACCTGGGGCTAGCAGCTGGAGGATTAAGTCTTTTAAATGTGAAGAAATTAAAGGAATCTATTAGTATTTATATATACTTTTATAATCTCAAGCATCATCCGGGTCTAAACGATGAAGGATTTTCTAAGGGCACTTTTTAAAGTTATTATCTATAGTATTATTTTCTCTCAATGCTTTGAAAATGATGAATAAAATTGTCGACTATTGCATTTAATATCGTGTTATTACTATAAATAGCATATTAACTAACCTTAAAAAATGCCCTTATCTAGTTAGCAAAACCCAATTATAAAATATGTTGTTAACCTAACCTATCCTCACCATTGTGGATTAAACAAAATATTTATACCAACGAAGTATTAGTTCAAATGGCATGTATATTGGATAAAATCTTAAAAATTACGGGTTCCAAAAAATTTAAGCGCGTAATATCTTTCTTATGTGAGTTAAGTAAATAAAGGTCGGGACTTGGGATTAAGGATAAATAAAGAATCTAAAAAACAAAAAAAAAAAACAAAAAAATTATAGCCATACGTTGAGTGAGCTAATTTTGGAAAGCAGAAGAGTCGGTGACTAAGAATCAATGCTGCCAAATTATAGTCTTGTGACCTCTTCTTTTTCCTTCTATATATAAAATGGATATTGGAAAGGAAATCGTTAGAATATAAATTCAGGTTGGAGTTACTAGAATGGGCTGGTGATTAGTCACAATCTAAATAACTAATGATTTCAACATTTTTTTTATAAAAAAAAAAAAGTTTGAGAATTACTCTTTGATACTAAAGAATTTTTAGGCACTAATTATTGTCTAATTCCTTCTTTAAAAGGGAAAAAAAATTAAGGTCAATCCTAATGGGTCGGGTCATGTAGGATTTAGACAGGGTATAAATAGATTTCATGACTGTCCAAATCTGGTCCGAAATATGGGCTTCATTATTTGTCCAATCCATCCATATTTTCAAATGAACCGTCTAATTCCGTCCATATTTATATTTACAAACAAAAATATAAAATTAATAATTATATTAAATAATAAATAATAACTTAACACAAATTATATACTATAACATAAGTTTATCTTTCAAAGTAAAACCTAAAATATATAATATTTATATATTAAATATATATTAATAAATACCAGGTTGGATTGAGTTGGGTTTGGATCTTAAATACACTAATAAAAGCCCAATCCGTTTAAAAAAATGGGCCTCTAATTGTGCCTAGACCTATTTTACAAATTTAATATTTTTGTTCAAATCCTTTAAAATTTCGAATGAGCCTTCTTACTTAGACGAATTACTTTACCTTCAGACAAATCTAATCAATCCCATATATATATATATATATATATATATATATATATATATGCTTATTGTGCTCTTCAATCTTCTCAGTTAGTTTGCCCTATTGAATTTGGATAGTTAAACAATTTAATTTCGATTCCATCTAAAAACTAGTTTATACTAGAAAAAGATCCAGCTTTCGTTGGGGTATTTTTTATTTTTTATAAAATTTTTAATTAATTTTAATTTATATTTTATTAAATAATAATTTTTATTTAAATTCTTTTTATTTTTAAATTATAATAATAATATAATTATATTTTGTTAATTACGAAAATTAAATTTATAATAATTGTTTATTTATAAATTACGTAATAAAAATGTAATTTCAAACATTATTTATATGTATTTTTAAAAATACTTAGACCTTATTTTATATTTTTATTTATAGGAGGTACAAAATTAATAAATAAAAAATAAAATTGTGTTTTATATTTTATTTGATAAGATCATAAAATATACATTTTATGCCTTTCTACCTTTAGTTTTTGTTAGGTTTTCGATCTTTATCTTGTTTACTTATATTATATTTTTGAATGACAGATATATTTAAAAGAACGAAGTCAAAATATGTCAATAATGATGGTAAAGAGCTTACAAAATCACAATCATAAGATGGAAGAAGATTTGGGAGTCAAAAAGATCAATTTCTAAGTGCTAGATGATCAGGCAGATCTAACCTCCAGAGCTTGTTGCAAGGAAAACATTATGTTAAAATCATTATTTGAAGAAACTTCCTTCTTGACTTTTGAAGCTGACTTGAATAAATTTCCAAAGATAGTTTACACGCCTAAATCGGACATCGGATGGTCATCCAAATCAGCTGACAAAGTAAGAGACAGTGCAGCAGTCGCGAAACCGACGTCAGCGGACAAAAATCACCAAGTCAGTGTACTTGGCGCCGCGGCGTCGGAAAGTAGCGCCGTGGCGCAGACCCTACTGCCTCCAAAACCAAGAAAAACCGTAAAACTTGTAAAACTTGCCTATTTTGCACTCCTTTGACTCCTAACTTCCTTAATCAGAAAGAAAGGGTTTTCAATGTCAAAAAGCTCTATAAATACTATCTTTTGAGCCACAAACTATCATAATCTTTTGAGGAGACTCAAGGGATTATCAATTTTATTCTTCTTCTCCATTCTTTTATTTTCTTTTTAGTTTTATGTATTTATTATCTATGCCTATGCTTAGTTAAACTTCTTTTTGGTTAAGGGTGATTTCAAAGCCCTAGACATGTTTTGTAATTGATTTTGAGATTCTATCTATCATTAGTTTTCTATCAAAGTTGCTTGTGTTCTTCTATAAGAATTGTTCATGATGTTGTCTTGATTTTTTTAGGTTGCAAACTAGATAGATCTTGATAATTATCTAATGCTAGTTTAGTAGTTTTGATCCGTGCAATTGTCTTGATTTTCTATTCAAAAGTGGCAATTAATGATTATGTTAAAGTTTTGGCTAATTGCTAAGTGGAACATAACCTAAGTTAAACAATTAATGTTCATGCTTTTGTTGCTTAGATCAACCTATCTTTCTCATCATAAAGTTGCTGTCAAATTAAATTTAGAGATGTTTATCCTAGGTTGTTTGATAGTTAGAGATTAAGTAGTGGCGTTCGTCCTACTTAACGACGAACTAAGGAAGGATTGGGGTAACACGAGATGTTGTTATCTACGGTTGTTAACTTTGATAGATAATTGATATTGATAGATTTGAATTTGATTCATAATATTGTCTAGTGGTGGAGAATGAAATCTTAACCATACTTCTCTTATATATTTGATCTTCTCTTATTTATTTGCTTTTTACTTATCTTGTTTTCTTTACTTTTAATTATTTCAAAACCCCCTTTTATTTTATTGTTCTTAACTTTAAGTTTTAAACTAGTAACCTATAAACTAAAAACCAATCTCTGTGGATTCGACTCTTGCTTCTACTATAGTTTACAATTGATTATTTTTAGTGCAAGGTTAAATAAAGATACGATCTTTTGAGTGCATCAAGTTTTTGGCACCGTTGCCGGGGATTGCTTTCTTTAGTTTATTCGTTATTTGGTTTATTCTTATTTTCAATTGTAAATAATTTTATTTTTCTTGTACATACAGGTTTTTCTTTTCAATTTTTGAGCAAAACATGATGGAATTGAGCAATCTAACACTTGAAGAGTTGGTGGCATACATGAACATGGAGAACCAACGAGCCAATCTCACCTTCCCATTTCAACAATTGGCCATGGGTAATGTTCAACAATCAAGGCAGTGTGGAGTGTGCTTCATGATAAATCATCCAACCAATTGGTGCCCATACTACCGAAAAGATAACTTTGAACCAGCCTATGATGTTGAAGGATACCGAAGCCAACAAGGGTTCCACCAACAACAGTGTGATCCCTTCCCAAACACTTACAATGAGGGATGGTGGGATAATCCTAATTATGGCTACTCGAACAATTATCAAGAAGTTGATCCTTATGCCAATTACAATCATCCATCTGGCTTCAATCAATCATGGTTTCATGAACAAGATCTTTTTCAACCCCCACCTCAAAACTCAGGTACTTCTTTAGAAGACCTTGTCAATACTATTGTTGCTAATACTTTGGAAATTCAACAGGAAACAAAGGCAATGCAACAGGAAACAAAGGCAATGCAACAGGAAGCAAGGGCAAGTATCCTGAATTTGGTAAAGCAAATGAGCCAATTGGCTAATGATATGGCGCGATGGGAAGAACAAAGATCTGAAGAACTACATGAACATGATCAAGAGGAGAATGCTAGTCCCGAACAACTTGAGGATGAATTCGAAGGTCCAAGGGAGCCCGAGGATGAGATTAAACCAACGATGGATTCAACTCTTGAGAATAATGAAGCCATAATTAAGAGTACTTCGGCATCTAAGGTAACGTTTAAGGTTCCAATTTTTACTAATGTTTCTTCTCCACTTTTTCCTAGTAGATTTGCAAAGTTCAAGGAGGAGGAACATGAACAAGACATGCTAGAAACCTTAAACAGCTTGTTTGTGGATGTCATTCAACAAGTACCAAAATATGCTTCATTCCTCGATAAGCAATGCACCACAAGGGATGATGGAATAATACTTATAATGGAGAATGCATCCGCTTTTGTGCAAAGAAAGCTTCCTATGAAACGCTCAAATTTGGGAAGTTTCATGTATGAGCCTGACAAGCCTAAAAAGCCAAGAAGGAGTGTTGGTTAGGGTGGACAACTTAACTCAAGTACTAATTGGGAAGGCAGCCTAATTAATAAAGAAGTTACCAACCTGCCATACTCAGATTTGCTTCATTTTCCTTTTTTTCTTTTATTATTTTTATTGTTTTTATTTTTATTTTTATTTTTTATGTTTATTTGTTAAATTGTTTGTTTAGTATTTTAAGACTATTTAGGTTGCATGAGTTTGTTTTGTTTTGAGTCTTAGTTATTTCTATTCTTATGTTATTAGTTCTTTTCTCTTACACATGATTCTTTCATTTGGGTTAATAGCATTACATTAAGAACAATGTAAGAATTAAGTGTGGGGGGAAGGATTTAGGATTTCTTTTATTTTTGGCTATTAATTTTTTATGAGTCTTTTAATTTGTTTTTAGTGTGTTTTAGTTCCTTTTAATATAATGATGAGATATGAATTGTATAGGTCTAAAACTGGTTATCATTGAGAAGATTTTCATGAGAATTAAGCTTGATACTAATTTTTATGAGCCAATGTTAATATGATATGTTGATTGAGAAAGAAACATGTTTAGACTTGATATTGACTTGTATAATCATCCTTGTGAGTTTTGAGCCTATATGATTGATGCATTATACATATCAATCAAATTTCTTTCTTGTGTGCTCTCATGACAACATGTTTCTCTAGAACTTGCTTTAAACCTTTTTGAGACTATATTGATACATGTGACAACATGAAAATGATAGAGGCTTTAGGATTATAACTAGGGCCAAATAAGCCATCTATTATTGATGTTCGAAGAGAACATCCCCCTAGTGAGCCAATTTGAGCCTATATTGATTAAGCTATTTTATTGGTAACCACATCTTACACCTAGCTTAAACACATTTATATCTTTACCCTTGTTCTAAAGATGGACTAGAATGTTTGAGACATATTGCAAAGCAAGGGATATCTATTGAAAATTTGGGTTAGAAACAAAAGATAAGTATGGGGGAAGAAAAGAAAAGAAAAAAGTTAAAAGAAAAAGAAAGGGATCATTGTCAAATACATTCCCATATTGAAAAGAAAAAAAATTTGAATCATCTCTTGAACTTATAGTTAAAGAAAAGAAAAAGAATGTTACAAGGTTGGTTAGAATGAAGCAAAGGCTCAACATGAAATATTTAGCCTATGTGATTATGTACTTCTAAAGAATATTGAGAAAGTTTTATTTGTAAAATCTTATTTTGTATCTAAATTCTATGAAGTCTTTGGAACCTTTGTGATATCTTTTCCTTTTTATTCTTTAACCACATTATTACCCCTTGGCCCCATTGCAACCTTAAATAAAGACCTCTTGATTTATGAAGTTGCATGATCTAAATAGTGGAGAATAGGTGGACAAGCAAGCATATGGTAGAACTGTTTTCATGAGATTGATTGAGTGTAAACACTTTACCACTACTTTAAAGAGTGAAAATCATGAGAGTATTCTATGTGAGAAGTTGAGATTAAGTTTGAATATGCACTATTTTGATTGATATATGTTATGTTAATATTGGCTTAACTCAAACTATTTACATTGAAGCATGATTTTTTGTGAATTTATTTAATATGTATATATAAGTAAATAACAAAAATATATATTTAATATTTATATTTACGATTTTACTGAACTTATTGAAGCGAACTCAAGCTGCTCGAGTAAATGTTGAGCCAAATTTGAGAATGAAAAATAAAACTTGATTGAATTCGAATTAAATTTCGAATCTCGAGTTTTTCAATCGAATCATATTTGAATTTGATACTGAATCGACTCTACTTGATTACACCACCACTAAGACGGACAATAATTGATATGTATTTGAAATATTTGAGGCATGAAGTTGTGTAACGGGAATCACCCACCATGTTAATTTCTTTTCTCATTCTTTGTCAATAACTTTTTCTTTCCTTTTGGCTTTCCACATTTGCCATATATTTATAAATGGACTGGATTTATGTTCATGTCAATACCAGCCACCTACTTTCAATCAATGCTAAGTGTGGCCAACACTAAGATATATGATGATCATGTAACAAGTTTTTCTTCTATCGTTGGGTCCACCCCTTAAGCATGATTGAATATTGCTCTGATGCACTTCAATGCAATAATATACCGTACAAGAATTTAAATAACTATCGTAACATGATATTACAGTTATTATTTTACGATTTCGATTTTTTTTATTCTCATATTTATCATGACTGATATTTATCATAATTAATCGCGATAACATTCATTATATCCGTAATCATAATAAATATGACGCGATAAAAACACGTGCAGCGCAATTTAAATCCTAATACTGTGGGCGTACCAATCTCACCTACTTCATAAAATAAGCGAAGGTAAAGGACGGAAAAAAGAACTTAACTGGAAACTCCCAAGAAAACTGATCGATTACTGTATATCAACCACTTCTAACTTTTAAACACATATTCTAGCTCTTGTTATAACTAGAGGTTTAAATAATGATATAATGGTCATTATTTTATCATTTCGATTCTCGTTGTTATTGATATTCATCCCAATTAATCGTGATAACATTCGTTATGTTCACAATCACAATAAATGCGATGCATTCGAAAATTAATAGAAATCCTCTGCCCCCATTTCCCTGCTTCTACTCGTGCCCCCACTCTCGTAACGAGTCGCGTGTACGTTTTTTCGGTGTCGCTTTCTTCCTCGTTTGTTTTCAACTGTTTAACGAAAGATACGAAATACAAATATGATTGATTGGTATTTTACCGGTGATCGAATAGGTGAATTCCACGACACCATCTCTTTTATTTGCATCGTCTTTATATCAGTGTTTTTTTTTCAAGCGAAATCGGTTTTTTTATTAGATAAAGAATCGAATCAAATATTAAAAACGAACAGGTACGAAAAGAAAGAAAAAAATGCTCAGCTCGTTACGAGAGTGGGGCACGAATAGGGACAGGAAAATGAAAACAAAGGATTTGGATTCTTCGAAAATACATCCGCGATCACAATTTAAAAATAAAAAAGAAAATAATGTAGAAAATAAAGTTAAAATTACACTTATTTAACTGTAGAAAGTAAAAGGAGAAAAAGATTGAAAATGGGTGCATTTCTGATCTCTAGATGCCTGTCTGATTCCTCAACTTATTAGCCACCTCAGAGAGTGCTTTGGTGGAAGACCCATTTTCACTAAGTACCTTTGCAGCAGCTTCCTTCAGTTCCTTCATTCTATTTCGAACACCTTTCCCTTCTTCACCTTCCATTAGACCCTTAACAGCCTTTGCAATCTCGTCTCTGCAAACTAAGCCATTTTCATTAGGTTTTGGTCTCAATGCAACTTTAATATCCTCAGTTAACATCACGGCATTCATTTTTTGCTCAGCGTAAAGTGGCCATACGATTAAGGGCACCCCATTAACCACACTTTCAAGAGTTGAATTCCATCCACAATGAGTCAAAAACCCTCCTGTCGAGCCGTGGCTCAGCACTTGAGCCTGTGGTGCCCACGATGGAACCACTAGACCCCGGCCTTGGGTCCTTTCCAAAAAGCCCTTTGGTAGAAAATCAAAAGGGTCCTTCTGAGTCTCCACGCTGAAAAATGTGGCATTGGCAACCTTATCATTTGGGCCTCTTACAACCCATAAAAATCGTTGCTCACTCGTTTCCAATCCCAGAGCCAACTCAGTTATCTGGTTATAAGACAGGGTCCCCCCGCTGCCAAATGAGACATACAAAACCGACCCATTTGGCTGATCATCTAGCCACTGCAGACAATCCGAGTCCGACCCATCAGTTTTACTACTAGAATCGACGTTAACAAGTGGACCAACAGGGTAAACCGGTGGCTTACCGGCCGGCTCTTTCTCTTGCAAAGCCTTTATTGCTCCTTCTTCCAAGTCCATGAAACTGTTCACCATAATTCCTTCAGCCAATCTATACCTCTTTGTATGATGAAGAAGCCATTTGTAAGCATCGTTTTTCCTGTATTGAGTTGGGTCCAGCAATTGTTTCCCGTCAATGGGTAAGCACCCTGGTATTCTCACCGGTTCAGGCAGGTCCCTATACTCGCATGAAACCATTTGGTCAAGCTTTGGCAGGTAAAGAAACAGAGACAAGGCCATGGCTGTGGACGGGAAAAATATGTACTGCGAGACGTTGAATTCTCTAGCAACATCGAATGCGTCAGTTCCGAAAAGATCAACTACCAAACCAACAAGTTTTGTCTTTGCAATTACCAGAGATTTCAAAGCATCCCGAAGGAAAGAAAGGGAGCGAGACACCGTTGAAGAAATCACCGTTTCAATTTTCGAATCTTCAGGGAGGTCACTCAAATCAACAGGAGGAAGAAAAACAGAATCTATAGAGCTTGGAAGAGAATCAAGAGTTGATTTCTGAGCTTTAGAAGGGGAACCATCGGTGGGGATGACAAAGGTGACAGTGAAGTTGTGTTGGTGGACGAGTCGCTTCGCGAACTCAACGAGTGGAATGAGGTGACCCATCCCTGGACTCGGCATAATTGCTATATGGGGTGTTTGCGCTTTTGCCATGGCAGTGAAGAAAAAATAAAATCTATACTTTCTTTTTTTTTTTCTGGTTGAGTTTTTGGTATGGAAGAAAAAGAAGAAGAAAGCTGAGGTTTATATAGAAGGAGGCGATCGTAAATGCGTTTTTAATTATATTGTGATTATTGCAATTGTGAATATAACAAATATTATAAATATAATCCGTGAATATCGATAATAAAAATAATTAAAATCACAAAATACGGATATAGCAATTAAATACATGGTTAGGAATTGATTGTCTATACGGAATTATTTTTTTCTTTTTTTAGTTGAGGCGATTTGTTTGGTTGGTGGTAGAATTTGTAATTTTTTTTTTTTTTAAGTTCTGATTGTTGAAAGAATGTGGGGAATTGTTAGTATTTTAAAAGTATTTATGAATAAAATTATTTAAAATTTTATTAATAAGTATTTTAAGAATATTTTTTAAAATTATTATATTAGATAAATTATAATTTTTAATGCATTAAAAATCAACAAATTAATTATTAATTATTATATTTAATATAAAAATATTATTATAAATAATAACTTAATTAACTTTAATAAATGTACGTTCGTCAACAAAATTTGATTATTAATTAATGTATTTAATATAATATTATTATTTTAAATAAAATATTAGTTAATTTTAAAAAATATTCTAAAGATATTCCGTACTAGTTAGCAAAACCCAATGACATGTGTGTGTGAGTTGGGATGGTGATGTCGTTTCAGACGTAAGTCTTATGTTACATAAAACTTTTTCTCTGCATTTATTATATGTTTGGATTTGGATGGATTTTTTCCTGAACTTTTTCTATGCATTTATTTTGTGTTTGGATTTTTCTTAAAGGAGCTGCTACAGTAAAAAATAGATTAGATAATTTTAAATATGATATATTTAATAAATACGAAAAATAATATAATATGATAAAATATGTACAAATATGATTAATATGATATATTTAATATATGTATTATATTCATATTTAAAATTATAATAAATTTAATTATATTTATATAATTAATATAAAAATTATAAAACACCATATACATGATCAAATCTAATGAAAAGCCTAGATTTTAAATCAAAATCATTATTGAATGGACTGAACTAGGCCACAACATTTAAAATAAATAAATAAATAAAAAGTCTGTAATTTTGAAATAACATGTAAAACTTTATTAGACATGACTTTCCTCGAAATAAAAATAAAATAAAAAATTTGTTTAGTAATATTGATTAAAATAATATTTACAAATTATATAATTAATGATTTTTTAATTTAATAAAAATAATTTATTAAATAAAAAAATCTTAAAATATTAATTAAATCATCTTTAATTATAGCATATATATATATATATATATATTGAGAGAGAGAGAGAGAGAGATCAATTAACCGTGTTTTAAAATAAATTATTGGTCAATTATTTCGGACTCCTCGGACCCAACATTAAAAGGAGTGGACCTGAAATTTATGTCAAAATTTTGACATGTTGCGTAGTTTGCAAATAGCTCTTAAAACATGAAGGTGACTTAGAGATCTATTCTTAATTTGCGCAAAGATTGAAGATTTTAATAGGATAGCAAAACTCGAATGGTCTGATTGATCTCGAATCAATTCTTTTTGAGTGGAGAGATTTTTTTTTAACAGTGAAGGCGAAATGAGGTGGGACAGTTTTTTTATTTGAAAAGCAGAGATAAAGTAGTTTTAATAATTACATGCTCCGCCTGGTTCGAATATTGAAATTACTATTTTACTTTTAAATATTTAGTTTTTAAAATAATAATAAAGTAATACAACTAAACCTATTATTTTTCTTTTTAAAAATTTAAACCTATTATTTTATTTTTTTCTCTCCCTAAATTAGAAATGCATTTAGTTCAATTTATATTTAATTTTTTTTACAATATTTTATTATTTGAAAATTTTAGAAATAACTAATAAAAATCTGATGGAGCGGGATGGGGCGTTTATAGATGTAACCGACATCTATGAAGGTGGTAGTGGTATTGAAATTTCAACATCCACAATAAAATAAGACGGAAAACAAAATAGAGCATTCGAATGACGAGACAATGACGGATATTACAAAATTCGCCACCGCCCCTCTCCATTGTCATTCCTAAATTTTAAGGATTAGAGAAACCGACACTTTATAATAACCCAACCATCGAGAGAAAGAAATTACCACAAATCTTAATTGCTTTCAGCTCCTCCCAAAGGATACTTCAGAAATTGGCCAATAGCTCTACTAAAACTACTAGCAATAATTAAAGTAATTGAATCCAATATTCAACCTACGAGCGTTTATGTTGGTATATTATTAATAATATGAGTAGTAGCTTTTTCAATCAAATAGCAATAAGTTCGAGTTGGATTCAAAACTCATGATTTGAAATTGGTTCAAACTCGATTGAATTTCATTTCAAAATTTGAATTTGATTTGAGATAAAAATCAAACTACTCGATCTCGTTAGGTTCGTTTATTCATATGTAAAAAAACGAGTTTGATTCTCATGCTTGACTTCAAATTCAATTATTTGCACTCGAACTCAAATTAAAAAAAAAAAATTATTACTAATTAAAAATACTAAATATATATTAAAAAAAAACTCGATTAATCTTGCGAGCAACTCCAATCGAGCATTACATTACTCAAACTCGGCTCGCTGGATAACTCGAGGTGCTCGAGCTTGGGTCGACAATGACCAAATCGAATTCGAATTCTTTTTTTAACCAAACCCAAATAACTTGTGAACACAAATATCTTATTTACAACCTACATAATAAATCAGATTATCTCCAAAACTGCTTACCTAAAGTATTTTATTTCCCTTTTTTTCTCGTTCAGTTATTATTAGTTCCCTTTTGTTCATTTCTGAGTATGCTTTTTCAATTTTGTCCATGCTTTGTTAGCAATTTTGATGCACTCAAAAGAGTATATCTTATTTAATTCCTTGCACTAAAAATATGATCAATTATAATAAAGTAGCATGCAAGGGTTGAATCCACAGAGATTGGTTTTTAGTTTATAAGTTACTAGTTTATAACTTAAATTCAAAGATAAGAAAAGAAAAGAAAAGAAAATGGGGTTTTGAAATAATTAAAACTAAAGCAAACAAGATAAGTAAAAAGCAAATAAATAAGAGAAAATCAAATATAAGAGAAGTATGGTTAAGGTTTTATTCTCCACCAATAGACATCATTGAGAATCAATAATCAGATCTATCAACATCAATTAGCTATCAAAGTTAACAACTGTAGATAACAATATCCTGTGTTACCCCAATCCTTCTTTAGTTTGTCGTTAAGCAGGACGAAAGCCACTACTTAATCTCTAACTATCAAATAACTTAAGATAAACATCATTAGATTCAAAGTGATAGCAGCTTTATGATAAGAAAGATAGGTTGATCTAAGCAACAAACGCATAAACGTGCATTCATTCAACTTATGTTATGTTCCACTTCATAATTCCTGAAAACCCAACATAATCATGAATTACAAATTGCCACTATTGAATAGAAATCAAGACAATTACACGGATCAAGATTCCTAAACTAGCATTAGATGATTATTAAGATCTATCAAGTTGGTCACCTAAACAAATCAAGACAATATCATGAACAATTCTTGTAGAAGAACATAATCAACTTTGATAGAAAACTGATGATAGATAAAATCTAAAAATCAATTACAAAACATGTTTAGGGCTTTGAAATCACCCTTAACCAAAAAGAAGTTTAGCCTAGCGTAAGCATAAATAATATATACATAAAACTAAAAAGAAAATAAAAAAATGGAGAAGAAAAAGAAAATTGATGATCCCTTGAGTTTCCTCAAAAGATCATAATAGTTTGCGGTTCAAAAAATGGTATTTATAGAACTTTTTTACCTTGGAAACCTTTTCTTGTTAATCAAGGAATCTATGAGGCAAAATAAGGCAAGTTTGGACTTTTTCCTGGTTTTTCTCGGTTTTGGAGACAGTAAGGTCGACGCCGCGGCGCCGAGTGGGCTGACTTGGTGATTTTGCTCGCTAACTTCGGTTTCGCGACTGTTGCACTATCTCGCACTTCGTCGGCTGATTTGGATGACCTTCCATTGTCCTATTTAGGGGTGTAAACTATCGTTGGAAAGGTATTCAAGTCAGCTTCAAAAGTTAAGAAAGAAGTTTCTTCAAATAATGACTTTAACATAAGTTTTTCCTTGCAACAAGCTCCGAAGGTAAACTTTGCTTGATCATCTAGCACTAAGAATTTGATCTTTTTGACTCCCAAGTCTTCTTCCATCTTATGATTGTGATTTTGTAAGCTCTTTACCATCATTATTGACATCTTTTGACTTCATTCTTTTAAATATACCTATAATTCAAAAATATAATATAAGTAAACAAGATAAAGATCGAAAATCTAACAAAAACTAAAGGTAGAAAGGCATAAAATGTATATTTTATGAGCTTATCAAATATCCCCCACACTTAGCTTTTTGCTAGTCCTCGAGCAAAACAAAATAAAATAAGAAAATCTAGTCTAATCCACTTTCGTAGAAAATCACAGTGGCACTTAGCATGTGACACAAGCCTTTAAACCCTTACGTGTCCATAATGGACGAGTTTAGTCTCGTGAGAGTTTACAAGGACGATACCCGCAAACATTGAAAACATAAAAATAATAATAATAATAATAATAAATAAATAATAATAATTACAACTAATCTTTTCAATCTAAATTAGAGAAAATCATTGGATAAGTCTTATAAACTAATCAATAGTTGAAAGAATTTCATAAAAAATCATACTTGAATGTAAATAGTTTGAGTTAAACCAATACTAACATAACATATCTTAATCAAAATAGTGAATATTCAAACTTAATCTCAACTTTTCACATGGGATACTCTTATGATTTTCACTCTTTAAAGTAGTGGTAAAGTGTTTACACTCAATCAATCTCATGAAAACAGTTCTACCATATTCTTGCTAGTCCACCTATTCTCCACTATTTAGATCATGCAACTTCATAAATCAAGAGGTCTTTATTCAAGGTTGTAATGGGGCCAAGGGGTAGTAATGTGGTTAAAGAATAAAAGATAAAAGATATTACAAAGGTTCCAAAGACTTTATAGAATTTAGAGACAAAATAAGATTTTGCAAATAAAACTTTCTCAAAACTCACAAAATAACATAGGCTAAATATTCATGTTGAGCATTTGCTTCATTCTAACCAACTTTGTAACATCTTTTTCTTTAACCAAAAGTTCAAGAGATTATTCAAAAAAAAAAAATCAATATGGGAATGTATTTGACAATGATCCTTTTCTTTTTCTCTTGACTTTTTTTTTCACACTTATCTTTTGTTTCCAACCCAAATTTTCAATAAGTATCCCTTGTTTTGAAATATGTCTCAAAATATGTAATCCATCTTTAGAACAAGGGTAAGGATATAAGTACATTTAGGCTAGGGAAAAGACGTGGTTACCAAATAAATAGCTTATTCAATATAGCCTCAAATTGGCTCACTAGTGGGTGTTCTCTTGGAACATCAAAAAGGATGGTTGTTTGGCCCTGGTTATAATCCTAATGCCTCAATCATATTTATGCTGTTACATGCATCAATATAGTCTCAAAAAGGTTTAGAGCAAGTTCTAGAGAATCATGTAATCATAAGAGCACTCAAGAAAGAAATTAGATTGATATGTATAATGCATCAATCATATAGGCTCAAAACTCACAAGGATGATTATACAAGTCAATATCAAGTCTAAACATGCTTCTTTCTAAATCAACATATCATATTAACATTGGCTCATTAAAAATAGTGATATCAAGCTTAATTCTCATGAAAATCTTACCACTAATGATCAATTTCAGACCTATTCAATTTATATCTCATCATATTATGGAAAGTAACTAGAACACACTAAAAACAAAACTAAACTAAAGGAAATCCTAAATTCTTCCCCCCACACTTAATTCTTACATTGTCCTCAATGTAATGCTATTAACCCAAATGAAAGAATCATGTGTAAGAGAAAAAAACTAATAAAAACAGAAATAATTAAGACTCGAAACAAAACAAACTCATACAACCTAAATAATCCTAAAATACTAAAAAAAACAATTAACAACTAAACAAATAAAAATTATAAAAGGAAAAGAAAACAAATCTGAGTATGGCAGGTTGGTAATTTCTTTATTAATTGGGCTGCCTTCCCAATTAGTACTTGAGTTAAGTTGTCCAACCTAACCAACACCCCTTCTTAGCTTTTTAGGCTTGTTAGGCTCATACATGAAACTTTCCAAATTTGTGCGTTTGATAGGAAGCTTTCTTTGCACAAAAGTGGATGCATTCTCCATTACAAGTATTATTCCATCATCCTTTGTAGTGCATTGCTCATCGAGGAATGGAGCATATTTTGGTACTTGTTGAATGACATCCACAAACAAGCTGTTTAAGGTTTCCGGCATTTCTTGTTCATTTTCCTCCTCCTTGAACTTTGTGAATCTACTAGGAAAAGGTGGAGAAGAAACATTAGTAAAAATTGGAACCTTAAACGTGACCTCAAGTGCTGAAGTACTCTTCTTTGGAATTGAAGCTTCATTATCTTCAAGAAGTAAATCCATCTCAAGTTCTTTCTCATCCTCGGGTTCCCTTGGATTTTTTGATTCATCCTCAAGTTGTGTGGCACTAACATTCTCCATTGAATCAATCATAGTTTGTGAAGGGAGTTGTTCATTTAGTTCCTCAGATCCTTCTTCTACCCATCTCACCACACCACTAGACAATTGGCTCATTTGCATTTTCAAATTCTGGATACTTACCGGAAGACTTGTCCTTGTTTCCTAAATGTTTGCCTCTATTTTCTATTGAAATTGCAAATTATTAGCAGCAAAAGTATTGACAAAGTCATCTAAAAAAGTACCTGAACTTTGAGGTGGGGGCTGCAAAAGATCTGGTTCTTGAGACCATGATTGATTAAAGCTCGATGGATAATTGTAGTTGGCATAAGGATCTATTTCTTGATAATTTCCCGAGTAGCCATAATTAGTATGATTCCACCATCCCTCATTGTAAGTGTTTAGGAAAGCATCATGCTATTGTCCTTGGAACCCTTGATGGCTTTGGTATCCGCCCACATCATAGGCTGGTTCAAGATTATCTTTTTGATAGTATGGGCACTAATTGGTTGGATGATCCATCATGAAGCACACTCCAAACTGCCTTGATTATTGAATCTTACTTATGGTCACTTGTTGAACAATGGAGATGAGATTGTCTAGTTATTTCTGAAGGTTTTGAAGTTTTGATGTAGCACTTGCCATCTATTCTTGCTTGAAATCTGAAAAGAAAAACTTGTATGTACAAGAAAAATAAAATTCATTACAATTGAAAATAAGAATAAACCAAATAACAAATAAACTAAAGAAAGCAATCCCCGGCAACGGCACCAAAAACTTGATGCACTATCTTATTTAATTCCTTGCACTAAAAATATGATCAATTATAGTAAAGTAGCATGCAAGGGTTGAATCCACAGAGATTGGTTTTTAGTTTATAAGTTATTAGTTTATAACTTAAATTCAAAGATAAGAAAAGAAAATGGGATTTTGAAATAATTAAAACTAAAGCAAACAAGATAAGTAAAAAGCAAATAAATAAGAGAAAATCAAATATAAGAGAAGTATGGTTAAGGTTTCATTCTCCACCACTAGACATCATTGAGAATCAATAATCAGATCTATCAACATCAATTAGCTATCAAAGTTAACAACCGTAGATAATAACATCCTGTGTTACCCCAATCCTTCCTTAGTTTGTCGTTAAGCAGGACGAACGCCACTACTTAATCTCTAACTATCATATAACCTAAGATAAACATCATTAGATTCAAAGTGATAGCAGCTTCATGATAAGAAAGATAGGTTGATCTAAGCAACAAACGCATAAACATGCATTCATTCAACTTATGTTATGTTCCACTTCATAATTCCTGAAAACCCAACATAATCATGAATTACAAATTGCCACTATTGAATAGAAATCAAGACAATTACACGGATCAAAATTCCTAAAGTAGCATTAGATGATTATCAAGATCTATCTAGTTGGCCACCTAAACAAATCAAAACAATATCATGAACAATTCTTGTAGAAGAACATAATCAACTTTGATAGAAAACTAATGATAGATAAAATCTAAAAAACAATTACAAAACATGTCTAGGGCTTTGAAATCACCCTTAACCAAAAAGAAGTTTAGCCTAGCATAAGCATAAATAATATATACATAAAACTAAAAAGAAAATAAAAGAATGGAGAAGAAAAAAGAAAATTGATGATCCTTTGAGTCTCCTCAAAAGATCATAATAGTTTATGGCTCAAAAGATGGTATTCATAGAGTTTTTTGACCTTGAAAATCCTTTCTTGTTGATCAAGGAAGCTAGGAGGAAAAATAAGACAAGTTTGGACTTTTTTCGGGTTTTTCTCAGTTTTGGAGGCAGTAAGGTCGGCGCCGCGGCGCCGAGTGCGCTGACTTGGTGATTTTGCTCGCTGACATCGGTTTCACAACTGTTGCACTATCTCGCACTTTATCAGCTGATTTGGATGACTATCCTTTGTCCGATTTAGGCGTGTAAACTATCGTTGGAAAGGTATTCAAGTCAGCTTCAAAAGTCAAGAAGGAAGTTTATTCAAATAATGAATTTACATAATTTTTTCCTTACAACAAGCTCCGAATGTCAAATCTGCCTGATCATCTAGCACTAAGAATTTGATCATTTTGACTCCCAAGTCTTCTTCCATGTAATGATTGTGATTTTGTAAGCTCTTTACTATCATTATTGACATCTTTTGACTTTATTCTTTTAAATAATCTATAATTCAAATGTATAATATAAGTAAACAAGATAAAGATCAAAAACCTAACAAAAACTAAAAATAGAAAGGCATAAAATGTAAATTTTATTAGCTTATCAATTGGCCCTTTCGTGGCTCAATCCTTTCCCTTCCGTAGCCAAACATTCCAGAAAAGTACATACAAAAAGAAATGTTCTCAATTCACACAATATATTGTAAAGGGAAATTAAGCAACTAAATTAAAAAAAAAAAATTAAAGATAATTTGTATCAAATTGACATTTTTATTTTTTAACAAAATCTTTGATACTAGATTTGTTCATGGATCGAGACGGGTCGCGATCCAAAAAAAAAAATTCTTATCTAGACCCGGCCCTGAGCAGGCCCAGTTGACTGTTCAAAATAATAATAAATTAAAAAATATTTTATATTAATATTTTTATAATTTTATAATTATTTAAATAAAAATGAAAATATTTTTTTAATAGTGTAACAGTGATTTGGGCTGAACCAGCCCGAATCACGAAAATTTCTACCCAAACCAAATCCAATACGAGTTGGGACGGACGGGTTACCCGACCCATGAGCAAGTTTATTTGATACTCTCTCAATTTTTCTAATGCTCAATTACTTTATTTTAACTCATTACTTGCAAATATTGATGCTGAGTGTGTGTAATAAATAGGGAAGTGCCACATACATTTTTTTAAAAATATTTTGGAAAGTTAAGAATAAATTATGGGTTTTTTATGTTAAAAAAATATTAAATACTTTTATTGATTGTTTTTAAGAAATATATAAATATTATCGTATTATTAAAAAAAAATTGTTGTGAAGTTCATGTCTTCACATTAAAAACTATTGCATCTTGATGGTGATATCAACCAAAAAAAAAAGAATTCATATTTTGGAGGATAATTTTGCTGTATCTTTCACTCAAATTTATAGCGCTAGTTCGATAACAACAAAGGAAAAACATTGTAAGAAGTAAGGACCAGTTGGAGTTAATTTTGGTTATCTTGGCTAGCTCATATGATACGATCTAACCTTACAAGGGAATATTCATGCAATATTTCTCTAGTTTCTTGATCAACTCATTCTAATAACATTTGTCTAAATATTTCGACTCACACTACAAGAGAAAGTCTTTTTAGAGACGGAATTATCTCCGTCGAAACAATTTCGTCTGAAATACATAATTTTTTTCAAACGGAATTTTTGTTGGAAAATGTTCAGACTTTTATAATTGATTTTTTGACTTGTAGCGAAGAAAATTGAGTATTTGCGAGAAAATTTTTGCAATGAATTTTTTCGTCGTTAAAAGTTTGGCAGAAAGATTGATCATTCTCTCTAACTTTTTGCGATGAATTTTTTTTAAATAAAAATAAATATTTATTCATGGAATACTATTTCCAACAGAATTTTCGTTGAAAATACCTATTTCCAATGGAATTTCGTTGGAAAAAGTATTATCGACGAAAATTCTGTTGAAAATATATTTTTTGTAAAAAAAAAAATAAATATTTATTGATAAAAAAACTATTTTCAACGAAATTTTTTTTGAAAATACCTATTCCCCTCTCCCAGCAGCGCCCTAGCCCCCAGCCGCTCGCGTCGAAGCCCCATCCACCCCAGCACCCCCTCTTTCTCGCCCTAGCCCTGTCTCCCATTCTCTCTTTTCTTTCTTTATTTCAATAATAATAATTAATCAATTAAGTTAATATAATTTAAATTTAATATAAATATTCTTTATAAATTTACTTAATTTAAAATCAATAATAAAATTATTATATTATCCAAACCTATGAAAAAATTGACCATATAAATATATAAATAAAATTATAAATAATTATAATTATATAAAAAATATTACCGACGAAATTTTCCTCTATAATAACAATTTGCGATGTAATAATTAAATTCGCATAAAATTAATTCCATCGTAAATAGTAATACCGACGAAATATTCAGTCAATAATCATCTCAATTTCGACGAAATATTCCATCGCAAATAGTATTTGTGACAGAATCTTATGCCACCCATAAATTTTTTTTCGTTTGAAAATACACCAATTTCTTTAGAAATAATATTTCCGACGAAATCTTTCCTTAGAAATACCATTATTTCTAACAATTTTTATTTCTGACGAAAAACTATCAGTCATAAATGTTGGATATCAATGTATTAGTTTGGGTATATATATACGAAATACGTATTCCTATACGTAAGTTGTCGTAACTACATACACGGTGTATATTTACATACACCATTGATATCAAAATTGAATGAGAAATTAGTCTCATTTAACACTCACTTGAAGAGGAAGAATGTTGGTTGAAGGTGTGGTTGTTTTTCAATCCCACATGGAACTAAGATTGACTTTAGCTTATAGCTTTTATAAGCTAGTGTTCCATGTTGGGTTGGGCCCCAAGGGGCACGCAAGTTTTGTGGTGGATGAGGCCCTACACAACTTGGGCTGGACCACACACGTGCGCACGCGCCGCCGCCGCCAAGCTAGGCTGGGTCGGTGATGCACTCAAAAGAGTGTATCTTATTTAACCTTGCACTTAAAAAGAATCAATTGTAGAGTATAGTGATTAGCAAGGGTCGAGTCCTCAGGGATTGGGTTTTAGTTTATAAGTTAATAGTTTATCACTTAAAAACAAATAAACAAAAGTAAAGGAGATTTTGAAATCAAATTTAAACTAAAGTTAACAATAAGAATGAAAAAACAAGTAATTAAGAAGAATCAAATATGAAAAATATGGTTAAGGTTTCATTCTCCACCACTAGACATCATTAAGAATCAATTTCATATCTATCAACATTAATTAGCTATCAAAGTTAACAACCGTAGATAACAACAAGCTTTGTTACCCCAATCTTTCCTTAGTTCGTCGTTAAATAGAACAAGCTCTCTATTTAATCTCTAACTATCAAACAACCTAGAATAAGCTCTCTAAATTCAATTTAATAGCAGCTTTATGATGAGAAAAATAGTTGATCTAAGCAACAAACACATAAGCTCGGATTGTTTAACTTAGGTTATGTTCCACTTTGCAATTATTGAAAACTTGACCATAATCATTAATCACAAATTGCTACTTATGAAAAGAAAATTAAGACAATTACACGGATCAAGACTCCTAAACTAGCATTAGACAATTATCAAGATTTATCTAGTTGGCCACCTAAACAAATGAAAACATCATCATAAACAATTTTAATGGAAGAACATAAGCAAATTTGATAGAAAACAATAATAGATAGATTTTGAAAATTAATTACATAACATGTCTAGGGCTTTGAAATCACCATTAACCAAATAAAAGTTTAGCCTAGCATAGGCATAGATAATATATACATAAAACTAAAAAGAAAATAAAAGAATGGAGAAGAAAAAGAAGAAAGAATAATGATGATCCTTGAGCCTCCTCAAAAGATGTCTAGTTTGTGGCTCAAAAGATGGTATTTATAGAGCTTTAAAACCCTGAGAATAAGTCCTTGCCGCACAAGTAAGCCTGGAGGTGCAAAAATCACGTTTTTCCTTTTTTCAGATTTGCGATTAGAGTTTTTCTGGCCACAGGTTCTTTAGGAAGATATTCTAGTGCCATTTTGAATGTCCATTTCTTATCCGATTTGAGCCCATAATATATCTTTGGAAAGATAATCAAGTCAACTTCAAAAGTCAAGAAGGAAGTTTCTTCAAATAAAGACTCTAACATCATATTTTCCTTACAACAAGCTCCGGAGGTTAAATCTGTCTAATTGCTTTTCAACCAGAATTTGATATTTTTGACTCCCAAGTCTTCTTCCATCTTGTGATTATGATTTTGTAAGCTCTTAACCATCATTATTGATATCTTTTGACTTCATTTTTCTTATTGTACCTAAAATTCAAAAATATAATATAAGTAAACAAGATAAAGATCGAAAACATAACAAAAACTAAAGGTAGAAAGACATAAAATGTATATTTTATGAGCTTATCAGTCGGGTCGAGCTTGGGCTTAAGTCAATATCTATCTTTTTACTCCCCATCCAACGAGCTTTATTTTTGTCCGAATAGTTTCTGTCCGTTCGGTTTAGGACCGAATCTGTGTGGCTGTTCAGTTTGAACTGAACCAGTTCGTGTCTATTCCAACAGAGTTGTCTGTTGTTTGTTGGCTGAACCGGTTCGTTCAAACAGTCTTGATTGTTCCTAACAGTCCTATGTACATCTATAAATACAGACATCTAGTGTCTGTTTTATTCACTGATTTTACAGAATAGAAAATTTCTTTTCTTCCTCCGGTTTTCCTTTTCTGTTTGAGAGAGAGTCAAACATTTTATTGGTTCGCTGTGTTGTTTCGAGTGTGCCCTCTAGAGCAACGTTATCGAGGAGGCCTGGAAGACGATTTGCATCAATCTGCAAGCACCTTAGAAGCAGGCAAAATTCGTCTTAAGGTCAGAGGTGAAACATTGACTCGATATTGATTTTTTCAAATCAATTCTTGTAAGTATTCGTATTTTTGATTCTGTTACATGCTTGTTAAAAGTCGGTATTAATATTTGTTTCTTGTAAGTTCTTTTATATATATATATATATATATGTTGAAATTCATTTCTATAAATTTCTTTTATATATATTTTCTGTTTATTATTTATATGTTTTAATTATTCAGTATTGATATAATCGGTATACTGCATACAACATTCTTAAAACGAATTTCTACTCTTGCTGTTTATCAATTTTTACCTTACTGGTTTTGTTAGCATATTACATTCTGGCTTCATAGTTTTATTTATATATTGTTTTAGTTAACTATATTTATACACTTATATTTTGCTTCTGTAGGTATAAGTTTTGTAAGCTTTATGATTGTCTTGTCTTTTTCGACACTGTATGTTATAAGATATTTACATACCTTACTGTCTTTCACTTTTTCATAAAGTTTACTGACTTATACATTTTTTACATTTTTTATAATCGTTTTATATATTGTCTTAAGTCGGTTAACTTTATGTATTGTTTAGTAATATATATATATATATATATATATATATATGTATGTGTGTGTTTTATATCAGTTATATCATATTTCGTTACTGTTTTTGAAATAATATATTATTGTTTGTAAAATATTTTATATATATATATATCGTTACTGTAGGGTATATTTATATATATTGTTCTTACATATTTTTTTATATATTAACATTGGTTTTCGTTTTTTTATTTTGGTTTAACAAGATTTATATTGTTTAATTGATAACTAGTGTTTGCTAGCTTTATACAATTTGGTGTATTTCGATTATTCTGTTTGTTTGATATTATTATTTGTTAATGTTTAGTAATAAATATATATTTTGTGAACATTAGATACATTACTTTTTAGTAGTGTAATATATTTGTATAAACTGTTACGAGTTGATCCTGTTATTTTGAAATAACAAATGGCTGAAAAATCTATCGCTAATGCTAGTGTGCCTGTAGCTCCACAACCTGTACATGTCACACATGGTGAGAGACCCGAGAAGTTCAATGGTCAAGACTTCAAACGATGGCAGCAAAAGATGTTGTTTTATTTGACCACGCCCTCAACCTTGCCAAGTTCTTACGGGAGGAGGCTCCGACTTTGAACGAGGGAGAGACCGATACTACGATTGTAGCTTCGGTGGAAGCATGGAAGCATTCTGACTTCTTATGCAAGAACTACATCCTCAATGGTTTGGACAACACGTTATACAACGTGTATAATCCGATCAAGACAGCTAGAGAGCTGTGGGAGTCCTTAAAAAGAAAATAAAGAACCGAGGATGCCGGCACAAAGAAATTTATGGTTGGCCGATTTTTGGATTTCAAAATGGTGGACTCGAAAACCATAATAAGTCAAGTTCAAGAGTTTCAGTTGATCCTCCATGAGATTTTTGCTGAAGGAATGACTCTTAGTGAATCATTTGAAATGGCGGCTTTGTTAGAGAAACTCCCTTCTTCGTGGAAGGATTTCAAGAACTATCTAAAGCACAAATGAAAGGAGATAACTTTGGAGGACTTGATCGTTTGGTTAAGGATCGAGGAGGATAATCATGGTTCAGAGAAGAGGGTTAAGGTTCAGACCATGGAAGCCAAGGCGAATTTTGTTGAACATTCGAAGAAGACCAACAAGAGAAAATACGTTGGTTCAAGTTCTTCCCAAGCTAAGAAGGGAACGGATTTCAAGAAATTCATGGGAACTTGTTTCGTGTGTAACAAGTAGGGGTGTTCATTCGGTTAATTCGGTTAATAACCGAACCGAATTACCATTTAACCGAATTAACCGAATTCTTTTTTTCATTAACCGTTAACCGAACCGAAATTATTTCGGTTAATTCGGTCGGTTTCTGAATTAACCGAAATACTTACCTAATTTATTTTGCAACCTATTTTAATACATGATTTTTTATCCAAATAATCTATCCAACCAACCAAAATTCAAAAACAAAGTATAATAAAACCATTATAAAATCCAAACATCAAACATACTAAACAACTAAACATACTAAACAACTAAACAACTAAACATACATGATTTACTATAATTCGGTTAATTCGTGTAATTCGGTTATTTTCGCTTAACCGAACCGAATTAATCGATAACCAAAATATTCCAAAAGCATTAACCGTTAACCGAACCGAACTTTGTTCGGTTAACCGATTAACCGAACCAAAAAAAAATTCGGTCAGTTAATTCGGTTAAACCCGAATAGTGAACACCCCTAGTAACAAGCCCGGACATCGTGCAAAGGACTCCGACAGAACAAGAAAAAGAAAGCTTAAGCCAACCTGGTTGATGATTATGAGATTGAGCTCACTGCTGTTGTTTCACAAGTGAACTTGATGGAGAACCCTAAGATGTGGTGGGTTGATACCGGAGCCACTTGTCACGTATGTTTTGAGAGGAAGAGTTTCACCGAGTACAAAGAAGCTGTTGAAGATGAGCAACTATATATGGAAAACTCTAAGGTTCACAAAGTACGAGGCCATGGTAAGGTAGTACTCAAGATGACCTCCGAAAAGGAACTTACTTTGAACAATGTTGTTCATGCTCCTGAAATCCGAAAGAATTTGGTTTCCGGCTCTCTGTTGAGCAAGAATGGGTTTAGGCTCGTATTCGACTCTGATAAATTTGTACTCACTAAAAGTGGGATGTTTGTAGGAAAGATATATTTATGTGATAGGCTTTTTAAACTCAATGTAATGACTATTGTACCAAAGAACAAGATTATTAATAAGAATAATTCTTCTGTTTACTTGGTTGAGTCTTCTAAATTATGGCATGGTACATTAGGTCATGTAAATTACAAGACCTTGAAAAGAATCAGCAATTTGGATTTGCTTCCGAGTTCTTTCATTGACAAAAATCACAAATGTGAAATTTGTGTGGAATCCAAATTAGCAAAGGCTCATTTCTATTCGATAGAAAGAAGTAGTGAACCTCTAGAGCAAATTCACACCGATATATGTGACTTAAAATTTGTGCAAACTAGAGGTGGTAAAAAGGATTTTATTACTTTTATTGATGATTGCATAAAATATTGTTATGTCTATTTTCTAAGAAGCAAAGACGAGGCCTTGGAAGCTTTTAAGCTCTTTAAGAATGAGGTCGAAAATCAACTAAGCAAGAATATTAAGATAGTAAGGAGTGATAGAGGTGGTGAATATGATTCATTGTTTAATGAATTCTGATCAGATAATGGTATCATCCATCAAACCACTACTCTTTATTCACCTCAACAAAATGGTATTGCCGAACGCAAGAACCGAACATTGAAAGAAATGATGAACGCTTTGTTGATAAGTTCAGTGTTACCTCAGAACTTGTGGAGGGAAGCTATTTTATCAGCTAATTATATTTTAAATAAAATACCCCACAAGAAGTTAGACAAAAAAACATTTGAGTTGTGGAAAGGTCGAAGACCATTCTATAAATACATGAAAGTGTGGAGGTGTCTTGCGAAGGTAGCTGCTCCTCCACCTAAAAAGGTCAAAATAGGACCTAAAACTGTTGATTGCGTATTCATCGGATATGCAAACAATAGTTCTGCTTATCGTTTTCTTGTGTTCAAGTCAGACATTTTCGATATTCATATCAATACGATAACTGAATCAAGGAATGCTTCGTTCTTTGAAGATATTCTTCCTTACAAGGAAAGACAAGAAAACAATACTACTAAGAGAACTCATGAAACCTCAAGTAATGATCCACATATGGATGAAGAGGAACAAGAGGAACCTAGAAGAAGCAAACAGGTTAAAGTACCGACTACTTATGTTCCAGATTTTCTAACATATTTATTAGAAAATGAACCTCAAACTTTTAAGGAGGCTATGTCATCTCCAGAAACTCAATTCTGGAAAGAGGCCGTTAACAATGAAATAGAATCCATCGTGCAAAATCATACATGGGAACTGGTGGATCTTCCTCATAGGCATAAACCATTAGTTACCAAATGGATATTTAAAAGGAATATGAAGGTAGATGGATCGATTGATAAATATAAATCCCGGCTTGTAATAAAAGGATACAAGCAAAAAGAAGGGCTCGGTTATTTTGATACGTACTCACCAGTTACAAGAATAACATCCATTCGAATGTTAATAGCTATAGTAGCTCTTAACAATCTAGAAATACACCAAATGGATGTTAAGATAACTTTCCTGAACGGAGATTTAGACGAAGAAATCTATATGGAACAACCCGAAGGGTTCAAAGTTCCGGGACAGGAAAGGAAAGTGTGTAAGCTTGTTAAATCATTATATTGTTTAAAACAAGCACCTAAACAATGGCATCAAAATTTTGACAATACAATGTTGTCAAATGGTTTTCGTATTAATGAATGCGATAAATGCGTATACGTGAAGAATACGTATAAGGGATATGTCATTGTTTGTCTATACGTAGACGATATGTTGATCTTAGGCAGTAACGATGAGATCGTTAAAGCTACCAAAGCATAGTTGACCAGTAAGTTTGATATGAAAGATATGGGTGTAGCTGATGTGGTTTTAGGAATTAAAATTTCTAAAAAACAAGATGGCATGGTAATATCTCAAGATCATTATGTAAATAATATTCTTGAGAAATTCAGTAAGAATGATACCAATATAGCCAAAACACCCGTAGATGTTAATTTTACATCTAAAGAAAAATACTAGTGACGCAATATCTCAAATTGAATATTCACGTATAATTGGTAGTCTCATGTATCTCATGAACTGTACAAGACCAAACATAGCATACTCATTTAGCAAACTGAGTAGATTCAGAAGTAATCCTGGAATGGATCACTGGAAGGCCATTGTGAGGATACTCAGATATTTGAGATACACTTCAAGTTTTGGACTGCACTATACAAGATATCCACCTGTGCTTGAAGGGTACAGTGACGCAAACTGGATATCCAATACTAAAGATTCGAAATCCACTAGCAGATTTATCTTTACTATTGGAGGAGCTGCAGTGTCATGAAAATCTTCTCAACAAACATGTATTTCCAGATCCACCATGGAATCTGAGTTTATAGCTTTAGATAAAGCTGGAGAAGAAGCAGAATGACTTCGGAATTTTTTAGAAGATATTCCATGTTGGTCGAAACCTGCGCCTGCAATTTGTATACATTGTGTTAGCCAATCTGCAATTGGTAAGGCACAGAGTTGTATGTATAACGGTAAATCTCGACACATTCGTCGAAGACACAATACCGTTAGACAGTTGCTCTCAAATGGGATTATCTCTATTTATTATGTAAAATCAAAGGATAATACTGCGGATCCGCTAACGAAAGGTTTAACAAGAGAGAAAGTAGAAAAATCATCGAGGAGAATGGGTCTTAAGCCTATAAATTAAAGTTACATAATGGCAACCCAACCTAACTGACTGGAGATCCCAAGGTCTAGGTTCAAAGGGACAACCGAGTTATGTTAACTTAGTGTGAGCACTAAAAGAGTTAAACACTCTAATCTATTCCTATGATGAATTAGTGCTGCCTGCAAAGGAGTTAAGATAAACTATGCTTTTAAAGATTCTTATAACTTGATAAAATTAAGTGCGGTATTGCAGGATACTCTTAATAAGAAACATGGCCCCTTCTATAAGAATTGGTCAGGCTAAATTCTCTAGAGTACTCATAGAAATCAGGAAGTGTTCGAGGCCAAAATGGACACAACCGTGAGAACCGAAGATGTTCGAAGATGAATTGTCTGATACCTATTGTCTTGGTTTACACGAAAGGATGAATAGTTCAAGACATCATGTTCACTAGTTAGCCGAGTAAATCCGATAGTTATTGCTATGGAAGGTTCAAAGCCAAAAGCTACCTATCCTGATACAATTACTTTTCAAAGTTACTCTCTCTCAATTTTCGAGTCAGTTTGTCGATTTATTCAGACAATTTCCATTCATGTGGGGGATTGTTGGATATCAATGTATTAGTTTGGGTGTATATATACGAAATACGTATTCCTATACGTAGGTTGTCGTAACTACATACACAGTGTATATTTACATACACAATTGATATCAAAATTGAATGAGAAATTAGTCTCATTTAACACCCACTTGAATAGGAAGAATGTTGGTTGAAGGTGTGGTTGTTTTTCAATCTCACATGGAACTAAAATTACTTTAGCTTATAGTTTTTATAAGCTAGTGTTCCATGTTGGGTTGGGCCCCAAAGGGCACCCAAGTTTTGTGGTGGGTGTCCAAATAGTTTCTGTCCGTTCGATTTAGGATCGAATCTGTGTGTCTGTTCGGTTTGAATCGAACCGATTCGTGTCTGTTCCAACAGAGTTGTCTGTTGGCTGAACCGGTTCGTTCAAACAGTCTTGACTGTTCCGAGCAGTCCTATGTACATCTATAAATACAGACATCTAGTGTCTGTTTTATTCACTGATTTTACAGAATATAAAATTTCTTTTCTTCCTCTGGTTTTCCTTTTCTATTTGAGAGAGAGTCAAACATTTTCTTGATTCGCTGTGTTGCTTCCAGTGTGCCCTCTAGAGCAACGTTATCGAGGAGGCGTGAGAGACGATTTGCATCAACTTGCAAGCACCTTAGAGGCAGGCAAAATTCTTCTTAAAGTCAGAGGTGAAACCTTGACTCGATATTCATTTTTTTCAAATCAATTCCTATAAGTGTTCGTGTTTTCGATTATGTTACATGCTTGTTAAAAGTCGGTATTAATATTTGTTTCTTGTAAGTTCTTATATATAGTGAAATTCATTTCTGTAAATTTCTTTTATATATATTCTGTTTATTATTTATATGTTTTAATTATTCAGTATTGGTATAATCGGTATACTGCATACAACAATAAACACCTCTAGAAAGGAAGACAGCTAGTTTTTTTGGTGATGGATAAATGGGCCATACTGACCACCAAGCCTAAGAAGTAAACGATGAGGCCTGTCAGAGGAAGCCCTGAGATCCAGTGAACTCAACTCCCAACATTTTGGCATTATTATTCAAACTCTTCTTTTTTTTTTTAAGTATTCATATTCGAAATTTACGTCCGACACATATTTGAACATAGGTACGAGAATATAATCCTTCAAATATATAAAAAAAAAATTCTAAAAAAATGAATATACTCATGTCAAACACATATATATCTATCCAACACTCACTCTAGATCTGAATAACACAGGGTAAATCAAATGATTTATATAAACTAGATGATTAAGCCATTAACTACAACTAGAAAGAAGTACTGAAATAACTCTTGGCAACATTGTCACACAAGATTTGCAACATTTTATTTTTTGCAGGCCCTATACACCGCGGTGTTTTAAACTGACTCAGAGCAGTAGTTCCTAATCTTAAGTAATGATCAAGAATCTTCTGGAAAGTTCCCTTCCGAAGAACTCGGAGCTCAAGAGGACCAATGGCATTGACCTTGCGGGAACTAACATAGCCTGCATCGACGAAAGAACGATCCAAACAATTGCAGCATTCTTTCAATACTTCATCATTTATCTCACCACTGATTTCCCAAAAGATCACGTAGTGACCGGGGTCTGTCGATAAATCTACTTGACTAGAGAAATCAACCACTTCCAGCTTTTCCTTAGCAATTAACTTGGCTGCTTCTTCGACAGCGAGCTGTAAATCTTTCTCGGTGTTCTTGTCGATGTTTATGGTGAGCATGAGATTTCTTCTGCAGACAAATTTCAGTTTTGGGGTTGAGTTATGAAAGTCCATAACCTTGACCACATCCCCTAGCCTATACCTGTACAAACCTGCAGTTTACAGATGAAAAGATAATAAACAAGGGTTTTGCTAACGATTATAATAATCTATGTTGCTCCAACTCTTCATTTTTATTAAAGTACCCGTGTCCGACGCATATCCGGATATGGTATGAGGATATGATCCCCAAGGACCCTCCAAATACATGGAAAAACTTAGAATAAATGAAACATATCCGTGTCGAGCACACACTCCTGAGTCCGAATAACATAATTAATAATAATGTTGTATTAAATGCAACAGTTGACAACTTTTTTTGTCATTTCCGATGCATTGGATGAAAATATTATTATATATAATAATCTTAAAAAGTGCCTTTTGGGCACTCGTTAACCAAATTCTTTTAAAAATTGAACCATGTTAAAAAGTCAGCAGAAGAAAGTTTCAACTGAGAACTTAAGGTAAGTAGGTGTGAATGTGTGCTGCAATATTTCTAAGAAAAGGACAAACAACAAATTACACTAGCATGGCAATGTTTCAAATCGCTCAATAATTAACATGCATGACCATATACATATAAATACTGAGGTATTTCCAAACCTCGATAGGAATGCATCTAGACATATCGCCTCACTAGTCTTCATTCAACGCAAGGCCTTTTTGACTTCAAAAGGTATAGTAAGGTCAGCCACATCTTGAGAGTAATTAAAATTGAAGAGTTTATCAAAATATTTCCTCTATTTCTCTTTAATCTCATTATCCTTCCCCAGGACCATATGGTTATTATTCTTAATACACCTAAAGTTCCCAAATCTCTAGTCTTCTTCTCCCTCATCCGAGCAAGCCTATAGATATCCTTCTCTCCATCTTTTGAGTCCAATCTATCAGAAATATCTTTATAGATTCTCGCTCTAGCCTCTCTTACAACTTACTTGACCTCTTTCTTTGCTAGCTTATATTTCTAAAAACTCGCTGTATCCCATACTATTTCCTAAGTATCTATAGCAAATTCGCTTGTTCTTAATAGTTGCCTTTACTTCTTCATTCTACCAAGATTTATCCTTACATGGCGGGGTCATGTCCTTTGATTCACCAAATTCCTCCTTAGTCACCCATCTAATACAATCGGTCATCTTATTCCACAATACACTAGGGTCAACCTCGTCTTCCCAATTAGCCTCCTTGGTTAGTCTATCCACGAAAAATGCTTGTGCATCCCCCTTAAACCTCCACCATTTAATCCTAGAGTTTAGGACATGTCTCGCTTTCTTATACGTCTTTCTAAAATGAACATCTAAAACTAGAAACCGAATTGCGTAGCTACCCTCTCCCCTGGTATCACCTTACAGTCTATGCAACAACTCCTCCCTACCCTTCTGTTAGAAAGAAGTCTATTTGGTATTCCTTCCACTCCTGTAGGTGATCAGATGGGAGTAACTTTTCCTAAACCAAGTATTCACTAAAACCATGTCATAAGATACAGCAAAATCTGAGATGGTGTTTCCCGCCTTATTTTTATCCCCAAAACCATATCCCCATGAACACTCTCAAATCCACTACGACTAGCCCCTACATGTCCATTAAAGTCATCTCCAATGAAAATCATTTCTTCTATAGGTATTCCTTGCACCATTTCATCTAAGTCCTCCCAAAATTGTAGGTTACTAGCATCATTTAAGCCTATTTGTAGTGCATAAACACCGATAATGTTTAAAGCCTCGTCACCTAGAATGAATTTAATGAGTAAGATCCTATCGCCCTTCCTTCTAATATCAACAACCTCATCAACCAATTAGCAGTCTAGAACTATACCGACCTCATTCATATTCCTACCTCTACCTGTATACCATAATTTGTGACTCCACTCACCTATGAATTTAGTTTTCTCATCTGTCCAGTTAGTCTCTTTAAGGCACAAAATGTTGATATTCTTCCAAATCATAGCTTCCACTAGCTCTACATACTTACCTGTAGGATATCTATGTTCTAAGATGCTAAACGTAAGCTAAGCTTATAAATAAATAAACAAGAACGAATTATAACAAGTAAACTAAAAAAGATACCAGATACTATCTTACTTAAAAAGATTATAAATAAATAAACGTAGAAAGATATGACGCATCAGATATGTCTCCTTTAAGAAGATTATCTGCATCAGAAAACAATTTGCCAAATTCTTAATGCAGAAATTTCAAATTTGGAGCAACGAGATATATGGTAGCGAACACATGGGTCTTCTTGATAAGAGAACTTTTGTTTCCTAATTTTGTGCCAAACAAAAGTAACATTAAAGAAAAATGCGGATATACAGAAGGATATATCAAAAAGCCACAACAATAAGCCAATTAAATGAGCCTTTGACTGTTTGGTATAGTTATTTCATGATTATAAGAATAGGGTACGCCTTTGTCTTAACCAAAATGGTCTGATATGTCTGAATTAAAGAGTTTTATTTAGGACACTGCAGCAAATCAAGTTGGTTAAGAAAACAAAAATTATGGAAAGGAGCAACACTTGCACCAGAAATAACTTGTTCCCCCTAGCTCCTACATGGCTACACACACATGAAGAGCATTTATGACATGGTTGGGTCATTTATTAACAAATAAACAAATTAGAAGCTACAGCCACTGTAACGTGCAATGGTTATTTGAACATGGTTGAGACATGGAGTTGAAATGGTGATTATAGAACATTCTTCAAAAGTAATTGTAGGAAATGCAGAAAAAAATTCTGATTCATAAGAAAATAAAGTTTAGTACCTGCAAAATTGGTGATAATAATCTCGTACTCTTCACCAACCTTAAATTCAGTCAGACCAACTGGCTTGGGCTCCATACAGAGGAAAGAAGCATTAACTTTGTCTTGCACATGCTCCTCAATATTCTCTTTCAAAGGAATGAATTCAAAATACCCAATATTAGGAAGCACAGCATAAGTAGCCGATTCAGGAGGCAGATTTGGATTGACATTTGCCCCAATCCACCCCTCAGAAGAACCATAATCAGCACTTAAAAGAGGCAAATCTCCTGCATAATGCCTTAACTTTTGCAGATAAGGCTCCATGGACCCTGTCATGATCCCATAGATGTATTTCACATTTGGGAAAAGCTCCGGTATCAATCCATACCAATTATTCAATCCTAAACATTTCTTATGAATCAAATCAGCCGATTCAGGATTTGGCTTCAGCAATTTGGCCATAGCTGATCGGACAGAAGGGGAAATGATGTGGCTTGTGAGGACCCCTTCTCTTATATCAGCACAAAGCTCTTCCCAAACTTTTTCAAAAGTCCGGAAGGCATGAACAATGCTATGGGCAAACGTAGAGGAAATGAACTGAATTTCCTCGCGGAAAATCAACCCACATAGAAGATGGCAGTACAAAGATTGGTGGAAATCAGGACCAAATATCACCTCATCAGGGCTGCAACATTGAGATTGCATTGCTTTCATCTCATTTTTATACTGCGAATCGCGAAAGACATTGGTAGTTGCAGTTCCAGCAAACAAACCACCTTTGGTTTTACTCTGCTTGCTGCTGTAAATGAACTGCAAAGCCTCCCATTCTCAATAGGGAATTCTCTGTTTATCAATAATACAAACCAATTAATAACAGGGAAACAGCTCAAAGAAAATTGTTAAGTTGTGGGCATATCACATGTGTTTGAAAACTGGTTAATATCCAACTATATCAGAATTTCACTAAAAACAAAAGTTGAAAATAAAGATCTGGACAACAAGAAAACTACGGAGCACTAAAAACTTTGAAAAAGAAAAGGCAAAAAAGAAAATTAGTAGTACTAAGTACTAACTACCTATGTTACTCGGACTCGGATGTGAGTATCGGATACAGGTATGCGTCCGACACGAGTATGCTCAATTTTTTCTATGTTTTTCCATATATTTGGAGGATCGTACTCCCGTACTTATGTCCGAATATGTGTCGGATACGGGTACTTCTGGGAAAATGAAGAATCGAAGTAACATAGCTAACTACTACTAGTAAATTCAATTAAATACCTGTTTCTAAAAGCATAAGAAGTACGGTATATCTGCAAAGTAGTTTCCATCAATTCGTCATTGAAGGGCACAAACTTGGGCTTTCCTTGAGTAGTGCCAGAGCTGCAAATTGCAATAAAAGCAATTTATTTGCAATAAAAGTCAGCTCTCAATTTTGAACAATCAAACTATATTACTCGGACTCGGTTGCAAGTATCGGACACGGATATGTTTAATTTATTCTAAATTTTTTCATGTATTTGGGGGTACTTGGGAGATCATATCCCCGTACCCATATCCGAATATGCATCGGACAAGGTACTTCAAGAAAAAAGAAAACTCGGAGCAACATAGCAATCAAATACTAATATAATAGCAAAAAAAATAAAAATGAAAAGTAAAAGTAAAAAATACCTGAGAGATATGGTGGTCATTGGTTTTCCAGTGAGAATCTGAGAAGAAGCACCATCAGCAATTCTTTGAATATAAGGCTCCAAGTCTTTGTGAGTAACGAGAGGAACACAAGCCTTGAAGCTTTCAGGGTCGGTTCTATCATTGAGGCCGAGATTCTGCAAATACTCAGAGCATCCATTTTCTTCCAAAATCTTCTTTAAAGTCTCTCTTTGAACATTCTCAACATCTTTGGTCATCGCTTCGAACTCTTCTATCACTTTTCCAATGTCCAGAATTTCCGTCTTTTCTAACATCTTTACTGAAACTATAACCAAAAACAAGATAAGGAACTGAAAGGAAATTATCACAATTTAAAATTCAGTTAAAAAGAAAATTAATATAAAAAAAAAAAAAGCTGATTTGAAAGCATAGAAAAAGCAAAAATACTATCGTGTTGTAAAAAAAAATGGAGTTTTTCTTCGGTATCAATTAATGCAAGAAAAAGAAATTAATTTGGGTAAAAAACAAGACAGCTACAAATCTCAAAAACGAAGATGATAATGTAAAACTTTGTGAAGCTTTCATTTTCTTTGACGGATAGTCAACATAGTCAACCATAGATATTCAAAACAAATTGAAAGAAAAAAAATGGCAAAATTAAAGAAATTGAAATCAGAAACAACAGTAAAACTGAAGAAATTAAAGAAGTTTGAAATGTGAAAACAAAATAATTAGGTAAATAAAATACAAAATTCAACTTAATATCCTGCTGCAAAACTTAAAAATTCAAACGAGAAAAATGAACAGAAAGAAACCCAAAAAGAGAATCGAATTACCCGTAAAAAAAAATGAAGTCAACAACAAAAGAAGGTTTTTCAATTAAAAAAAAAAAAAAAGAGGGAATAAAGCAGAATCAGAGTTGGGTAAAAAGCTATGTTAACCGGATATATGAGTATATAACCGATATTTTACGGTTTTTCTCTTTCCGTTATCGATATTTCGTAATTGACGGAACCGTTATTATTATAATTAAAAACACATCCGCCACAGCAATTTAAATCCCGTATTCATGTACTCAATTTTTTCATCATACTTATACCTCAGAATATGCATAAGATGTCGGTGATAGTCATCAGACAAGACATAAATATTTTAAACAAAATGAAAAGTTCAGACAACATAACTAAAGAGTAAAAATCTGGATTAACTGCAGCTTGAAACTTAAGGAAATTTATTTTTTTCCAGACGAAGAGAGAAGAAAGTCTGTTACCTGAAAAATTTCAGCTCAATCTTTTTAACTAAAACAGTGAGAGAGAGAAGGAGGAAGTTAAAATGAGGGGAAGCTGGTTTTGAGTCAGAAGTTTCAAAGTGATCGAATTTTTATAGGAAAAGAAAAAAGAACAGAGGTTTGGCAATGGCGGATTGGGAGATAGAGAGAAGATTCTTGGGCTCGCATTTTTTACGCGTTACCAAATGCAAATGTGAAATGCCAATGCTGCCGTCCACTTTTCTTTTCTTTTCTTTTTTTTTTTTTCATTTTCAATTTTCTTTTTTCCCAATTTTTTTGTTTTGTTAATCCCGGTTCTTTTATAGGGTTTTTTTATTCAGATATAGTCAAAAAAAATACCAAAATACCGTTGTTTTCGGATTAATTCTCAAAATCCGTTTTTTTTTTCTAGCTGGGAAATCGTCATTCCCATGGCGATTTCCCAGTGTAAAAATTTCAAAATTTGCAAAAAACACCAAGGAAAATCGCCACCCCCCATGGAGATTTCCCTTGGTTAAATTTGTAAAATTTGCAAATTCAATGAAGGGAAATCGCCATGGGTGTGGCGATTTCCCTTCATGTATTTTTTTTTTAAATTAATAAAAAAATTTTAAATTTAATTTTTAATTTGTAAATTTTGTTTTTTAATTTTAAAAATTATAAATTAAATTAAAATATTTTTTAGGTTTGGTTATTTATTTTTTTTAAATATATATTAAAAATATAATTTAATTTATTATTACAATTTTATAAAAAATAAAAATATATTTCTTATTAAAATTTAAAAAGAAGATTATATTTTTTATTAAATTTTTATATCAAAAATTGTATTTTTTATAATTTTGTAATATTATCGAGTAACTTTTTTAAATAAAGAAGTTATTTTTAAGTTGGTATCGTAAAATCATTTTTTTAATTTGATTATTTTTTTTGAGTTGGTATTCGATTAACTCGTGACATCAATTTAATCATTGTTTTTAATAATAGTATAGATTGTTACAGTTTAAAACTGGATATTTGATAAAATAATTTTAATTTAATTTATGATTAAAATTTTATTTCTTATTAAAATTTAAAAAAGAAAATTAAATTAAAATGAAAAAAAAAATCAACTTATCATGTAATTTGGATTATTATATTAAAATTAAATAACAACATTAAGATATAAATTAAAATAAAATATAACAATTAATTTCCGAACAAATTTAAAATAAATAACATGAAATGCAAAACATATAAATTTATATATTAGAAATTTAAAACACATTATTCTCGTTATATTGATAAAAGTACATTTATTCTAATTATTGCGTGGTGTAGAGCAACAGTGTCGAGCTCTTTTAGTGCGTGGTTGTTGCACCCGTCGTTCAACCTCGTCAGTGGCACGTATTCACGGTCCACCACGACCTCTTGCTATAACCGCCACTGGTTCCGGTTGTATGTCATCAGTCATTTCTTCCGTATCAAAAATTTGAAACCCACTGCTGGATGAGCCAACACCTAGTTCACCCATAACGGGAACCTGACTACTAGATGCACCCATAAATGATGTACCATCAAATGCTGACGAAGAGGTTCCAAACTGATACATTGATGTTAGATATGCTGAACTTGGACTTAGGATGGGAAGCTGGTCATCTAACCTCGTTCTTGGCGGTGATGGTCGGTAACACTCATCAACGTCATATCCGGGGTGACTTACGGAATAACGATGACTGGATGGTACTCCATGATCCCGTTCAGGTTCAGGATGATCAAATGACATCCTCGGTGCTGTGAACTCCGATGAGGTCGGTTGACGCGTTCGCCCACGTTGTCGGCGAGGTCTAGGAGCATCCATATCCTGTGTAGGAGGGACTGGAGCTGAAGTTTGTCCGGTAAATGACATACTCCTAACATCCTCATACATCGACGGTGGACAAACGAAAGGCCGACCTTCATTTCTATACCATCTTATGTAATCATCAGATGGGTTGAAATTATTACCAACAATCGGGTAACCTGTCGGAATTCGTTGAAAACGTATATTCCACCATTGGATCCAATATTCATGCTTCGCAGGCCAGAATTCCTCATGACGACCACGCATGTCGACCTTGTGAAGCTTATCAAGGTTCACCGGGGCTGCAGGAATTGGTTGTTGCATCCCAAATTGTCGCAACACCCTGTCAGTTTGGTGCCACTCTACATATGAAAAGCATATCAATGCTGTGTTTGCTTTCCATATATTGAAATTATTGTAGGCATCCGATGGGAGGCATGCCATAATTTCACGCGAGGAATATGGCATCCACAGAAACTGCGAATAATTATTACAAATTATTAATTTCATATGGATTAAATAATAAAAAAAACTTCAATTTAACAATCGAAATATTTACCTTATCATATCCTACTCGATCTAGTCGTACTCTTATACTTGTAAGATCGCTCGGAGTCTCTGTAAAATCTTTACTCGTACTCCTACTCCACCTATTAAAATGCATATAATATCTTAATGACCTATAAAAATACAAGTTCGTACAAAATTAATAAAATAGTAAAGATTATTACCTACTTGCAAGGGGGTATACAACCGAAATATCCACGCGCGGAGCAAGAAATGGTAGCCGATACCAAGCCCATGATTGTAGAAGCACCAAACATCCACCTATGTCATGGCTTTTTGGAACTGTAGCCCGGCAAAGTTCTCTATACAAAACCGCCAAACACGCAGAATCCCAACTATAATTTGCCGCAAGCTCTAAATCACGTAGTAATGGAAGATACATTAAATGTACCCGACTGCTCGATTTGTCAGGCATCAATAATCCTCCAATCAAACGTAAAATATATCCTCTAGCAGCATATTGTATCTGTTGTTCAGTTGCATATAATGGAAGATTTTGAAACGATTTCAACCAATTTAGTCTCACCGTTGAGCCAGATACATACTCATCTGGAGGTACCGAGCCCAATAGATCTTGACACACTTCATTCCAATCTAGCAGGCTTCCGCCTGTAACTGCATCGCCATGGATCGGAAGTCCAAGTTGCAGCGCAACATCTTCGAGAGTTACCGTGCATTCACCAAATGGAAAATGAAAAGTGTGCGTCTCGGGTCTCCATCGTTCAACCAACGCACTGATTAAGTCGGGTTGTATCAAAAATCGTCGAATTTGACTTGCGTGATAAAATCCGGCTCTTCTTAAGTGGTCGATAATAGATGGATGCGGGTCCTCCAATGTAAATTTTCTCGAACGTAACACGCGACGAGTTTCCTGTTATAATAATAAAAATTAATATATTATAAAACTATAACAATTAAAAATTAATAAATAAAACTATAAAACTATAAAATAACAAAACAATAATAATAAAAAATTTCAATTTTTTATATAATTATTAAATAATTCAATTATATAATAAATAAATAACTATAAAATTAAAATTAAAAGACAATAATAATTACAAAATTATAAAACAATAATAATATAATATAATATAAAATTTAAAATTATATAAAACTATAAAATGAAAAAAAAATAATATTAATTAAACAATTATAAAACTATAATAATACAAAATAATATAATATAAAATTTATAATTATATAAAACTATAAAATAAAAAAACAGTAATAATTACAAAATTATTATTCTATATAATAATAAAAAGACCATTATAATATAAAAATTAAAATTATATAAAACTATAAAATGAAAAAACAAAAATAATTAACAAATTAAATAACTATAATAATAAAAAATTAAACAATATAAAAAATAATTAATTATATAATTATGAAATCAAAAAACAATAGTAATTAATAAATGATAAAACTATAATTGAAAACTATAACATTAAAAATATAAAAATTATAAAACAATAAAACTATAAATTTACAAAATTCTAATCAATAAAAAATAACTAAAAATGTATAATGTAATACAAATAATATTATAACAATTTACTTACCTCGTTAAATATAACATCCGATATGTGATTTTCTTGCAACCTCAATAGTGATGATGAAGCCATTTCTAAATATTGTTGTAGAAAAAAAAATTGTTGTAGAAAGAAATTTTTTTTGTAGAAAGAAATTTAATTGTTGAAAGAAGAATGAAAAATGAAGGAAGGGAGGGAGGTATTTATAGAGAAGAGTGGTGTGTGTGTGTGGGGGGGTGGGGGGACGGGTGAAGGCAACGGTCATATGACCGTTGCCTTCATTCAAATTTAATTTGTTTTTATCTAATTTGTTTTAATATTTTAACAAAATTTACAAAAAAAAATTCATAAATTTAAAATCATAAAATATACCTTACGAATTTTTTTTTTAAATTATAAAAAAATATTTTAATTTAATTTATAATTTTTAAAATTAAAAAACAAAATTTACAAATTAAAAAATAAATTTAAAATTTGTTTATTAATTTAAAAAAATAAAATAATACATGAAGGGAAATCGCCACCCCCCATGGCGATTTCCCTTCATTGAATTTGCAAATTTTGAAATTTTTACACTGGGAAATCGCCATGGGGGATGGCGATTTCCCAGCTAGAAAAAAAAAACGGATTTTGGGAATTAATCCGAAAACAACAGTATTTTGGTATTTTTTTTTGCTATATTTGAATAAAAAAACCCTTTCCATGGTCTAGCGTTAGAATTCCGGAATGCCGGCTAGTGTGAAACTGTTGAATTCAGAAATGACGGTTTTGGGTTATTATGAGAATTGCTTAATGTCCCCACCGGAAAATAGACATGCTTAAGAGTCGGACTACTCATCTAAATTTGAAAGTCCGCTCATATTTTAGAAGACTTGAACAAAAATATTAAATCCGAAATATGAGCTTGAGCAAAAAAAAATGAGGCTCATTTAGAAAATAGGTAAGGCCTTGGCTCTAACAATCAAGACCCGAACTCGGTCAGGCCCGATTTTTATTTATATAATATATTATTTATATATTTTATATATTATGTAAATATATATAATTATAAAAACTTAAATTATATAGAATATTATAGTGTAAACATTTAAAAATATGCTAAGTTATCTATATTTTAGAACTTAATAAAATAAAAAAGAGATAAAATTACTAAAAATTAAATAATAATAAAATTATTTATTTAAAATTTTTAAAAATAATAATAATATGGACGGGTCTAAACGGGATTGGGCTACCCATTTACAAATATGGGCCGGCTTGGACAGAATTTGAGACTCATATTTCGGGTCAGGCCGGGCTTGGGCAAGTATATATGGTGTTGATACAATAAATGTAAATTAGGTACACTCCCTGTATTTTTTTGAGAAAAAATATTTTTTATTAAATTTTATAAAAGTCAAAAATATTTTTAATTTTATATTTGTTATTAATATTTTATTTAAATTTTTGATAATTTTACAAACTTAGTTTATGTCACAAGTCAAATTCAGTCAAAAATATTATTAATTATATATATACTTAATTTGATAATTTTATTAACCAAATTGTATTATTATTTAGCATATATATATAAGAGTTATATTTAATGCAATTTTAGCATATAAATTTATAGTCAATAAATATATAATAAAATTTAAGAGTTTTTAAAAATAAATAAAAATAATTTTATTTATTAAATAAATGATATCTTATAATTTTCTAATAATATATAAATTTATAAATTGATAATGTATCAAATATCTATACTATTATAAAAAGAATGACTAAATTTGTGTCACGAGTCAAGTAACACCAACTCAGTTAATAAATTTATCAAAAAAAAATTTAAATAAATTTCTTATAAATATAAAGTTAATAGTATATATGTCTTTTTAATGTCATGCAATTAATCATCGGTATAAATTTATTAATGAAAGATGTAGATTTTAACTTTCCACTCAATCATTATGTTTTGTAGTGCAATTTTATCTTTTACCTTTTATTTTTTATTTACTTTTTTATTTTTTATTTTAGAGACAAAATTTTGCATGCATTTGCATATCTCATATAATCTAGTAAACTATAAAACAAAAAAGGGAGGGGCTGGATGTAGACCTGTCCAAGAGTCGAGTTATCTGTTCAAGTCCGAAGGTCGTCCATATTTAGAAGGGTTTGGACAAAAATGTTAGACCCGAAAAATGGGCTTGGGCAAAAAAATAAGGTCTGTTTAAAAAATGAGTCGGGCCTTGGCTCCAACATTCAAGGCTCGAGCCCGGCCCGACCCGTTTTCCAATTATATAATATATTATTTCTATTTTTTTTATATATTATGTAATTTATATCATATAAATATTAAATATATATAATATTATAGTATAAACATTAAAAAATATGTTAAGTTGTCCATGCTTAAGAACTTAATAAAATATATATATATATAATTACTAAAGATTAAATAAAAAATAAAATATTTTTTTTAAAAAAAATAAAAAAAATTAATATGGACAGACCTAAACGGGCTTGGACGCAGGATTTAAACAAGAAAATATAATATTAATACCATACATAGATCCGGCCGAACCTAGCCCGGCCCATAAACACTTCTAGTTGGATGTTTATTGCTTTAAAATTTACTTAAGTTGCATCTAGTTGGATTTTCATTAATCAAATTACCTTTTTAGGATAAATATGCTATTTTTAGTTGCATCTAGTCTTATCCTTACTCGTTTTTCTCTTTTTTTGGTGGTTGGTACATGTGAACATGCGGTTTTTAACTATGTAAGCTAACTTTCTCGCATCTTACAAACTTAATTTTATTCCAAAAATTCAAACTTATAAGCATGGTTGAAAAAACCGAATCAGATGTCAAATCAATGTGATTTTTGATTTTTGGTTAAACCGATTGAATCAGTTGGATCGATTGGGCACTTTAAATAAATTTTTTGAATATTTTAAAAATAATTTTAATGTTAAATAAATATTAAATATAGTAAATGATTAATAAAAATAAGCATTTAGCTTAGTGATATGATCTTTAGTATAATTCTAAAAGGTTATGGGTTCAAATCTCATCACTTATAAAAAAAAAAAATTTGAAAGAAAAATAATTAAAAAATAAAAAAATGGTTTTTTCTCATTTTTTATATTTTTTACTTTTTTTTTTACCGGTTGAACTAGTTTTTGGCCGGTTTGATTGAATCCGGTTTTATTATATCTGTCGAACCGAATAGACCATCGATTTTCGATTCAATCGATCCGACCGACTGACCCGATTCGATCCGATTTTTTATTCAATGCATATAAGTTTTCTTATAAAAAAGAATAAATATCACTCATGTTCCTAAATTTTAAAACGTAATTTGTTGATCATTGATTATCAAGTATAAACAAATTGATTATTCTATTACCTAATTCATTAATTCTGATGTTAAATGATAGTTGATAACAGGTGTCAAACACCGATGAAATGCTGCTGATGTGTCATGGTGAAATTCTTTTAAATAATTTTTTTTATTTGGAAAAAGTAAATAGTAAGTTTATATTATAATTTAAATTAATTTTATAAAAATGAAATAATTTATAAAAACATTTATTTGCTAATAGATCAATAAAAAATTAAAAAATATTATAATTTACATTAATATTATTTTAAAATATTTTTAAGTATTTTATTTATTTATTTTCATTTTCTCTTTTTTATAAATAAATTAATTTTATAAACTATTTATTTATATTAATTTTATTTAAAATATATATTTTTTTTCCTCTTCTCCCCATCTCACTCTCGTCGATCAAAAGAGTCAGATTCGACTCTCAATCGTCGATTCGGCCCCAGGAAAGACCGTACTACCATTCACATCGCAGGACTAACGCTAGAAAGGGCCAAATCTGACCTCTCGTGTCAGATCGAGGAGGGGTCCGATCTAGCCCCTTGCATCGGATCTAACTCAGTTAGGGTTGCCTCAGCTCCAGCGGTTGGAGTCGGCATTTGGGGGACCGAACCTTCCCCTTTGCCAATTGGCCATTGACCAGCAAGAGAGGTGGGGAGAAGAAAAGGAAAAAAAATTATAAATTAATGTAAAAAAAGCTCTAAATATCCTTGAAATAAATTTACTAATTTGAAATTATCCAAAACAATTTTAAAAATGCCTTTCATGTCCTAAATGAAATTAAAGATTTCTCCAAATAAGCCTTTTTAGTACATATCAGCTACACATCAACACTTAAAGTTAATGGAAAAATTAACAGAAAATTTAATTTGTTATAGGAAATATTAATAAGTGTTTAGTGATATCGATTAAGGTGCTATATATGGAAAGTAATTAAAATGTAATAATGTATTTTTTTTTTGAATTTAGTAAAAATAATATATTAAATGTAAAAAGCTTTTCTAAAATGATAAATAAATAATTTTTAACTGATGCATATAGACATCAATTAAGCGGATCCTATTATATATAATAATATCTTCATTCATTGTATTGAAAATAATGAATAAAATTATTAGGGTAAAGTACACAAATCCCCCTGAGATTTAATAAAAAATACACAAGGCCCCTGAAGTTTATTTACTAAATAAATTTTAAATAAAAAAAATATATACCTTTGTTAATTATTAATCATGCATTTTTCTATTTATTTTTATTCATTTTTTTAATTAAAAAATAATGAGAATTTAATTAATTTTAAAATTATCTTTAAATATTATAAAATTAAATTCTAATTAAATTATATTCTATTTCAAGTAAATGTTATATTTTTTAAACTTATATTTAATTCAAAGATATATGAACTTTGAGATGAATTTATTAAATCATTATTTAAAAAAATATTACTGGTAAAGAAATTGATTAAGAAAAAATAAAGAAATAAAAGAGAAGAAAAAATGAAAATATAACTATCATCCAAGAGATTTTATTGAAAATAAACTTACCTTTATTAGTTTGAAAATCACATTTTATCTCTCTAGAAAAATAACTAAATTTAGGATTTCATTAATCAAACTAATATTTATTCAAATTTTACTTTAAATATTTAAAATACACTCTTTTTATTTATTTTTCTTTATTTTCGTATGTTTTTCTTTTAATTAATTCTTTTATCACTAAAATTTTTAAAATAATTTTAATTTATTTATTTTAAATAAAAATAATTTAATGAATTCATCTCAAAGTTAATATATAATTGAATTAAAGACAACTTTAAAATATTTACCATGTACTTGCATAAAAATTGATTATATATATATATATAATTATCATCCATGATTTTTATTAAAAATAAACTTACATATATTAACTTGAAAAGTATATTTTATCTCTCTAAAAAAAAGTAACTAATGTTAGGATTTCATTAATCAAATTTATATTTGTTTAAATTTTACTTTAAATATTAAGTACCCTCATTTTATTTATTTTCCTTGTTTCCGTTCTTTTTTTATTTTAATCAAATTCTCTATCACAAAATTTTTTAAAATAATTTTATTAATTTATTTCAAGTAAAAAGACATAATACATTCATCTCAAGTTAATATATTGAATTAAAGATAAATTTAAATAATTTAATATGTACTTGCATTAGAATTTAATTTAATAGTAATTAAAAATAATTTTAAAACTAATTAAATTTTTATTATTTTATAGTTAAAACAAATATTGGATAAAAAAGAATAAAAAAAACAATAATTAATAATTAATATAGGGTAAATTTGTCTTTTTATTTAAAACTCACTTAGTAAATAAATCTTGGGGGTAGTGTATTTTTCATCAAATTTCATAAGGTAAGTTGGCATTTTTCAAATTATAGGAGGCTAAGTGTGTTTTTTATTAAATTTCAGGGAGTTAGTGTACTTTTCCCAAATTATTAATGGATTTTGCTAACGAGTTCCCTTAGGGCACTCTTTAAGGTTAGTTAATATACTATTTATAGAAAGAACATTGTATAAATGTAGTATTTGATAATTTTATTCATCATTTTCAATACATTGGATGAAAATATTGCTATATATAGTAATCTTAAAAAGTACCCTTAGGATATTTGTTAGCAAAATTTATTATTAATTACTGTATTTAGTATAATGTTATTACTATAAATAATATATTAATTAATTTTTAAAAATATTCTAAAAATATTTGTTAGCAAAACTCTATGACATTATTAGTATAAATAATATATTAATTAATTTTAAAAAACATCTTAAAGATATTCATGAACAAAATCTTTAATAATTAATTGTTATCGAGACACTTAATTAACATGTAAAAGTTCCTTTTTACGATTCTTAAAACCATTTTAGTATATATTTTTTTTTTGGCATTTTTTTTTTATCACAGCCTTCGTAAAATAATTAATTTGTTTAAATATTAACTTTTTATGCCATACAATTTTTATGAAAATAAAATAATAATACATTGATTAATTATAGAGTAACGGAAATCACATGGATTCAATTTTTTTTTTATAAAGAACATCGTAGTTTTGGGATAAAAGTTAGGATGACAAAATTCGATCAGTTCTATGAATTTTGTATTGATCTGCTCCAAATAGGAAGGTTATTTTTTTTTGAAAAGTGAGGGTGAGGTGGAGCAGGACGATTTTGGTAAATGTTGGCTCCGCTTCGCCCACCTCGCCTTTTAAAATTACTAATTTACCTTTTAAAATATTCTATATTTTTAGTATATATATTATATATATATACTAAAATCATATATATTAATATTCTATATGTTGATACAAGGATTGTTGGACTGCGTCCGCCATGAGGTATTGTCCGCTTTGGAGGTTTAAAGATCGTCCTCATAGACGCGCCGTCTGTGGGAATCCATTTTGTGAGGACTACGCCCGTCATGGTTTAAAGAATGGATTCCCACAGACGACGCCATTGTTGATGCAATAATTGTTGGACTACGCCCGCCATGAGGTATTATCCGCTTTGGAGATCAAAAGACATTCCTCACGGTTTTATCCTTTGAGAAAAGGCGCCTCATAGGGGAAGGGTTGGCCTTACTTTATAAAACCACAATTCAATCCTTGACTAGTCGATGTGGGATTGTTTTCCCTCTCAACACTATTGTTGATGCAAGGATTGTTGGACTTTACCCGCTATGAGGTATTGTCCACTTTGAAAGTCTAAAAACTGTCCTCACGGTTTTATCTTTTGAGAAAATGTGCCTCATATGGGAAGGGTTGCCCTTGCTTTATAAAGTTACAGTCCAATCCTTGACTAGTCGATGTGGGATCGTTTTTCTCCCTCAACACTAGCCCCCTAGACAAGGGTGTGGACTGTGTTTTTGTTGAGGGCTGATATGAAACCAGAACGGATTCCCACAGACGACACCATTGTTGATGCAAGGATTGTTAGACTGCGCCCGCTATGAGGTATTGTTCGCTTTGGAGGTCTAAAGACCGTCCTCACGGTTTTGTCCTTTGAAAAAAGGCGCCTTATAAGAGAAGAGTTGCCATTACTTTATAAAATCACAATCCAATTCTTAATTAGTCGATGTTGGATCGTTTTTTCTCTCAACACTATATATACTTTATATATACATATATATTATACTAAAATATGTTCATAAATAAATTATAATATTTTTATGATATTAAATTAAAAATAATTAATTAAAAAATAGTGTGGAATAATGTGAAACGATTATGGATGTAACCGATATTTATGGAGTGAATGTTTTCAATATCCATACAAGAGTGAGCGGGATATGGATAAGATAATCTCTGTCCCGCTAAATTGCTATCCCTAAATAAAAGAAAGGATTGCAAATATTGAAATTTAAACTTTAAATCTATTGAATGTTATTTTTTAAAAATAATTACATGAATGAATTAACTAAAGTCATGATTCGGATTAACCATTTTTTTAATGGGTTTTGCTAATAAGTGCCCTTAAGACACTCTTTAAAGTTAATTAATATACTATTTTTAGTAATAACATTATATTAAATGCAAAAACTAACAAGTTTATTCATCATTTTTAATGCATTAATTGAAGATATTACTATATTTAATAACCTTAAAAAATACCCTTAAAACATTTGTTAACAAAATCCTTTCTTAATTTAACCTAAACGCGTCCAATTAAATATTGCACGAATCCCAGTTCCCACCTAATAAAATACGCCCAATTCATCACGTGGATTAACCCTTTGCCGAAGCTCCCATTTTACTCCTACAAAAAAAACTTTACCAAACCCACGCGCTCTCGAAGCAACGGCGTTACACGCTCTCAAATAGTTCTCAAGCTCTCAAAGCAGCCGTCACCACCACACCTCTCTCAAAACTAACACAAAAACTAGAAAGGAAAAAAAAAAAAAAAAAAAGGGAAGAGAGAATGAGGAACCTCTTTTTACTATAAATCGCTTCGGAGATCCGATCCTATCGATCGCCGGATTATCCTCCCGATAGTCCGAGATCCCCTGAAGCTACCGGAAAAGACTTCTTAGGGTTTTCCGTCGAGAGAGGGACTTCAAAGATTTTTTATTGTGTTTTTGGTTTTCGATGGCTTCGGAGGATGTGAAGGCTAGCGAATCCGCAGTTTCGACTATTGTGAATCTAGCCGAGGAAGCGAAGCTCGCGAGAGAGGGCGTCAAGGCACCTAGCTATGCTATTCTTAGCATCTGCAAGTCTCTTGTTGCCGGCGGCGTCGCCGGTGGACTGTGAGCTTTCTCTCTCTCTACGGAGTGTTTGTTTGTGTCGACGGAAAATTTTTCCGAGAACATTGAATTTCTCAAATTTTAGAAATAGGAAAATAAAACATGAAATTGGATCTTTTAAATCTATCCTTTTCATTTGCAGGTCACGAACTGCCGTTGCTCCTTTGGAACGTTTAAAGATATTACTTCAGGTTTATTTTGTTTAATTTCTTTGCATTTTATTGTATTAAGAAAAATAAATATTTCAATTTCTGAATTGATTAATTTCTTTTGGAAAAAAAAATGCAGGTTCAGAATCCACATAGTATAAAATACAATGGAACAATTCAAGGCTTGAAGTACATTTGGAGAACGGAAGGTTTTCGAGGATTATTCAAAGGCAACGGCACTAATTGTGCACGCATTGTTCCAAACTCTGCGGTCAAATTCTTCAGCTACGAGCAAGCTTCAAAGTAGGTCTCCTGAACACTGTTCAATTCAACTTGTTATTTATTGTTCTGTTGGTTGACTGATTTGACTTTCTTGTCGATTGTCGCTGTATTGCTAAGTTGAGTGATCTATCATACTGAAATGGTTATGTCTTTTAGGCTAATGTTTACTTGGTCCCTAAAATATTGATGATCAGTTGATCACTGATCAGTTCATGTGTGATTGAACAAAGAGAAGTTCAAACTAATACTATACCAGTGTTGTCAAAGGCGCAAGGCGCACTCTAGGCGCTAGAACCCTTTTATTGCCTGAGGTGCAAGGTGCAAAAAAAGCTCTTGCCTGAGTGAAGTAAGGCGCAATATGTGTATGTGTGTGTTTTTGTATGTGTATCTGTGTATATATATAAAATAAGCTTAAGATATATGATTATGATAACAAACTCTAAAAAGTAGTCCAGTTTATCCACAAAACATGCAAAATTTTCTTTTTCTTTTGTTGGCCAATATGCATGATTTCCTTATGCCCCATGTCTGTTGTTGAATAATCAAATATTAAAAAGTAGAGAGTTTGATATTATCCCATTTCTTACTAGTAAAAGTAAAACTAATGAAAAAAGTTAAAAATAAAAGAAATTAAAGAGAACTTCAATCAGGCGGGCTTTTTTTGCGTCTATCGCCTTACAAAAAAAGCGTGTCTAGGCGCACGCACTTCACCCGAAAGGGTTTAAGGCGCATTTGTTTTCTAGCTCTAAGGCGCTTTTGTTTTCTAGCACTAAGGCGCAATGCCTAGGCGTGCCTAGGCACACGCCTTGACAACACTACACATAAATGTTTTTGTTTAGGCAAGTGCAACCTATCAGCCTTTAGGTTCCTTGGGGATGCAAAGTTTCCTTTCCTTTGCATTGCTCCTACCACACATGTTCAAGTTTGAACTGAAGTAAATGTGTCTGTTTCTCTCGGCTGATTGTTCCTTGTTATTGTTTGTGACAGGGGAATCCTGTATCTATATCAACAACAAACTGGCAATGGTATGGCTAATATTGTCATCATCTTATTGCTGAGCAATCATCTCATGTTTGCATTATATGATACACATATAGAATTCAGTTTTGATTTTAGGTTTTAATTAAGAACCCTATGACTTTTGTCCCTTACATGCTCATTTGGTCTCACACGCATAATAATAATAGTAATATAAAAGCATTGGGTTTTGAAAATCTTGTGGAACTTGTTATTACAGGATAAATTATGGTCAACAAATTCATTAATGTTAGGAAGGACTGTATTCATGTGATCGAAACCAATCTGATGTTATCATGTCTCATGAAATTTATATCAGATTTCCTTGAAATCTTGAAAGTTCATAGAGGGCTTTTCCCCTTGTTATTAATTCTGCAGAAGATGCTCAACTCACTCCTCTTTTACGCCTTGGAGCTGGAGCATGTGCCGGAATAATTGCCATGTCTGCAACTTACCCAATGGACATGGTACGAGGCAGGCTTACTGTACAGGTATTATCTCTTAAATATCGTTTTACTTGGCAGATGCTTGATGTTTCACTTTTTGGTTTAATCTATCATTCTATCTCAATATTATCAAGATGAAAGAGACTACTTTGTAGTAAATAGTAAACTTTGGACATAACTTTGTTATTTCCTTGATTTATTTTTGCTAGAAGAAAATTTGAAAAATATTTTAAATTTTTAATTCTTAAAAGCAAATATTGATTTCATTTTAAGCTGCTGCATTTTATTTCTTCAATGTCAGGGATTGTTCCTTGTAGTTTGGCTACATGAACATTTAATCATTTAATTGTGTATATTGTAGACAGAGAGCTCTCCTTATCAGTATAGAGGAATGTTCCATGCTCTGTCAACTGTGTTGCGACAAGAAGGCCCACGGGCATTGTACAAGGGTTGGCTTCCTTCAGTCATTGGAGTTGTGAGTCATTTATTTTCTTCTATTTGGAGTTTCATAGTTAAATGGTTTTTGAATGTTATGGCTGTGATGAGAGCATACCTTCTTGGCAGAACATAAGAGCTTAGAAGAGAAAGAAATGGGAGGGGTGAAGCATCCTTCTTTCTGAGGGTCACATAATAATAAAACCTACACTCATAGTAAAATCAGCTTCTAGGGAATTTTATTATGTACCTCTCTTCAGTTGTTTTTACCTTTTTTCATTTTAAGTTTCTTGGTCTTTAGTCAGCTCCATCGCATTCCTGTGAATTGTGAATAATGCTTGTATCCCCATTTTGGGTGGTCAAAAGTGATCACTGAGTTATCTGTTGGTGAATTTATTATCTATCCCGACAAAGAGAATGCTTTACTTTATTTGTTGCATTGTTGATTTTGAACTCGGTTTATGTTTGCAGATACCATATGTGGGTTTGAACTTTTCTGTGTATGAGTCTCTAAAAGATTGGTTAATCAAAAGTAAACAATTTGGATTGGTTGAGGACTACGAGTTGAGTGTGACAACCAGGCTTGCTTGTGGGGCTGCTGCTGGAACTGTTGGTCAAACTGTTGCTTACCCTCTCGATGTCATTCGCAGAAGAATGCAAATGGTAGGATGGAAAGATGCTGCCTCAGTTGTCACTGGTGATGGGAGGAACAAGGCTCCTCTTGAGTATACTGGCATGATTGATGCATTCAGGAAAACTGTTAGGCATGAGGGCTTTGGAGCACTATACAAGGGTCTGGTCCCTAATTCTGTGAAGGTCAGTGTCTTTTGATTCACTGATGTTCACTTGTTGATAAATGCTGGAATAACATTTTTTTTCCATTTGATTGATACTCTGAAAAGAAATTTTAGTTCGGACAAGAGATTGCTTAGAAACTATGTTACTTGGACTCGGGGGTGAGTGTCGGATACGGGTATCTGTCCGACATGGGTATGCTCAAATTTTTCTAAGTTTTTTCATATATTTAGAGGATCATACCCTCATACCCTTGTTCGAATATGTGTCGGACATTGGCGTCAGACACGGGTACTTCAGGAAAAATGAAGAGTCGGAGTAACATAGCTTAGAAAGAGGTTGCATGGGGAATATTTTCATTCTATTCTTTTGTTTTCTTAAACTGTCAGAAGACAATGGTCCTTGTGTATTTTAAATTATCATAGATCAAAGATTATGCCATTATCAAGACCTCTGCGGTGGTTAAAGTACTTAAATAGTCTTTGTATTATAGTAAAAAGTGTATTTTAGTGTCTGTACTATAGAAGTGAGTAATTTAATCCTTGTACATTTGAAATTGGTGCAAAGAAGTAAAATTGGTAACAATGTTAATAGAAAATCGTCTAAATGTTGGCATGGACATGTGAAACTGACAGAAAAGATTACTTGGAAAACAATGATGACGTGTCAAATTTTTTTACTCAAGCAGAATTTAGAGAAACAAAAAATTTTTTACCCAAATTTCTCTCTTACCCGTAAAATTGTCATCATTTTTTTTCGAAGTCATCTATTATGTCAGTTTTTAAATTCCACCTGAGCAAAAAAAATTGATACGTCATAAGTTATCTATTCTATCAGTTTCACAAGTCCATGTCAGCATTTAGACGGTTTTTCATTAACGCTGTTACTAATTTTACCTCTTTGCACCAATTTCAAACGTATAAGGATAAAATTACTCACTTCTATAGTACAGAGACTAAAATGCACTTTTGATTATAGTACAGGGACTACCAAGATACTTTAATCCCTCTGCGTTAGTTTGTTTTCAATCGTTCATGACATTATGCATGGATGTAGGCAAGATCGAGATCTAGTTAAAGTGCTGATCCTGCTTTGGCTGAATGCATCAAATTGTTATCTTGCATATGCCCTTAAAAATTTGCCCCACTAGGCTTTTCACATAACTGATGCAAATAACCTTTGTCGTCCCGGGAACGGGTTATTTGTAGAAGTCTTATAATCCAATAACATCTGCATCCTTTCTTGGTTGTACACCAGCACTAGTTTACTATAAGTTGTTATCTAGTATTGAAAAGAACCTACTTGCTATGTTACTCGGACTAGAGTGTGAATGTAGGACACGGGTATGTTTAAATTTTTTTTTTTTACTTCAAGATTTCTATGTATTTGGAGGGTTCTTAGAAGATCATAACCCCATACACATGTCCGGATATGCGTCGGACACGGCTACTTCAAGAAAAATGAAAAGTCGGAGCAACATAGCCTACTTGATTACTTGCTATTCTTTTTGATGGTTCTTTAATATAATCGACGTTTTATTTTGACAATTGGATATACAAATATGTTCTTCAATGGTCGATAATTAATATCATTAATTCCCTTTTATTTTTTTTCCAGGTTGTACCATCAATAGCTATTGCGTTCGTGACATACGAGGTGGTGAAGGACATATTAGGAGTTGAGATCAGAATATCAGACTGAACTCGGACCAATTCAAGTTAATGTTTATGGGAGGTATGCTATTTTTGTAGGCAAGGGGGATAGAGAACAATATAAACTAGGGATGGTCTTTTTAACCTTTTTGTCTCAGAAAATTGAGTTTAGAAACTTGTAAGAGCCTGTCTGTCCATATAATTTGTTCCCATGGTATCTCCGACGTTTCCTTGTGAAACGTCGGAGCTTTCAGCTCCTCATTCATGTGCTGTGTCAATAAGGGTGAAGGAACAATGCAAGTAAGCGAATTTGCCTGCCTCTTGAGAAAGCAATTTCTAAGCCTTCTCTGCAAAGATTAATTGTGTTATTTCTGTGGTGTAGTAGACATTTTATCTCAATAAGTAGATTGATTGGGCTTTAATATGAAGTGAAATTCAACTTTATAAGTTAAATGCAGTCGGTTAAGGTCAAGGCATGTTGCAATGGCAAACAGTATTGAAAAAACGGACCGGTTTAATCGAAAGTTTATTTGGTTTGGTATATATCATAAAATCGGAGATTTTTCAAATCGGTGAAAAACTGGTAAAAAAATGGAAATTTTGGTTTTAAGCTTTATTTATTTATTATATTTGATAAAATTTGAACTTTTAATTTCAAGAATTTATATTAAAAATCGTATCATTTAATCAAATGTATATTTTAATTTAGTATTTATTATATTTAATATTAAAATTATTTATTTTGTATTATTTATTTTTAAAATTTAATCAGTTGGTTCAATTTATTAAATTTGATGATCAAAGTTTTACTGATTTAACTTTCGTCATGATTTTTTAAACATTGATGGCAAATATTCACTCATGGATTTCGTACTATTTTAATGACAAGAACGCAGTATGCATGTGGTTTTTCTTCTGTCTTATATGGTTTATATGGTATGATGACACCGTTGTGTTCTATATTACAGGCCTTATATATATATATATATATATATATTGTAGATGTATGTTTTTGGCTATTAAAATTTCATGCAGGCACAACTTGATTAGACAGGAAGTAAGGCTCCCTACTAATAGCATTCTCTAGTGGTACTGTTAACAGGTGACACTGCTTTCTAGTAGTAGCATTTTTTGACAACAGTGTTCTATGGTAGCAACACTTCTTGGTAGCAAGGTTGCGTTTCCTGGCAATATCCCTCTTTCGCAGCAGTGCTCCTTGGTAGAGCATTGTGCTCTTTGGAACAGCGCTTTCTGGAAACAGTGCTCCCTGCAGGAGCATTCCCGCATTCTCTATTCGCTTGTGTAGTATGTGTCCAAGATGACTTACAATGCAATTAACAAGATACACAACTATGTGAGGACTGTGGAGCTGTGGAGCTAATTTCGGAAGGTTGACAAGATTCTTGGGCTTGCTCCACTCTTTGGATGTCTTTGAGAGTATGGCTTTGAGGCTCAGATCTGGAAACTGTTAAGAAGTCCGTTTCTTAACCTTTCCCTACAACACAAATGCTTTCCTTTCCCGTTGAATAGACAGTGCACTAGTGTGCTGTCACGTAATCTTTGTTCACTGCTTCTAACCAAAATATTACTCAGGTGTAATCTCCATATAACTTTCATTTCATCCACTACCTTTGGTAACCTCCTCCTCTCTCCCACTATCCATGATTGGTATCATTTTCACGTGAGTGGTCTCCTAATAACTTCCAACTTTATTTATAATTATTCTTAGTAATTTTCTTGGAGAGGTTATAAATAGAGATTCAAAGATTTTATTTGGAGTTTTTTGGCGGTCTAGTTTGACAAACTTGAGTTTTCTAATTCTCTCTCTACAACTATTTCTCTGCAATTACTACGATCATCATATTTTTCATCATCATCAGTCACTTACAGCTTTTATCACCACCATCTGTTATTACACTTGTTCTCTAAAGTCTGTTTCAATTTTCCTCTTTGTGGTCTCCTTACCTTGTCTCATTTTACTGATTTACAATGTTTCCTCACTCCATAAAATAAAAACCTTTACAATATTAGATGCTTGTTATGAATTTTTCTTTCGTTTTTTTGGGTAAGTAACAACCGGCTAAATATCTGTGAACAATGCTTGTGGTGTCGTATTACTGCCATAGATATTAAGATAACAGATAGACATAGTCTTAATCCCACGTACAACTTATTGCAGGTTTAACAGTTCATTTTAATGAAGGATTAATTCTATCCTCTTTGGAAAAATTTTATTTTCTTCTTTCCGTCTTCATCTCTCGTCTCTCTCCCTTCACCATTGTTGCTCAAGCTACTGCATCGGTGTTAGATCTGTAGAAATCAGCATAATTTCGACAACCCAAAAGCTTTTTTTTTTTTTTTTTCCTTTCAGTTGAATACAACATTTTGCTTTCCCTCTTCACCTCTTTACCTCCATTTTTTCTTGACACAAACACCATCAATGTTTTCCAAATTTGACATTGTTTCAAGCACTGAAGGTGCTAAAATTGATACCCACTAACCACTTTTCATATCTATTCTTCAATTGTTGGGCTCCCTCACATGCCAATCTAATGCCGTTCTTGTCTCACCAAAAAAGTAGATCTGGTTTGCTGCCATTAAATCAAACTCAAGTCTTGGTTGGTATTTTAAGTTCTATTTACTTAAAAAACTATTGAATTTTGTGTTTAGCTGATTTAATTATTTTTTATTTAATTTTATTTTGTGCATTTGCTTAAAATTTCTCTTTGATCTCAATTTTTTATTGAAATTTTGAATCTCAAAGTTTGAATGAGAAATCTTTTATTTTCAATATTTGATTCTTTTGTTATGTGTCTGTTAAACTAAATCTGAAAAATGAAGAATGAAATCTGAAAATTGTGTTGATTTGTAAAAGTGTTAAATCTGAAAAGTGATAATTTTACGTTCTTTAATTTTTTTGTAATTGTTTCTTAAGATAATATTGGTAGATTTTGCACAGAAAAGAGAGAGCAAATTTAATTCCAATTAAGGATTTTGAGTTTTAGAGGATTAGAGATTTTCAATTTCGAGGATTAGGGATTTTGGGTTTAAAGATTTTTTTTGTCTTTTCAATTTTTTTTTATATCCACGCTGTATTTATTATCCACCTCAGCTGACACATGGCTAATTTAATTTCACATCAGCTGACTGTTAACGATTTTTTTATGTCTGTCACGGTTTTCGTTAAAATGAAGGCTAAATTGAATAAAAATAAATGTTGGAGGGTTTAATTGATTGCAAAAAATGATAAAAATTTAGTTGATTTTTGAATTATTGTTCAAGGGTTTTTTTATTTTTATTTTTTATATAAGCCTTAAATTATCTTATAGTTAAATCTAACAATTTGAGTATACGTGTCGTGTTTTGTATTTTTTTATATTAATTGTGTAAATATAAATACAACACATATTATTAAATGTGTTAAAATTTTAAACATAAATATAATACATACATTAAATATATTATATTAATCATATTTAAATATATTATATCGTATTTATTATATTATTTAAATATATCATATTTATTATATTATTTAAATATAGCATATTTATATCGTATTCAAGATTATTATGTCCTTATTTAGTGGTTGTCTGATCACATTGACAATGGCATTGGAATGGTCTGAGTGTAAATCTTCATCAGACCAAAAAATTTATAAAGGATATTTTTGCATGAGGATATTTTACATGCTACAGCAAAAATGAAACAATCGCAAATTTAGTCAGCCTTTTAATTAAATTTGATAATTTGTGCATACATGTTATATTATGTATTTTATTTTATATCAATCATGTAAATATAATAAAAATTATTAAATATATTAAAATTTTAAATATAAATATAAATATGATATATATGTTAAATGTGTTAATTATATTTAAACTTGTTTTATTATATTTATTATATTAATTTATATTTATTAAACATATTATATTTTTATATCTTATTTAAAATTATTAAATTTAGTTTTTCCAATTTATAACATTCCCGGGTACATTTTTCTGCAATGCCTATATATGTCAGATTCCAACCGTCTCAAGTATTTAGTCCTGACAGAAAGAGGAATTAAATGTTGCATTTGTCACTTTTGAAATTACACATTGCCTCGTTGTCCTTGGTACATAAAATTAGTTATGATAAAACTCACTTATCCAAAAAAAAAAAAAAAAACTCGATCTGTCCAACGAGTTTTGCATTGAATGATTTTAAATGAATTTTTTATTTTTATTTTAAAAGCAAGGATAAGATGAAGTAAGACGATTTTGATAAATATTTATTCTGTTCCTTTCTCATATCGTCTTTTACAATTACTATTTTATTTCTTAAAGTATTTTGTATTTTACTTTATATTTTTAATATATTTATATTAAATATATATATTAAAATAATATATATACTAATATTATATATATACTTTTAATATATATATATATTAGGGGTGTTCACTATTCGGGTTTAACCGAATTAACCGATCGAATTTTTTTTCGGTTCGGTTAATCGGTTAACCAAACAAAGTTCGGTTCGGTTAATTGTTAATGTTAATGAAATATTTCGGTTATCGGTTAATTCGGTTCGGTTAAGCGAAAATAACCGAATTACACGAATTAACCGAACTATAGTAAATCTTGTATGTTTAGTTGTTTAGTATGTTTGATGATTGGATTTTATAATAGTTTTATTATGCTTTGTTTTTGGATTTTGGTTGGTTGGATAGATTATTTGGATATAAAATAATGTATTAAAATAGGTTGCAAAATAAATTAGGTAAATATTTCGGTTAATTCGAAAACCGACCGAATTAACCAAAATAATTTCGGTTCGGTTAATTAATCGTTTTAACATTTCGGTTCGGTTAACGGTTAATGAAAAAAAATTCGGTTAATTCGGTTAATGGTAATTCGGTTCGGTTATTAACCGAATTAATCGAATGAACACCCCTAATATATATGTATATTATATATAGTAAAAAATTATATATATTAAAATTATATATATGAATAAATTATAATATATATATTTTTTATAATATTAAATTAAAAATAATTAATAAAAAGTATGGTGGAACAAGTCATAGCGAGGTGGAGCAATTATGAATGTAATCGACGTTTTTGAAGACGAGAGTTTTCAAGATTAATGTAAAAACGAGATAAAAATAAATAAGACAATGTCATTTACATCCCATTCCATTATCATCTTTACATAAAACATAATGTACAAAAGAAATACAATAAAATCTCACTCACGTCACCTGAAATCCTTGGGTGTTGGTTGGAATTGGATACTCCTTCGTGTTTGTCGTCTCATGAGCTTTACGTCGTTAGTTTCCCTTTTTCTAGCCTGGGATGGGAATGCAGGCGCCCTTGCCCTTATTAGCTATTTTAACCTCTCCGATGCACCAAATGAGAACAGAGAAAATAACCAGATTTTACCCCTCTAAATTAGTCACAGGAGGGTTTGGCATCGATTTTAGTTAAAAAACAGTTTTACTACTAATCATAGGGGGAAGAAATGAAATCTAATTGGCCCAAAGATCCCCAAATCTAGCCCCAACCCAATAGCAAATTGCATTGCACGAGCTAGCCATCAACCAAGTAGACGTGTAATCGAGCCGAATTGAGTTCAAACAGTAAAAATTTTAAGTTTGATTTAAAATTCGTGATTCGGTATTCGAACTCGATCAAATTTTATTTTTAAAATTCGAGCTCGATTCAAGATAAAAATTGAACTATTTAAACTCGTTTGATTAAGCTCATTTATCTAATAAAAAACGAGTTCGATTCTCATATTCGATTTTAAACTCAATTATTTGCGATCGAGCTCGAGTTTGAATTGAAAAATTTTCAATATTAATTAAAAATAATAAAAATATATATTAAAATAAAAATTTTGATTAGACTCGCAAGCTACTCGAGCCGGATATTAAAATACTCAAACTCTGCTCGCTCAATAGATCGAACTGTTCGAGTTCAGCTCAATAATAATCAAATCGAATTTGAGGTTTTTTTGAACTGAACTTAAATAATTTACGAACATAAGTGTCTGGTTTACTGTTTAAGGTCCTACTATCTACGTGGTTCGTTAAGAACTAGTCGTTCTTGTGTTCCAGTCCAGTTGCCCGACAACGTCGGCGACGTGCAAAGAACAACGCCATTGGAGTTCAAAGAAAATTACAGAAGCGCCCCTTCAATGGCTGCTTTGTCTAAAATTGCAGCAAAAATCCAACGCCCTGCGAGGCTGTCGACAAACTGGACGGGTCACCTTGACACGGCGACACCCTCGACCGTGTTCAGATGTAGAAGTGTTAATAGGTCGGGTCAAGTTCAAACCGAACTCATGTATGATATCAATACTATATTAGTTTGTTCAAGCCCGATCCGAAATATGAGTTTCAAATTTTGTCCAAATCCATCCATATTTGTATGGATAGTTCAAGCCCGTTTAGACCAACCCATATTATTTTTTTTTTTAATTTTTTTAAAAAAATATATATTTTTATTATTTAATCTTTAGTAATTATATATATATTTTTTATTAAATTTTTAAACATAAACAACTTAACATATTTTTTAATGTTTACATCATAATTTATATATATTTAATTTTTATATGACATAAATTATATAATATATATAAATAAAAATAATATATTATTTAATTAGAAAACAGGTCGGACTAGACTCGGGCCTTGAATGTTGGAGTCAAGGCCAGCTTCATTTTTTAAACGGGCCTTATTTTTTTACCCAAACCCATTTTTCAAATATAATATTTTTTTTCAAATCCTCTCAAATATGGACTGACCTTCGGACTTGATGGATAGCCGAGCCTTTAGACAGATATGTGATCAACATTAAAAAAAGTAATTAGTAGATTTTTATTTTTATTTTAAAAAGGTGCCACAAGGAAGGGGCCGAAGGGGGCATGGCCCAACCCGAGAAAAAAAAAAATCTGCGATCGAATCTGCCAACCGGCCCAATCAAGATCTCGATCTGGGATGTAAACGCTGCGTTTCAAATTTAAAAAAAACGAAAGAGAAAAAAAAAGAAGAAGAAAAAACGGTGCGGCTCAAATACGACGACGTTCCTCTTCTATCAGCTCAGCTGCTCACTCACTGCTCAGTGCTCGAACGGTGGACGCGCTTTCTCTGTCTCTGTACTCGTCGCCCTCTTGAACTAGATGACAATAATGCTTCTGCTTCACTCCGCGGATTGGAAGAAATGAAAATGAAGTGGTACTTAGTAGCTTCTCTCCTCACGCTCCTCACCAGTTCTCAGGTCAGTTTTCCTTTTTACCACAAAATCCCTAATTCCCCTTCTTCGTTTTGCTTTTCGCACTCCAAACAATTTCCCTTAACCCTAATCACATAAAAATCAAGATTAGATCTCAATATATTGGAATGTTTGGCAGGGGATATTAACAACTCTATCGCAAAGCAATGGCAAATATAAGTATGATTACGCCACCGTTCCTTTCCTTGCTGAGGTTTTCAACGTACTTTTCAAATTTCCATTGAATTTCTTAATTTAGATCTTAAATGGAGTTTTTCAATGTTATAGTAATTTGTTTTTTACAGCTTATTGTATCAAGTGTTTTTCTATGGAGGGAATGTAAGAAATCACCTCCTACGAAAATGACAACGGATTGGAAGACCGTTCGATTGTTCCCCATTCCTTCTATCATTTACTTAATCCATAATAACATCCAATTTGCTACTCTTATGTATGTCGATAAGTCGACGTATCTGATAATGGGCAATTTGAAGATTGTCACTACCGGAATCTTATTCAGGTGCTACTCTCTCAGTTGCTGTATTCTATGTTACCTGGACTCGAGAGTATGTGTCCCGACACGGGTATGTATTTGACACAGGTATGTTCAAAATTTTAAAAGTTTTCTCATACCCATGTCCGAAGATGTGTCAGACACAAGTGTCAACACGGGTACTTTAGAAAAAATGAGGAGGCCGTGTAATTTGAACTTTATTTTATGTACGTAACAGTGTTCGATGTTGATATTGTTCCTCGTGAATGAGCATGATTTTGTTGTCTCATGATTTAGGTTGTTTCTTAAGAAGAAGCTTTCTAATCTACAATGGATGGCCATCGTTCTATTGGCTAACAACCACGAGTCAGGTACTCCAGATGTCAAACTCGAAACACATATGTTTGGTTCTGAGTATACTAGAAAAATTTATGTGTGCTTAAGGTTAAGGTGTCCTCAACAATTAGTGTACTAGAAGACTAGTTATATTTTGATGCCAAAGCAATCTGTCTTCACTCTTCGAAAATTAATCTATGAAAACGAGTATGTATAATGTTTGTTGGTCTTTCAAAAGTTGAATCCCATGTGAGAAATTGAAATCAAGCAATGATTTTCTTGATCTGGAGCAAGTATGTAGAAATCAGATCAGAAATTAGTTGGAAGAACTAGTTAATGTGATAATTTTGTTTGCACATGGTAAAGTGAATAAAATGCTTCAACAGATTTAGTTGCATTTAGAAAATTTTAAGAAAGGAAAGAGAAAAGGGGAGGGAGAATTAGAGGGAAAGGCAATGAGCAACAGCTTAGATGAAAGTACAACATCTCTTTATAGGAAGCTGTTGTATCTGCAGTCTATCTCCAAGAAAATTTTAAAGCTTTTTGTTTCCTTTTTCAAATTATCCTCCTGTCCTATCTTTATTAAGGTCAAAGGATGTGGAGAGGCTTCATGTGACTCCCTCTTCTCTGCACCAATTCAAGGATACATGTTAGGAATTTTGTCTGCTTGTCTTTCGGCATTTGCTGGTGTTTATACGTAGTTCTTGATGAAGAAGAACAATGACAGCTTATACTGGCAGAATGTGCAGTTGTACATGTAGGTTTTTTTTTTTTTTTCCTTTTTGCATAATGTTCATTGCCACGTTATTTTTGGAAAATATTACTATGAATATAAAATTTCATCTTTTACCTATTTTGTTTTTGTAATCTTATATGGTCACCAATCAACGTTATTAATATATTGCAAAGTTCAAGCCATTCAAAGTAATTAACATGATCACTGGTTGATTTATTCTGATTTGACATTCTTCTTCCAGGTTTGGTGCAATCTTCAATATGGCACAGCTTTTATTGGATGATTTTAGAGGTGGATTTGAGAAAGGACCTTGGTGGCAACGACTGTTTAATGGATACATTGTTACAACCTGGCTGGTTGTGTTAAATCTAGGTTCTACTGGGCTTTTGGTTTCATGGTTAATGAAATATGCTGACAATATAGTCAAGGTATCTTCTTTTTAACTATTCTTGATTGTGTGTGTGCTTGTCTATGCATAGGGTGAATGTCATTTCGTCTTGGATTTTTTGTGTTTTTATATTTGAAACTGTAGATTTCTCCTTGATATGTTTTATGCTTTTAAATTTTCTTAACTGCTCTATGTTTATTTGAAATTTTGGATGGAATTCATCTATTCTATTTTTTTTCAAGTTCTTTAATAACTATTTGTTTTTACTTATTCTTTTAGGTGTACTCCACATCGATGGCCATGCTATTGACAATGGTTCTATCTGTGTTCCTCTTCAGTTTCAAGCCAACACTTCAGGTAGGCTTTCCTGCTTTAGTCTGAACTAGATATCCAGCCCTTGATTTGGTATCTTAGTTTGTTATTGTAATATAGTATTCCAACCTGGATGTTGGTGTTAAAAGTATGCTCTATAAGGCTTTTAACTATGTTGCTCCGACTCTTCATTTTTCTTGAAGTATTCATGTCCGACACCTGTGTCTGACGCATATCCGGACATGGGTATGGGAATATGATCTTCCAAGAACTTTTCAAATATATGGAAATCTTGAAAAAAATTGAATATACCCGTGTTGGACACATACCTGTGTCGGATACTCACAAGTCACATCCGAGTCCGAGTAATATAGGCTTTTAATGTCATGGTTAATGAAAAATGCTCTCTCTCTCTCTCTCTCTCTCTCTCTCTCACACACACACACACACACACACACACACTGTTTTAATCATTTTATGTGAATATAGTTCTTGAAACATACAGAAACTTATCTAGGGTTCCTCCAGCAGTTGTGCTGCCAATTTTTTTTGGCAATTCTGGAACGTTCTATTATTTATTTTTCTTGGCATTCTTGCAGCTTTACTTCGGAATCATTGTTTGCGTGATGTCACTACATATGTACTTCGCCCCTACAAATATGCTTGTAGACTTACCTTCAACAGTTAGATCAGATCCAGAGAGTCTTGTCAATGTTCCAGTTGATCGTAAAACAGATTCATGAAGGTCAACATCTTCTCTGAAGTATGTAATTCTTTTGTAATTCTCTGGTAAAAGGAAATTAAACCTATTAACAGTTCATCTCTTACCAAGTGAAATTCATCAGTTAGATATCTATTTAGTAAGATTTTTTAAACCTGAACATATAACACGAAAGATATTCGATACTAACAAGGTCAAGTGGTTATATCTGATGACATTGAACTGGTCATTTGCTCATTTCAATTTTGAGAAAAACTTGTTTGTAAAACATTCATGCAGCTGAAGTTTAATTCTCTTTGCTAGTGGGGAAGAGATTGAAAATAAAGTTGGCCATGAACAGAATTATGCTATGTTGCTCCGACTCTTTATTTTTCTTGAAGTATCCATGTCCGACGTATATCCGGACATGAGTATGGGGATATGCCCTCCAAGGATCCTTTAAATACATGGAAAAACTTAGAAAATCTGAACATACTTGTATCGGACACATACTCATATCCGGCACTCACACCCGAATCCGAGTATCATAGGAATTATGCATTATTGCAATGGATTAATGAAAACAAACAGCACTCAAAGCAACAATATCTTCTAACTATATATTGACTGATTCTCCCTATATTGTTTTGATATTTTTCTGTTTACAAACTTTTGTTTCTAACCATTTATTTTAGCTGCAGCTCTGTTAACAATGCAATGACCAGTGGCTGCCACAACAATGACTCGTTTCAAGCAGGTAGGTATTCAATGCTGTTCTTCGATTGGTGGGGCAAATGCCTGCGATTCATATTCTTGTTAGAGTGAATGTGTGGTCTAGAAGAATTGGAGGGCAATTTCACTTGAAGGTTGCTTTGAATAGCCATGGAGGAATTAGGAACTAAATTATTGAATCAACCTTAAAACATGAGTTTAATCGATACAAAGGTGAGCAATCATTGTCGTCCAACTAAATTCTAAGCAGCTATCGGTGTACAGTGTGTATTATTACCCATCCTATTCTCTTATGTTACTCGGACTTAGATGTGAGAATCAGATACGGGTATGTGTTTGAAACGGGTATGTTCAATTTTTTTAAAAGTTTTTCTATGTATTTAGAGGGTCATATTCTCATACGTATGTCTAGATATGCGTCGGATACGAGTGTCGAATATAGGTACTTAAAGAAAAATGAAAAATCGAAGCAACTTAGCTATTCTCTATTTGTGGTCAAGTAAATAAAAAAGGTGGTTTTTTGGGTACAAAGAGGCCGCAGTCTAAGGATATGGAAAAACAGTTGCAGATGTTGGGATTTTAGTTTCAGACTTGTTGGATGTCACATTTTAAGGATGATTGTATGAACTAACTGAATTAAGTTTCGGGTACAAAAGATGGTTTGATTGCGTTGTTAGATTATAAATTTAAGTAAGCTTCTGTTATAGTTGGCTTGAAACCATTGATATCGACTGTTTTAGAAAGTATAAAGTTTTAGGTAATATTTAAAATTTATAATTAAACCTTCAGAAAAAAAAAGAAAAAAGAAAAATCTATAACATGTAGCTCCAATAATGCTCATTGTTGCCAATGTGCAAAGCTTTTGAGACCACGACAAAGCCAGAACCAAGGATATAGGTGACCCTACTTAACTACAAGCCGGCTGGTCTTGCAAAGTGCTGGCCTGCTGTTGGGGGGGGGGGGGGGGGGAAACCAAATTATTATTGCTACGACTATTATTATGAAATTTATAAATGGGTGAAAGGCAAACAAGCCATCTCAAAAAATGGAAAGCTTTGTTTTCTCAGTTGTCAATTTGAAATATCGCGTCACCTCGACAATGCGACAATGCTTGCTCCAATACGTCCTCCACACTCTCTCGCATTCTCTGTTATATGAATTCTTCAAAAATAATTGTTTTATTTGTGTTCGACTCTTTATCGGTACAATAATACATAGAATATGTGTTTGATATTTCATCACAAAAAATCTACATCTTTACAATAAAAATTGAAAATTTTGGAGGCTAGGGAAGGTGTCCATGTGGTATCACCCTCGTTCTTTTTTTTTTTACATTTAAGTTTAAGTTTTTTTTTTAATTATTTTAAATTTAAATTTTAGTTATTTTTTTATAGATTAAAAAAATGTGATTGAAATAAATGAAAGAATTGGTGAGAAAATTTAAATTATTTAAAGGTAATTCGTGCGGTAATTGGAGGATGAGAAAAATGAAATTTGATCCATCATTTATGTGGTGTGATCTGTATGCCCACTCTCTTATCTTTTTTAATTTTTCTCTTTTAATTAATGTATCTTAAATACTCAGATTCTCTTGAACAATACCAATAATCTTCTAGATTATTTGAACTTAAATTGGGGTAGTAATTAGAGATAAAGATGGATAGTTGATTGACAAAATATGAAAAAGTCTATTGGCTGATATTAGTGTCTAGATCGAAGCTATGGCTATTAAAGAGTGAGTGCTTTGGGCAAATTTTTTTTAGCAAAAGATCATTGTGTTCAAATATAAACACAATGATATAAAAAAATATTTTTAATTAAATTAATTAAATTAAATAGAACATATTTAAATATGAATAATTTATGTAGAATTATATGAATAAATTTAGAAGTAAATAAATATATTTATTTATATATAGTATTGCATTATTTGTATTTATATATTTTAATTTAAAACATAACCACTTATCTGTATTTAATTTTTTTTTTTTTATCATTTTTAGCTGATTCCGTGAGTTTAAAATTTTAGACAAAAAAAAAAAAATTAAACAGACAAACACGAATCCAATATTTTCTGCTCTCATTTCGTGCCCCAACAATTAAAATGGACCACGTGTTTCTATTTTTATGTAGTTAAAAATTTAAACTCAAACAAGGATTAAAACAAAAAAAAAAAAAACACGTGGCTTGCTTTGGGATTAAAGCATGAATGAAGACAAAAATTAGGGGCAGAGGAATTTGTGATATCGATACACGAATTCATGTAACATAACTCACATTAAATCGTCTATAAAAAGGCCGCTACCAAGTTGCTTTACTATCCCAACCATAAAGGCCATAGCTACCAGAAAGAACCACAGAGTTAGGTTGGTGCAGAAATGAGTATGGAATGAGTAGCCAGGGCATCTCCAACTCCAAGCCTAGGCAGCGGGCCAAATAGTTATCAGCAGGCTAGGACCTGGCGCGGCCATTTCCAGATGCCACTGCACTATCCAAGGTACACCAAAGCCGAGTACGTGTTGTATATCTTGTAAGCATTTAACATTATTTTATTACTATATATATATATATATATAAACATAAAAGAATAATACTGCATAACAGAAATATATATATATATATATATATAATATGAACAAATTATAAACTTACAGATTTGTTGGATTACAGAATACAAAAATCGAATCAATGTAGAATCTATGATCTTAAGACGATTATTGTCTGTCTATCAGGTGCTTACAGTATATTGCAATTCGACTCCCAGGCCTCCCCGATAACGTTGCTGTCGAGAGCACACTCGAAACAATACGGCGAACCAGAAAAGATAAAGTAGTCTCTCTCACAAGACAGAATTCGACCGAGACCAAGAACATAAAATTTTCGAAACGTTTTAAAAAATGTATATAAAACAGGCACTGCCTCTAACTATTTATAGGAATGCAGGCGGCTGTTCGGACAAGACACTACTGTTGAAAAAACCGTTTAGTTAAAAGTTGTTACATTAGGAAAAGCACCAAACGATTCGGTCTGGTCCGAACAGACATGTCTCAATCAGACAAGTCTCTTGGTTGGAGGATGCTGAACTGATTCGGTTTGGACCGAATAAACATATCGGTTGGGCAGTAAAAAATTAATTATTGACCCAAACCCGACCCGACCCAAGCCCCGCCCGGCTCGGCGGCGCGCGCGTATGTGGTCCAACCCAGTTTTGTATAGGTCCTCATCCTTCACAAAAACTTGGGTGCCCTTTGGGGCCCAACTCAACATTGAACACAAGCCTTTATAAATAACAAGCATAAGCCTTTATGTTCTTATGTGGGATTCCACACCAAACTAAACATCAACCCAGTTCTTCCTCTTCAAGTGGGTACTTTTGAGATTAATTTCTCATTTAAACATGATATCAATTGTGTACATAAGTTATATCTCGTGTATCTACTTACGACAACTTACGTATTGATATACGTATTTCGTATTTATACACTCAAATTAACCATTGATATCCAACAATCCTCCACATGAATAGAAATTATCTGATTAAAACGATGAACTGACTCGGAATATGAGAGAGAATAACTTTGAAGAGTTATTGCATCAGGATAGGTAGCTTTTGGCTTTGAACCTTCCATAGTGACAACTATCGGATTTACTCGGCTAACTAGTGAACATGTTGTCTTGAACTATTCAGTCTTTCGTGTAAACCCAGACAATAGGTATCACACAATTCCCCTTCGAACATCTTTGGTTCTCACGGTTGTGTTCATTTTGGCCCCGAACACGTCCTGGTTTCTATGAGTACTCTAGAGAATTTAGCCTGATCAATTCTCATAGAAATGATCACGTTTCTTACTCACAATAGGTGATTGCTTATTAAGAGTATCCTGCAATACCCCACTTGATTTTATCAAGCTATAAGAATAATTAAAAGCATAGCTTATCCTAACCCCTTTGCAGGCAGCACTAATTCATTATAGGAATGGATAAGAGTGTTTAACTCTTCTAGTGCTCACACTAAGTTAACATAATTCGGTTGTCCATTTGAACCTAGATCTTGGGATCTCCGGTAAGCTAGGTTGGGTTGCCATTATGTAACTTTAATTTATAGGCTTAAGACCCATTCTCCTCGATGATTTATTTACTTGCTCTCTTGTTAAAACTTTTCGTAAGCGCGCTTAATTATCCTTTGATTTTTCATATTTAATAGAGATAATTCTATTTGAGAGCAACTGTCTAACAGTATTATATCTTCGACGAATGTGTCGAGATTTACCGTTATACAAACTACTATGTGTCCTACCAATTACAGATTGGCTATCGCAATGTATACAAATTGCAGGCACAGGTTACGGACAACTTGGAATATCTTCTAAATTTTTGAAGCCTAATTCACTTCTTCTCCAACTTTATCTAAAACTGTAAATTTAGATTCTATAGTGGATCTGACTATACATGTTTGTTTAGAAGATTTTCAAAACACTGCAGCTCCTCCAATAGTAAAAAGATAAATCTGTTAGTGGATTTCAAATCTTTAGTATTGGATATCCAATTTGCATCACTGTACCCATCAAGCACAACTGGATATCTTGTATAGTGCAATCCATAACTTGAGGTGTATCTCCAATATCTGAGTACCCTTACTATGGCCTTATAGTGATCCTTTCTAGGATTACTTGTAAATCTACTCAGTTTACTAACTAAGTATGTTATGTCTTTACATTCATTTACAACCTAATGGTTTGTTTCCAGGGTCCATGCCACTCTTGGCAACATAAGAGATCACCGATCCCTTGGACAAGGTCTCATCCTCCGCTCCACAACGGGGTAGTCATGATAGCACCAAAGCATGCCGATACCAGACCATGATACTCTTCCCCACTTACTATGTCGATACCCTCATCGATGCCAAGATCACACCCGAGTACCCTTTTTTCACAAAGTTGACATTTTCTCACATGTCCTTCTCTTGCCCTTAAGGACTAGGTAATGATCCCATCAAATGATGCACCGAACACAATTTTAGGTCCTATCATGACCTTTTAAGCCGGAGAAACCGATACCTTTGCAAGACACCCCCACACTTTCATGTATTTGTAGGATGATCTTTGACCCTTCCATAATTCATATGTTGTCTTGTTTGATTTCTTGTGGGATATTTTATTTAAAATATAATTAGCTATTAAAATAGCTTTCCCCCACAAATTCTGAGGTAACCCTGAACTTATCAACAAAGCGTTCATCATTTCTTTCAATGTTCGGTTCTTGCTTTTTGCAATACCATTTTGTTGAGGTGAATAAGGAATAGTGGTTTTATGGATGATACCATATTCTGAACAGAATTCATTAGATAATGAATCATATTCACCACCTCTATTACTCCTTATTTTCTTGCTTAGTTGGTTTTCGACCTTATTTTTAAAGAGTTTAAAAGCTTCCAAGGCATCGTCTTTGCATCTTAGCAGATAGACATAACAATATCTTGTATAATCATCAATAAAAGTAATGAAATACTTTTTACCGCCTCTAGTTTGCACAAATTTTAAGTCACAAATATCAATGTGAATTAACTCTAGAGGTTCACTGCTTTTTTCTACCGAATAGAAAGGAGTCTTAGCAAAATTTGGATTCCAAACAATTTTCGAAAGCAAATCCAAATTGTTGATTCTTTGCAAGATCTTGTAATTCACATGACCTAATCTACAATGCCATAAATTAGAGGACACCACCAAATAAACAGAAGAAATAATTTAATTATTATTCATGTTTTTTGGCACAACAACCATTACACTGAGCTTAAAAAGCCCATCACATAAGTATCCTCCACAAACATGCCACTTTTGGTGAGTACAAATTTATCCGACTCAAATACAAGTCTAAACCCGTTCTTGCTCAACAGAGAGCCGGAAACCAAATTCTTACGAACCAACATGTTTCCTCTTGTTGGTCTTGTGTGAATGTTCAACAACATTTGCCTTCCATGGTCTGAACTATAACCCTTTTTTCTGAACCACGGTTCTCCTCCTCGATTCTTAATCGAATAATCAAGTCCTCTAAAGTCATCTCATTTCTCTTGTGCTTTAGATAGTTATTGAAATTCTTCCACAAAGGTTGTAGTTTCTCTATCAAAGCCGCTATCTCAAATGATTCACTAAGAATCATTCCTTCAGCAGTAATCTCATGGAGGATCAATTGATACTCTTGGAATTGACTGATCACGGTTTTTTGAGTCCACCATTTTGAATTCCAGAAACCAGCCAACCACAAATTTCTTCATGCCGACATCCTCGGTTCTGTACTTTCTTTCTAAGGACTCCCACAACTCTCTTGCTGTCTTGATTGGGCTATACACGTTGTATAACGTGTTGTCCAATCCTTTGAGGATATAGTTCTTGCATAGGAAGTCAGAATGCTTCCATGCTTGCATCGAAGCTACAGCCGTAGGATACGTTTCTTCTTCTTTAATAACCGGGGCCTCCTCTCGTAAGAACCGAGCTAGGTTCAGGGTGGTCAAATAGAACAGCATCTTTTGAAGTCCAGACCACTGAACTTCTCGGGTCTCTCACCATGTGTAACATGTGGTGGCATTGGCGCTACAGGCGCACTCACATTTACGGTAGACCGTTTTGCCATCTGTTATTAAAAATAACAGGATCAACTTTATATATATATATATATTACAAACACACATATATATATATTACAAACATATATATATATATATATTACAAACAATATATATATTTATACAAACATAACAATGTATAATATATATATATATAAATATATATTGATACTGTTTCGTAATATATAGTGAAATATATATACTCTCACTCTCTCTTCAGCATGATTTTTATATATAATCGTGTATATATAACTGAAAGAAAATGAAAAGAGAGGTCATGAAACCCTGAAAGTCCAAAACCAACACCAAATCTTTGAGACCCAAATCACAAAATATGTTTCGTTGTTCTTTCTCCATGTCGGATGATCATGAATTTAGAGGCTTTTACTAACATGCAACATGTTGAATATATATATATATATATATATATATATTATAACAAAAGAAACTATATATATTATAAATATTACTAACAAAGCAGTAAGAATGTTGTGTGTATATATATATATATATTTATACATATATATATACATGAAGTTAGTAAGAATTCTAATGTTTCTCTTTTTGCGTGAGAAACCAAAATAAAAGGAATCAATATCCTTTTATTTCTTTCTTTGCCGTCAATGGAACAAAAAGGGAAAATTCTAAGAAAAGTCTCTTAATATAGGCTTGTAGACACCTAATTTTGTCTGGCTCCCTTAAACAATTTGATTTCCTCCTTTCAATTTCACGGAACGCAAATAGACTTTCACTATTCCTCAGATGGGTCTCCAAGACTTTGATTCGGAGATCAACACAGAAAGTCAACTAAAAAAAATCAACTCCGAAAAGTCAACCACTAAAAAAGTCGACTCTCAGTCAAAATCAAGATTCGAAGTTGAATTGAACAATGGTGAATGAATTTTGATAACCGGAGATCTACAATTGAAGATAGAGAGGTTGAAGACAAATTACAAAATTCAGTGTAGGAAAAATGGGAAATTTTGCAAATTTGGGGATAGGCACCGTAAACGATCAAATTAGATGAAATTGGAGGTTCAAAATGGAATAAGATCAATAAATATGAATATTGGAAGGTCCAATTTTGAAGCGGAGTTGAAGAAAAATGTGGTTTAAAGAGAAAAAAGGAAAATAAAGATTTAATGAATAAATAGAAAATTCACAAATTTGGGAAAAACTACAGAGATGGTCCGATTCGGTGAAATTGAAGCCCCCAATTGATGAATAATAAATAATTAAAAATATCTCAAGTCCCAATTTAAAGTGGATCCTAAGGAAGAGCCGATTGGAGGAGAAACAAAAAAAAATTGAGAAAATTCGCAATTTTGAGGAAAAAGGGTAAAACTAAATCGAAGAGGAATTCAGATGTGAAAATTGGGCATTTTCGGTCCAACTCCAATTCAATAAATGACAAAGGCAGTGGGAAAAAAAATCCGAAATTTTGGCCCGTTTCGACTAAAACTGAGGTTTTAAGGGCTAAAGGGTAATTTTGAAAATTCGTGAAAAATAGAATCCGAGCTCGGTGAGAAACTTTCCAGAACTGATTTTTAGGATGGAAAGAAGGAAATGAGAAGAAGAAAACCCGAAATTGTGGCTGAAACGCAAATATGTTAAATTTGAGAGACTAATCTGCAATTTTAAAGAAAAATCTGGGAAAAATAGAAAACAAGCTCTAAAAATTATGCAAAATTCTAGAACTGAGTTTTATATTTGATGGAAGGGATTGGAGAAGAAAAATACAGAATCGGAGCTCAAATGGAAAAATACAAAGTTCGGGAGCACTAATCCGTAATTTTAAAGAAAAATCCGAGAAAAATAGAATCCGAGCTCGGAAAATTATGAAAACTTTCATAACTAAGTTTTATATTTGATGGAAGGGATTGGAGAAGAAAAATATGGAATCGGAGCTCAAATGGAAATAAAACAAAGTTTGGGAGGCACTAAACTGAAACTTTAGAGAAACATCCGGTAAAAATAGAAAACGAGCTCGAAAAATTATGAAACCTCCAGAACTGAGTTTTATATTGGATGGGATGGATTAAAAAAGAAAAATTGCAAATAAATTAAGTTTGGGGGCCAAAATATAATTTTATCGAAAAAATCGAAAAGAGTCATTTTGCAAATAAAAAAAAGAGAGGAATGGCCTGAAAAATTACAGGCAATTTTTGGCCAGCTCATAGATGGGAGAGGAGGTGTGATCATCTTAAATCAAATGGCCAGGATTGAATAGCAAGATGACATTTTTAAGAAATGACAAGATTCTTCACTACTTGCCTACATGGCATTTTTGGCCAATGAGAGGCCTTCAAATTGCAAAGCCATGTGAAGGCCATGTGAAGAGCATATGAAGACTACGTGATAATGCCAAATAGGATTAAAAATGTCACCTAGGAAGATATTTTGATAGTAAGCCATATGATCATGACAAGTGGCTTAGATATTTTATAGAGATTGGAGACAAGAATAATCTAGGTGGCATTATTGGCCAATGAGAGATTAGGAAACCTTTAATTTAAGGAAAGCATCATGCAAAAGGGGGACAAGAACCCTTAATTTAAGGAAAGCATCATGCAAGGAGGGGACAAAAATTAACCATGTGGCAAGGATGTTGGGAGAGCATGTAAAGCATGACAAAGGCTAAAAAAAAAAGAGATGAGCACTCTCACTATTAAGGGGGTTCGACCAAGCCAAAAAAGGGGGAATTCATTTTTTTCAAAGGTAATTTCACTACACTCTTGGAGGAGAAAAGGAGAAAAAAAAAAGAGAGAAAGAGGGAGAAAGAAGGAGAAATTTGAGTGCTTGATTTGGAAAGCTTTGCTAGGTAGCTATTTACTCTCTTCTCCTTCAATTATTTTCTTTGATTTCATGTTCTTTTTCTTCTCTTTTTCCATGTGATTGTAAACTTTCTTTGTTGAATAAAAGGTTTTTTCAAAATAAATTTTAAAGGTTTTCTTTCCTTTATTCTTTACAAACTAACAAGGTTGCAAAATTTTCCTACACATTATTCACCATGGCCGAAACTTAGGGGCCTTATTGTGCTTGTTTTTGCTTGATTTTCTTGCTTGCTTGTTGATTGTGGGTTTCACCATTGTGGTAGGATAGATTTCTCCTTTGGTTTTTCTTTTAAAAAATCAAATAAAAGGTTTGAGAAGCTTGAGGATCTTGATTTTAATCAAGTGATTTTGGTTAGGTGGGACTATGTCCAAGGAACCAACCATTGAGCCAACCTTGTTTTTTTTTTCTTGCTTTTTTTTTTTTTTTTTTAACTCATGATTGATTCATTTTCATATGTTTGTTGGCTGTAAAATCATGCATTAATACCATCCTCAACTTGATTTCGGCTAAGATCAATCAATGATCTCTAGCCAAAGTCTCTTGTAAAAACTAGTTGAAAAACTAATGGGTTGTTAAGTTGGATATTCTGACTTTGAGCATTTTTTTACTAAGTTATTTTTGTCAAAATAATTTTTTTTTTAACCATATTCAGTAGACACTTAGGGAAGCCTCTGGTATTTTTTCCAAGATTTTTAGAAATTTTTTATCAAGGTTGAAAAAATGGTTTTCGGTAAAACAGGTTTTAGTCTACTATTCTGACTTTAATGAAATTTCGGTCAAGACATTTTTAGTCCAAATTTAAAGCTGATTTTTCCTCATAAATAACATCATGTTTCAAGTCTAAACTAATTTTTTTTCAGATTTTTTTGAATTTTTTATAAGGGGTAGAAAAATAGTTTTCTAAAACTGGTTGTTGGAGTTAGAATGAGTTTTTTAAACTAATAATTTTATGTTTTATATTTGTCAAAAGGAGGGGCTGATTGGAGTCATTAGCTACTGTTTTAGGTTGATTTCCATGTCATCTCAAGGATAAAAATTTATTTTACAAAGGTTGGGTCATGGGTAGTCAACCCGGATTTAAAAAATAGGAAAACTAGAGCCTTTTAGAGGGGGTTTCGGCCAAGGCCTTTTTTTTTTTTTAATCCAAAAATTCCAATTTCTTTTTAAAATCCGAGCTCAAAGTCATTCGATTTTAAAAATCCAATTTAAGTTTCTTTTAAAGGTAGTTGGACACCTTTTTAGGTATACGGATATCCTTACTTCAAGGAAAAAATACATTTTCATGCATTGCATATTTTAAAATGTTTTTATTTAATTTGGCATAAAACGTGTTTCTCGGTTTCTTGAACATTTGGCGAGAATTAGTTCCTAATCTTTGCCAGGTTTGCCGGGGAGGTTAGGAAATTATTCAACGCACGTGGTTATGAAATCGCAAGGCATGGATTTTGTTTTATTTGGAATCATATAAATATCATATGAAAGAATTATTTTCAAAGCTTTGCCGGGGAGTACGGTAATATTTTCCAACATATGCCATTTATGTAATTCTTCATATGAAAAATCAATTCCAAAATGATAATGTCATTTTTTATGATTAATGTTTGTGTCACATATGCCATGTTAGTAATTTGTCATGTCATTTATATTTTGCTATGTCAAGCATGTCATGTCATTAATTCACTTGCCATGTCATAATAGGATTTGCCATGTCATTAATTCATATGTCATGTCATTAATTCTTTTACCATGTCATAATAGGATTTTTTTTCTTTTTGTTCTCTGGTTATTTAGCCTTGTACATTATTATTCTATGTTTAACTAATGTTTTACATGCTTTAATCTTGTCTTTATTAAATTATTAGGGTGTTTAGGATAAAGGGTGTAGAATAGGTGGTGAAAGATTTGTTTTTTCCTCCTCACACACTACACTTGCATTTGCATAACATGAGCCCTATACCCGGGTTCCCTCCTTTTAGGTGGAAGTAAAGTAACTACGCTCTCGTGAGGGATAACCTCCGTATGGGCTAGCGAAAAACTTTCGGAGTAGTAAACTACCTACGCTTTCGTGAGGTGATAACCTCCGATATAGGCTTAGGAAATACACTCCAACAAATTAAACCCGTTTTAATCGGGGTGCCTTACTAGCCTTCACAGGCGACATTTAGGAGCAATTTGGAGTCTTTAGAACTCAATTCAACCCCATATAGTGAACCTAGGCAAAGCCATGCCGAACTTCCGTTAGATATCCCGAAGTTAGGAACACTCGGAGGAACCTTTCTTACCTTTTGCTATTTATTTCAATATCACAATGATTTAATTATTATACCCTTGTACTGACTAGTTCTTTTTGTTTGTTTTGTTTCCATCGCATGCATCATGATCATTTAGGAGTGTTTGCCTTAAGCCGAATTCCAATTAGAGGAGTTTTCAGTATGGTCATGGAGCGCCAAGATCTTTCATCAGTGTCAGTTACTTCCAAGACGTATCGAGAGGTTAGAATAAAGTCAGAGAAGAATCAGGTTGATAGAGGAGACTGCTTGGCTAGCGACTTCGTGCCTGTCCTTCCTGAGTCGGTTCATTTAGATATTGGTCAGAATGATTTGACAGAATTAGAAGAGATTTGGGAACGATGGGGAGTAGCAAAGAAAAATGAGTTCACTAAGAAGTATGGCGACATAGCACTACTTCTCCCGATCTATATAGATGAGCAGCTGATTAGGGCAGTGGTACAGTTTTGGGATCCCTCATACCGGTGCTTCACGTTCAATCAGATGAAGATATGACACCCACCATCGAGGAATACTCGACCTTACTCCGTATTGAGTCATCCAGCCCATGTCGCAACCTAAAAAATAACAAGTCTCATCGCAAGACTTTATTATTCGTTAAGCGTGACATAAAAAAAAAAACCCGAGGAAAAGTCGACTTAATTCCTCTAGAAAAATGAAGGTTTTGAAAATGACCTTGAAAAAGACGTGGAGTCGCCACCAATCTTTTTTAGCTAGGTGTGATCGGCCACCTATTAAAATCGGTTTTATAAAATATTTTAAAAATTAATTAAAACATTTTTAAAACCAATTTCAAGTCTGCGTTTTAAACCAGAGAAATCAAAGAAACGGGTTCGGGACTCGGTTATGTGTGGGGAAGGATTAGCACCCCTACAACGCCCGTATAAAATGGTACCTTATTAATCGTGTGTTATCTCAAGTCTCGGTAAAAAGTTGGTTTTAAATTTAGTATTTCAAGTTAATTCCCAATTTAAAGAAAAATAATTCCATTTTTAATTAAAAATGATCCGGAATTTATAAATTCAAAATTTTCCTATATTCCCCAACAAACGTGGCAAAATGTAAAATTTTTTATTAGTTTGGAAAACTTTCCGAATCATTCTCGTTTTAAAGAAGATATTCCGTTATTAATGATAATTGATGATATCCTCCCAGTAAACCCGGCAGAGAACTCATGAATTATTTTAACTCGGGAATATCTTTATTTTATTAAAAATCATTACCTCTTTGAAAAAATTTTAAAAGATATGAATATGTATATGCATGACATAAATAAAATGACATAGCAAAATCTAAATAATATAATGCACCCTAAATGATATGATATGATTTAAATGTCTTAGCATATTCTAAATGAAATGAAATATCCTAAGTTACATGACATATTCTAAATGAAATGAAATGACCTAGGTAACATAATGTATTCTATATGAAATGTAATATCCTAAGTCATATGATATATTCTAAATGAAATAAAATATCCTAAATGACATAATATATATCCTAAATGAAATGACCTAGGTAACATAATATATTCTACATGAAATGACCTAGGTAACATAATATATTCTATATGAGATGAAATAATTTAAATGACATGGCAAATATGAAGGATATGGCATATAATTTAAATGACATAAAATATAAAATAATGCTATCATATAATATGCATGAAAATAAAAATGGAAATAATAATGCATGAACATAGTATATGCTAAATAATATGACAAAAATAACTAAATAAAAAGCATAGGATATCATGAAATATTCCAAATCATATAATAAACAATATACATAACTCAAAATCATAACAATATCATAGAAATTATCATAGCAAAAATCACATATTATATAAAATGCATGAATATGTATAATGCAATGCATGAAAATGTATTTTTTCCTTTAATTAAGGAAATCCGTATATCTAAAAAGATATCCGGCTACCTTAGGAAAATATATCAAATTAAATATTCTAAAACCAAAATACTTTGTGATTGTTTGAAAACAATTTTGAAAAGCTTAGATTAAGAATAAAAACTTAGCTAAACCCCTTTTTTAAATGGCTCTAATTTCCTAAATTTAAAATTCCGGACTTGACCACCCTTAACCCGAGACATTTTTAGAGTTTAAAAAGGCTTAGAAATTACCCTAAGTCAGTAGCTAAACTTCCTAATCAGCCTCCTCTAAGTAACTTAACCAAAACAGAAAAATGATTTTCCTTCAAATTCAATTCTGACTCCACTGTCCAGTTTTAAGCCAAGATTTTTTACCCTAATTTTAAAAATTCTAAAAAATCTAAAAAAAATACTGGAGACTCAGAACATGTAAAAATACATGGGAAAAAATCAGCTGAATTTTATGATTAAAGATGAATTCCTAGAAAAATCAGGAAAGTATGAGTACTGGGTGAAAAAACTGTTTTGCCAAAACACATTTTTTGCCTTTGATAAAATCACTTAAAAATCAAAGTAAAAATATTTAAGACTCAAAAAATGACTCACAAACAGTAGCTAGGACTTTTAAAAAGTTAGACAAAAATTGGCTAAGTAAAAAAAATCACAAAGGTAGAATAATCAATTTGACAACTCTTTAATTTTCCACAAGTATACTCAAGAGAGTATGACTTTGAACCATTAATTGGCCTAAGTCATAAGTCAAGTGGCAAAGACATGAAATGCATGAAGAATACAACAAATATGATGCATGAGATGCATGAGTTTAAACCTAAATGTCATGAAAAATGCATGGCATCAATAAAATGACCTAGACCTAAATGAACTTGCATGGCATTTAATGCAACCTAGGTCTAAAATGCATGGACATGCATGGTAAAATAAACCAAACCTAACATCTAAAATATGCATGGCAATAACACAAACACAAGGCATACTTAAATCAAAAACTCAACCAAATGTCATGAAAATGCAAACCTATCATCTAACATAACAAAAATGCACATACAATTCAAAATAACATGAAATGGTCGAATGGCCTCAAGCTCTAAACAAGCATGGCATTTTCACAAACACTTGATATGCTTAAACTAAATACTCCATCAAATGTCATGCAAATGCAAACCTATCAACTAACATAGCAAAAATGCACACACAATGTAAAGCACATGAAGTGGCCGAATGGCCTCAAGCTCCAACAAGCATGGCATTTTCACAAACACTTGGTATACTTAAACTAAATACTCAATCAAATGTCACGCAAATGCAAACCTATCAACTAACATAGCAAAAATGCACACACAATGTAAAACACATGAAGTGGCCGAATAGCCTCAAGCTTCAACAAGCATGGCATTTTCACAAACACTTGACATACTTAAACTAAAACATCAAAAAATTTAAACATTATGGAAACAGAAAATTAAAAATGCAAAAACATGATAATAAACTCATAAATGACAACAAACAAGCAATCAAATTAAAACAAGCTTCAAGTATATATAGTAGAAGAATATTCAAAGCATCAAGACTAAAGAAAATAACATGAATAACATGACAAATCAAAGCCAAAACAACAACAATAAAAAAAGAATATAGGCCATTCGGCCATGGTAAGAAAAAAAAAATTGTAAGAACTTTTTAAGAAAAGATGAAGAAAGAACTTGAAAAGAACATTTAAAAAAAAACACTTTATTTAAAAGGAAAATCAAAAGAAAACTCACCAAAATAATAATCAAAATAGCAAAAACAAGAATGGAAAATCAAGAAAGTGTAAGAGTTGGTGCTAAAAGCAACCTCAAGAAGCTATCTTTCAAGCTTTTTCTCTTCAAACTTTCTTTTCTTTTCTAAACTTTTTTTTTCTTTCAACCAAGGAGAGAAAACTAAGCAAAAACCAAGAAGAAATCTGAAAATGAACTTTCTGCCTCTCCCTTAAGCTGGCCGAACCACCCCTCTCTCCTCACTAGGATGTTGTCATTTTTACTCCAACCAATTTCCATCTAAGGGCTAGTGATTCAAGGTGAAAAATCATGAAATTATCACCCTTAGATTAGGCCATCAGCTGTCCATAATTACAGCTGTTCAAGAATAATGTTGACACTCTCCCTCGTCATGCATTGGCCCATGTGGCTTATTTGCAATGGCTTGATCAAAAAAATCACTAACTAACTCTTAATTATTGGCCTTTTGATTGAAAAATAAGAAGCTTCTTCCCTCCTTTGGGCCTTGGCTAGCCAGCACTCCCTTTTCCAGCCCAAGTCTAATTTTTTTGAAAGGCAGGAGAAGCCCTTTTCGATTTCTTGGGTAAAATGACCGTTTTGCCCCCCGGATGCAAATTAATGGAAAACGGAATCCAAATTCAAATTTTATTTTTTTAATACTTTTAAAATAATAAAATATTGAATTCTGAAAGTTTTCAAAATTTTCTGAGTCCGTTTGCTAGTTATTTGGATTTTTTTTTTCAAAAATGCCTTTTTATGCCCCCACATTTTACCATTTTTTAAACGAGCTGCAAATCAAGATTTTTTATTCACCAATATCTTCCAAATAATTTTAAATTATGATCTGAAAGTTTTCATAATTTTTGGAACTCATTTGGTATTTTTTTCGGGATTTATCTAATTGAATTACTGCATAGGGGGCCCGGGATTTGGCCATTTTGAAAACGAGCTCCGAATCAAGATTTTGTTTCGCAAATCTCTTCCAAATAATTTTAAAATGAGATTTTCAAAATTTCAGAATTTTTGGAGTCCATTTGCTATTTTTTCGGGATTTATCTTCTTAAATTATTGCATAAGAGGCCCGAAATTTGGCAATTTTGCAAACGAACTCCGAATCAAGATTTTCTTTCACCAATCTCTTCAAAATAATTTAAAAATGATATTTGCAAATTTTTAGAAGATTTGGAGTTCATTTGCTATTTTTTCGGGATTTATCTTCTTGAATTTCTTCATAAGAGACCCGGGATTTGGCCATTTTGCAAACGAACTCCGAATCAAAAATTTCTTTCGTAAATATCTTTCAAATGATTTAAGAATGAGATTTACAATTTTTCAGACTTTTTGGAGTCCATTTGCTATTTTTCCCAAATTTTCCATTTTTGCCGTTTTGCCTCCGAAACTCGGTTTTGCTCAAAACAAGTCTGTTTTTCAGATTTTCTTCAAAATGAGCCTTGGGCTATCCCTTTTTAATCATTCCTCATCCATTGGGGGCTTTAGTCTTACCAAGTAGGGCCGTTTCTGTAATTCTTCCCGATTTCACCGAAATCCACCAAAACCCTAATTCTCGGTTTTCTCCCGGATTGACTTTTCTTTCAATTTTTCTTTCAAGTGGCTTCTCCATTACCCATAGTCAGTGCTTATCTGTCATTCGAAACCTTCAATTTCGACCAATTCGATCGTTTAAGCACTTTCCCCAAATTTCCCGGATTAGGGTTTCCTTTCTACTGAATCTCCATTACTCAACTTCCGAACTCCATATCTTTTGATGTAGACCTCGGATTATCAAAATTCTTTCGCCATTTTTCAATTGAAATTCAAATCTTGATTTTGAAAGTGGGTTGACTTTTTTAGTAGTTGACTTTTCGAGGTTGACTTTTTTCAAGTTTGACTTTTTATGCTCGTCCTCTTAAACTAAGTCTCGGGGTACCACCTGTAGGATGAAAAAAGTCTTTTTACATTCTGAAACTCAATTTAGGAAAAAAACATACCTGTTTTAGTGGTCCGGACAAAATTAGGTGGCTACAGCTGCCCCTCTTTGGCTATTGCTGAGAATCAGGAATCAGGCAACGATAAACAAATACTAATTTTGTACGGACAGTGGAATCACATGTGAAGGAAAAGGAAGGAGTTTATTTTTCATTCTTCTATCATTTTTTCATTTTTTTTTGGAAAAAGCTGTAAATTGAAGATTTTGTCCTTAAATTGAATTCCCTGACTAATCAAGGCTCGACCCGTCTTAAGGAAACGAGTTCAATTTTGAAAAGAAAAAAATTGTGCTCGAAGGTTTTAGGAATAGTGCCAGAAGGTCTTTAAAACTGGTGCCTGAAAGTATTTAAAACTGGTGCCCGAAGGTTTTTAAAACTGGTGCCCGGAGGTCTTAAAAGAAGGTGCCCGAAGGTCTTTAAAATTGGTACTCGAAGGTCTTTAAAACTGGTGCCCGAATGTCTTTAAAATGGTGCCCGAAGGCCTTACCCGTGATTTGAAAATACCTTGACGACGGTCTCAAGGCTCGACTCATTTGATAAATAGAATGAATTCGATTTAAAAAAAAGGAAATACCTCGACGGTAGTCTCAAGGCTCGACTCATTTAGTAAAACATAATGAATTCGATTTAAAACAAAAGGAAATACCTCAACGATAGTCTCAAGGCTCGACTCATTTGGTAAAACAGAATGAATTCGATTTAAAACAAAAGGAAATACCTTGACGGTGGTCTAAGGCTCGACTCATTTGAGAAGCAAAACAAGTTCGATTTGGGGAAGTCCAAGATTTCCTGATTTCTGCACTGTTAGCTAAATGCAATGATGAGAATCACATGCTTTGCAAATGCTTGTATGTTTTCTAAGAATGAATGCAATTAAATAATTATGTCATGATTTCTAATCCATGGTTTCTTTGAGATTCACAGATTACCCGACTTCATGACAGAATCTTCAATTTGTTCATTGATGCCCCACTCAAGATATCTTGTCAATCAGTCTCAGTTTCTGGCTTTCGCTGAAATTCACAGATTTTTTTGACTTCGTGATGGAGTTCCCACCACGTTCACTATTTTCTTTTCTTGGTGAACTTTCCAAACCTTTCCCAAGATTTAAATATACCTTAGTAATACTTTGAAATCTTTTTAGTTAAAGATTTTTTATTATTAATCATCATTCAATTTAATAACAATCATAATGCATCTAAAAAAAATGTATAAAATGAATCAAGCAAAAATTGTCATGAAAAAGATAACAAGAATTTATTGCAAGAAATGTTTTAAATAGTAAACATAAATATCAAGGATATAAGAAACAAATGTAAGGTTATAGGTTGTAGATGCCCCGGATGCGGAGTATCTTGGACCCCTCATTTTCAAACCATCTGAAATTTCTCTTGAACGAGCAATTTACTTGGGTAACCTATTAGCTTTCGTAATTACGTCAGACTGAGTTGTTCCCCTTTTCTCTGATTGTCAGATACTTTCTCCCCCTTTACATGGAGCATTGATTCGAACTTTTATTAGTACTTAAGCCACCCTTTGCGGGTTTTCAACTCAAGTGTCCTCCATTCGGTATTAAGTCACCCTTTGCGGGTTTTCGGCTTATACCTCTCCTTTTACATTTTTTTTTCATTTCCATTTTTTTTGTATTCTACCATGCATCTGAGAATTCTAAATGCTTCTAAGGTAAAAATATCAATTCAAAAGATAGGATGAATTCTGAGAATAACTTTTCAAATTAAATATCCATACTTGATCAAAATGGGCTTTTAAAGTACATAATGTAGGCCAAAGTTTAGGTTTAGAAAGAAAGGATAAAATAGGCCCAAAGTGTGTTTAAGGGTAATTGGATCAAGGATCATTTTCTGAGGAGGACTCATTCTTGAAACATTTGTCCCTTTTTTGGACTTTCTTTTCTTCTTTTTTGCTTTGTTGGCTTTCATTTGCCACATTTTTCGATGGCTTTCTTTTTTCCATGATTTTTTTTGATTATTTATCCTCACATTTGCCCTCCAGTTGTAGAGGGTGATCCTTGATCAAGGTTTAAAGAAAGAAATAATTCTTAAGGCTCAAAGGGGTGGCTAATGATAATTTCTTCTTAGTGGAAGAAATATGAAAGATGGCCATTCATCATATCAAGCATGAATATTTTCTTTGAAAAGCAATTCACAGGGGAGATAGATATATAGAATTTCCATTTTTACAATTGGAATCATTCGAATTTCCATGTGCAGAGAATCACACACATTTTATTTTCAAGCATAATACTTCTTCAGTTCATCGGCATTCACAGGATTTCTGAAATCCTGCCCGTCCATTCTAGTTAAAATCAATGCTCCTCCAGAAAAAAAACTTTTTACCACATAGGGTCCTTTCTAATTCGGAGCCTATTTTCCTCTTGGGTCCTTCACTATAGGGAGAATTTTCCTCAGTACCAATTCCCCCTCTCAGAATTGTCTGGGATGAACCTTCTTGTTATGGGCTCGAATCATTCTTTTATGATACAACTGCCCGTGACAAATTGCTTTCAATATTTTCTCTTCGATGAGATTCAACTGTTCATAACGAGTTCTAACCCGTTCTGCTTCCTCTAGGCCAACTTCTATCAAAACCCGAAGTGAAGGGATTTCAACTTCAATAGGTAGCACTGCTTCCATCCCGTATACCAAAGAAAACGGTGTTGCCCCTATAGATGTGCGGACCGAAGTACTATATGCATGAAGAGCAAAAGGCAAGATCTCATGCCAATCTTTTTACACATTGGTCATCTTCTCAACAATCTTCTTGATATTCTTATTGGCTGCTTCTACTGCCCCATTCATCTTTGGATGGTAAGGTGCCGAATTATGATGTGTTATCTTGAATTGAGTACACACTTCTATCATCATCTTATTGTTCAAATTGAGAGCATTATCCGAAATAATTCTTGCTGGCAACCCGTAACAGCATATGATTTTTTTCTTAACAAATCTGCATACCACCGACTTGGTTACATTCACATAGGAAGCAGCTTCTACCCACTTTGTGAAATAATCTATGGCCACCAAGATGAAACGATGTCCGTTTGAAGCTTTCAGGGTGATAGGCCTGATCATATCCATTCCCCACATTGAAAAAGACCATGGTGCAGTCATGACATGTAATGGTGATGTCGACACATGAATCTTATCTGCATATATCTGGCATTTATGGCACTTTCGGGAATAATTGATGCAATCTCCTTCCATCGTCAACCAATAGTACCCTGCCCTCATAATCTGTTTAGCAAGCATGTGACCATTAGCATGAGTGCCACATATCCCTTCATGGACCTCTTCTATAATTCTCCGAGCTTCAGCAGCTCCGACACATCTCAATAAGACTTGGTCTTTTCTTTCTTGTAGAGAATCTCACTGTCTAGAACAAAACCCATTGCTAGCCTTCTTAGAGTCCTCTTGTCATTCTCTGTTGCTTGTTCTGGATACTGTTGACTCTTGATGTACTGCAAGATGTCGTTATACCAAGGAAGGCCATCTGTTTCTTTTTCAATACTCAGACAGTGGGCAGGAGACTCATATATACTCATCTTTATTGGCACAACTTCAGCCCCTTCATTCACTTTAAACATTGATGACAAAGTAGCCAGAGCATCTGTCATTCGATTTTCTTCTCGAGGAAAGTAGTTGAAATTCACTTCTTCAAACTCCTCCAATAAACTCAGTATGAGTTCTCGATATCGGATTAGTTTTGTATCTCGGGTTTCCCATTCTCCTCGTAGCTGGTAAATCACTAAGGCTGAGTCTCCGAAAACTTCCAATACTTTGATCTTTCTGTCAACTGCAGCACGAAGGCCCATAGTACATGCTTCATACTCGGCATTATTGTTTGTACAATCAAAATCCAATATGGCAGTGAAAGAATAATAATCTTCTTTTGGGGATATGAGCACTGCACCGATTCCATGCCCCATGGCATTAGATGTGCCATCAAAGTACATTTTCCATACCTTCTTTTTCAGGGGAATCTTATCTGCTTGCAACACATACATCAAATCTTCATCCAGGAAGTCAAAGTTCAATGGCTCATAGTCTTCCACTGCCCGACTTGCTAAGAATTCAGCCACTGCACTGCCTTTGATAGCTTTTTGACTTACATATACAATGTCGTACTCTGACAATAAAACCTGCCATCTTGCCGTCCTCCCTGACAAAGAAGGTGCTTCCAACATGTACTTGACTGGATCCAGCTTGGCAACCAACCACGTTGTGTGGTACAACATGTACTGTCTGAGTCTTCGAGCAGTCCAAGCTAAGGCATAACATAACTTTTCTACCGACGAATATTTCAACTCATAGTCTGTGAACTTCTTGCTGAGGTAGTAAACTGCCTGTTCTTTCTTTCCAGTCTCATCAAGCTGCCCCAAAACACAACCCATGGATCTCTCAAATACTGATAAATACAATATCATTGGTTTATCCGGAACAGGTCGCATTAATACTGGTGGGTTGGGTAGATAATGTTTAACCTTTTCAAATGCAATCTGAAAATCTTCATCCCATTCTCCTGGATCACGTTTTCGAAGTAGCTTAAATATTGGATCACACTTGTCGGTTAACTGAGAAATAAATCGAGCAATGTAATTCAATCTCCCCAGAAAGCCTCTTACTTCCTTTTGAGTGCGAGGTGGTGGCAAATTCTGAATAGCTTTCACTTTATCCAGGTCAATCTCAATTCCTCTTTTGCTGACGACAAAAACTAACAATTTCCCCGAGGTGACTCCAAACGTGCATTTTGCCAGATTTAGCTTGAGTCTAAACTTCCTTAGTCGTTCAAATAGTTTCTTAAGATTCGCAATATGCTCATCTTCTCCTTGTGACTTTGCGATCATATCATCAACATAGACATCAATTCCTTTATGCATCATATCTTGAAACAAGGTCACCATGGCTATCTGATATGTTGCCCCAGCATTCTTCAACCCAAATGGCATTACCTTGTAGCAAAAGGTTCCTCACATTGTAACAAATATGGTTTTCTCCATATCTTCGGGTGCCATCTTGATCTGATTGTATCTTGAGAATCCGTCCATGAAAGAAAATAAAGAACTCTTCGCCGTATTATCCACCAGAGTATCAATATGGGGCAAAGGGAAATTATCTTTAGGGCTGGCCTTGTTCAAACCTCGGTAATCAACGTACATCCACACTTTGCCATCCTTCTTTGGTATTGGAACAATATTTGCCACCCATTCTGGATATTTTTCCACCTCTAAGAATCCAGCATCAAATTACTTCTTCACCTCCTCTTTTATCTTTAACAGCATGTCTAGCCTCATTCTTTTCAACTTTTGCTGAATTGGCTTGGATTCTGGCCTTAAAGGGAGCTTATGAACCACAATATCCGGATCCAACCCTGGCATGTCTTGGTAAGACCATGCAAATACATCCACATACTCCTGGAGCAAGGCTATCAATTCACCCTTTATTGATGATGACAATGAAGTCCCGATTTTGACTTCCTTTATCTCTTCACCATCTCCCAGATTTATCATTTCCAATAATTTCTTATGAGGAAGTACTTGTTTCTCCTCTTGTTCTATTTTCCTTAATAAATCTGGAGGTAGACCATAATCCTCAGTATCTTTGTTAGCATCAAAATCACCCGTGCAAATGGGTCTTTCAAAATCAATTTCAGAATTGCTGACAGGAAAGTCCTCATATTCCGCATCTGCACACCTGTAAATAGGTAGAGAAGAAACAATATAGGAAAATATATAATGAAAATAAAATAAATAACAAAAATGAAAGAATATGGACACACCAATATGAATAAAATGCATTGTGCTTGTTATTTACTGAATGAAAATGTTTAAACAAAAAAGCCCATTACAAAAAAAAAAAAAACTCTTAATATCTCTGGGTAAAGATAACTAAGGTTGCTTTTTTAAAAGTATTACGTTGGAATAGACTTAAAAACTATGGGCAACTCAGTCGCACTCCAGTTGGTTAGTCTATATCCTGGTGGACAAGGTCGCACCATCCAGTTTGCACTGCTTCTTTCCATCCCTTCTTTTTCGGTCATGCAAATCACCATATCCTGAATCTGCCTCCCATTATTCACATGGAATTTTTCAAAACCTTGCTCGATCATTACAAGCACATCCTCTGAATTCTTTTCTACGAATAGGAAACCTACGGAGCGGAAGCTATGACAGATTGGTGGGAAAGTCATGGGTTCCCATTCAATGTCCATACCCGTAAGACGGGCCATTCTCCTTTGTCTGTTCTTTTCAATCTGTTTTCTCTTCTCATGGGCCTTCGGAAGATACCCTAAGCCAAACCGATCTTTCTTTCTCACTGCTTCCACTGCTCGAGCCATCCCTTGAAGATATTTTCCTAAACCTTTTTCAGCCCTGCAGCCTTTTCCCACTGTTGTTCTTACTGTTAACCTTGTGTTCTTGGACAACCTTGGTTTCAGAATTTTCCGTCCTTCAACGATGAAAACTGCATTTACGAATTCCAAAGACCGAAAAAAACATTCTACGGCATCTTCATTGGGCTCGACATAAGGAGATTCAGTAGATGCAGAGGCTATTATGTCTTCTTCTCCTGATACAGTGATCAAACGACCTTCCACCACAAATTTCATATTTTGGTGGAGAGATGAGGGTACAGCCCCAGCTGAATGTATCCATGGCCTTCCCAACAAACAATTATAAGACGAATTAATATCCATGACCTAGAAGTTCACCATATAAGTGCATGGGCCTATCTCTAGAGGAACTTCAATAGTTCCCATAACCTCTCTCCTTGTTCCATCGAAAGCCCTGACCCTTGTGCAACTCGGTATCATATAAGATATATCCACTGGCAACTTGGATAGGGTTGCTAAGGGCATCAAATTTAATGAAGAACCATTGTCCAAAAGGACCATTGGTAATATGTTCCCCTTGAAAGTGGTAGTTATATAGAGAGCTTTCTTTGACCCAATACCATTGGGTGGTATCTCCTCAATAGCTGAAAAATATATAGTCGTTCGCTGCGATGTTCCCCACCAGCTTATCTAATTTTTCTACTGATATGTTATTAGCCACGTATGCCTGATTCAACACTTTTAACAGGGCATTTCTGTGTGGCTATGAATTCAAAAGCAAAGATAAGATTGAAATTCTAGCTGGTTGACGTTGCAGTTGTTCAACCACGCTATACTCACTGTGCTTTATGAATTTTAAGAACTCACAGGCTTTCTTCTCACATACCGGTTCTTTTATTCTGTTAACGGGGCTGATCCCCTCTCTATTTCTTTTGGCAAATCCATCTCAATATGGATTGGCTTGAGTACCTTCTTCTCTTTGTTTGCTCCTTTGTCTTTCCCTGTTAACCCCTATTCAGCAGCCTTCGGAGCATAACACCTTCCGCTTCGGGTTAAATGCCCTACTGACTTGAAAACCCAGGCATAACCATGTTGCAGCCGTATTTCCATAGTGCAGCTTTGTTTTCCTTGTATGAAAAGGAAACAAGTAAATCAATGATTAACTTGGGTGTACTTTCCTCAATGACTGGCATAACTTTCTCCTCCGGTTCATCATAATAGATGATCAAGGGTCTCCCTATCTCGTAGCCAGCTGCATTTTCAATAACTCCTATTTCCTCCTCTGTCTCTTCATAGAACTGGGCTTCTCCATTATCCATAATTTTTTGGACTTTAACCACGCAGTCCTGTATGACATGACCTTCACACTTATGGAATGGGCACCAATTCTGCACCCTTTTTGCCACCATTTTCAGACTGTCCGCATCTTCCACCATTCCTGCCTTGATCTTCTCAACCCATACTGTCAACATCGGAGTCTTGACTTCCCTGACACCCCTTTTTAAACTTCTGCATTCCCCTGTCAATACTGCATTTACCCGATTCCCAGCATGATCGGGCAACAAGTTTCTTGCTATATTGGGCCCATTTTTTGACCCAAACTTCACAACTCCAGCATTAATCAGGCTTTAGACTTTCTTTTTAAAGGCCAGGCAATCTTCTGTCAAATGTCCTTGAATCCCTGTGTGGTATGCGCAGTTAGTGTTTGCATTGTACCACCTTGGATATGGAGGTGTCAGAGGTTTGAGGTACACGGGTGCGACAAGTTGACCCTGCAATAGTTTAGGATATAGCTCACCATAGGTAGTAGGAATCGAATCAAATTGGGGTTTTTGATCGTTCCTTGGTGAATATTGGTCATTGCGAGCGGGACCCTGAGTGTTTGGGATAGTATTTCGAGGAAGGGTTATTTGAGGGGATATACCAGTTGGGAATGGTTGTTGCGTTATATTGGTATAGGGGAATGGGTTTTGGGTAAGGTGGTTCACATTAGGGTAGTAAGGATTATACCCCGGGTATGGTGTGTAAGGTGTCGGAGGTGCATAAGGTGTGGTAGGAGTATAAGGCCTTGGTGGTATGTATAGTGTAGGAGGTGTATAAAGGTATTGGCTAAATCTTACTACATGTTTTTCCTCTTTCTTCTTTGCAGGAAAAACTCTCTTTGGGGTAGTAGACTCACCCCCTTCCATCTTCCCATTCTTAATAGTTGACTCTATCATTTCCCCAGATATTACCATATCTGCAAAGTCTTTGGTGGCTCTTCCCACCAATTTGTCATAATAAGGTGCTTTCAAGGTGTTGATGAAAAGCACTGTGGTTTCTTTGCTAGTTAAAGGGGGTTACAATTGTGTGGCCAGATCCCTCCACCTCTGCGAATATTCTTTGAAGCTCTCATTGGATCTCTTTTCCATATTCTATAAAGACAGCCTATCAGGTACCATGTCAAACACATGCTTATAATATTCCATGAAAGCCCTGGCTAAATCCGTCCATGAACGAATCTTGGTACGACTTAGTTGATTGTACCATTGGGTGGCTGACCCTGTTAAGCTATCTTGGAAGCAATGAATAAGCAATTTCTCATTATCATCATGCCCCGTCATCCTTCTACAGTACATGGTCAGATGAGCTGATGTTTTTGTGGTCCCATTATACTTTTCAAAGTCTGGTACTTTGAACTTTGGGGGAATTACTAGATCGTGTACCAAGCTCATCTTTTTGGCATCCAGACTACCAAATAACTCTGCCCCTTCAACTACCCTTAATCTTTCTTCCAGTAGCTGATATTTTTTTTTGAGATTCAGCAGTTTTGACCCTCTTTAATTCAGTCATTTTGGCCCTTTCCTTTTCTGCCATTTCTTCGAAGTCCGGAACCTCGACCTCAATTGGATCAACTCCGATATTACCCTTTTTAGGACAAATTTTGTGCTTCGACTGCTGGTTGGATGTAAATATAGGATGCTGCCCCAGTTGGAAGTTCATTTCCCACAGGTTGGGATGTCTGGCCATTTTTTTGTACCACTTCTGGTCGATCTTCTTGGTTCACTGCCCCCATTCTTGTAACCGAATTTTCTCCTGGCCACTTCTGCTTCATCATAGTACTCATTATCTCCATGAATTTTGTCATCTGTTCTCATGTCTCTTCTTGAGACTTATTTAACTGTTCTTGCAGTTCTTTCTGAATTCTTCCCATCCTTTCAATTCTGGCAAGCTGATAGTTCTCCATAGCTCTTGCTTGAGATCGAGTATTGTAAGGGTGATGAAAGTCTGATTCTTTCTGAGTGCGACCAATTGTACCTTTAGTTTTAAAAACCATGGATCTGATTCTTTCTGAGTGCGACCAATTCTACCTTTAGTTTTAAAAACCATGGATTAGAAATTATTGACACAGTTCTTATTTTATTTTATAAAAAACGAATGAATGAACAAATGTTAAAGAATGAACAAATGTTAATGAATGAACAACTAAGTAAATGACTAAGTGTATGAACTTAAATTGGATAATTATAAAGAATAAATGAATGGACAAAATAAATAAATGACTAAGTGTATGAACAATTTATAAAGAATAAATGAATGAATGATTATGAATATGAATATAAATGAATGAAAAAATAAAATAAAATATATAAAAGAAAAAACAAATGAATGATGAATGCATTCAAAAGTATTGGCCCCGGGATAATTCCAACCAAACGATCTTTCATTGATTTCCTGGAACGAAATACATCAAAGAAAAGATCCCTGCTTAGGACAATATGATAATCCTAAAAAATGCTATTACAAAATACTGGTTCTATAATAACTCCCTTGGATCCTGGACCTTCTTCACTATCCTCTTTTGACTACCTTGCTCTTCCATCTGATCCCTACTTGTTCACGACCCTTTGACGTGTTAGCAGAAACATCACCGTGTAAGCTTTCTTTAGCTTGTTTCTCCAGCTGATTTGCTCGGGCTTCCTCATGTTTTGCTTTTTTTGCCCAATAGTTATTCTCCTTCTTGAGGTTTCTGACTTCTTCTTCCCATTCCTCGAAAGTCTTGAGAGTCCCCTTGTATTTGAGCTCGAAACGGTATCTCTTGTTCTCCAAGTGTAATTCCTAAAGATCGCTTTTAACAGTGTCTCGCTCTCTCTTGATCTTTTCCTTTTCTCTTTCTCGGGTTGACTCCTTATTTTTCATATCCTCAAGCTCTTCTTGCAATCGGGCAATTTCCTTGCTCAATTGGGCTTTTTCCTTTTCAAATTTTGCCCTTGCGATTTCTAACTCCGATGGCGCTTCCTTGGGCGGCGAACTCAAATGCTGAACTTCTTCCCATCTGATATCAACAACCTATCATTAACCCTAAATTCCCTCCATGTCAGGTAATTTGGTGTGACGATGTCGGCATATCTAGCTACCTCTACCCGATGAGTTTCCTTCCATGCTACTACAATCTCACGTACCTTTCCTGAATATCCATCTTCTCCATAAGAAAATTCCAAATTACTAAGGTCATAGGTCATATGAGTAAACTGACGGGATTCTGATTGCCTTAGTACTAGCAGTGGTGCTTAGCTCACTCCTCCCCATACTCCCAATAATGGAACAGAAGCTTTATCTCCGCAATTGTACATTGTCAGCATAGGAGATATCCATGGAGCTCTCCAAACTATCATTTCAACCCTGATATTCCGAAATATGTTGATCCATTGTTCCTCAGTCCTATTTTCAAGCCAACCCCTCTTAAGAAATTCACTAATTGGTGCAAAAGATTTCCAATATGAGCGAAAAGGGAAATTCTCCTGTTTACAAAAATGACTCTGAACCCATACGTAAAGGAGCTGTATACAACCTAGAAAACGCCATTTTCCTTCCCGTTTACAGAAATTCAGGGATCGGATCGTTTCTGCTATAATTGCCGGGGTTGGGTTTATCCTTTGCTCAAGCCTCTCTAAAACATCAAATATTGCCACATCCACATACCCTAATGTCTTCGGGAAGATAACTAAACCATAGATAGCCAAAGCAAAAATATTCCTAACTAAATCTTTACTCGAATGGCTATGGATTAAGGTTCGTAAAGTGTCACATGATATACAGTAGCTTACCCCTTTTCGGATAACATGACTTTCGACCCAATTTCTTTCCACTCCCAGAATTTTAGACACCTTTTTCTTGAAACCCGGCATCTTTGTATCCTTCAAATAAATACGGTCAGGAATAACATTCTCAATATGTAGAAAGGTCGAATATTCCTCTATGGTTGGAGTCATATCCTCTCGGTTGAAGGTAAAACACCGATAAACGGGATTCCAGAATTGCACCATAGCTCGGATTACCTCACCACTGACCTTAACCTGAACTAACAATGCTATGTCCCCATAAGTCTGAGTGAAGGCTTCTTTTTCTGATATGTTCCACTGATTCCATATGTCCATCAATTCCCGGAGATCATTTTGCTTGATAGTAAGATCAACCTCGGCTGGCAATGGTGACAAATATCCCATCTTCAAACAATCCCCATTGTCCTGCTGACCTTTCTCGGACTGTTTCCGAACCTCTAAATGCTTCTCGACCACGGAGACACTCTGACCCTCCATGAAAGGCCTTTTAATATCCCGAGACCAATAACCTTCAAATGTGCAAAAATGATGACAAGAATGCAAAAAACAAAAAACGAAAAACAACAACAAAAAGAAAATGATTTAGTAACGGGAATAAATACGAATAATACAAAAAATATATAATTCAAAACAATAATTATCCCTGAGGATGCCAACAAAATTTAGGCATTATAACATCTCTGGGATGAAATATCAATATTTATTACGGGCATTGTGATGTACGTTCATCATTGTCCGATTTTCAAAAATAAACTTATTCAGAAAGTAGAATAGAAGGTAAAAGGATTGGAAATATTCCTCCATGTGTTCTTAACTTCGGGATATCTAATTGGGAATCCGGCATGGCTTCGCCTAGGTTTACTATATGAAGGTGAATAAGTTCTAAAAGCCCCGAATTGTTCCTCACTGTTGCCTGTGAAGGCTAGTAAGGCACCCCGATAAAAGCGGGTTCAATTCGTTATAGTCTATTTCCCTAGCCCATGCGGATTGTTAATCACGAAGGCTTAGGTAATTTAGTACTCCGAAAGTGTTTCACTAGCCCATGCGGATTGTTAATCACGAAGGCTTAGTTACTTTGCTCCCACCTAAAAGGACGGAACCCAGGTATAGGGCTCATGATATGCAAATGCACGTGTAGTGTGTGAGGAGGAATAACAAACCTTTCACCACCTATTCTATATCCCTTATTCTAAATGCCCCAACAAGATTAAACAACATAAATCATCAATTAATCAATAAATGAATATATGCACCAAAATAACCAAAGAATGATTATAATATGTATGCACATGAATATGGACATATTAAAAACATTTTGTTATTTTCGAAATTATCCTTAAAAAATGTGAGAATTAAAATTAAATACCAATTAAACCAACAAAACAAGACTTTGATAACACACGACTAATTTTAGGCCTGACTCTCTAATATGTCCCCAGTGGAGTCGCCAAGCTGTCGCAACCTAAAAAATAACAAGTCTCATCGCAAGACTTTATTATTCGTTAAGCGTGACATTAAAAAAAACCAAGGAAAAGTCGACTTAATTCCTATAGAAAAATGAAGGTTTTGAAAATGGCCTTGAAAAAGACATGGAGTCGCCACCAATCTTTTTTAGTTAGGTGTGATCGACCACCTATTAAAACCGGTTTTATAAAATATTTTAAAATTAATTAAAATATTTTTAAAACCAATTTCAAGTCTGCGTTTTAAACCAGAGAAATCAAAGAAACGGGTTCGGGACTCGGTTACGTGTGGGGAAGGATTAGCACCCCCACAACGCCCGTATAAAACGGTACCTTATTAATCGTGGGTTATCTCAAGTCTCGGTAAAAAGTTGGTTTTAAATATAGTATTTCAAGTTAATTCCCAATTTAAAGAAAAATAATTCCATTTTTAATTAAAAATGATCCGAAATTTATAAATTCAAAATTTTCCTATATTCCCCAATAAACGTGACAAAATATAAATTTTTTTATTTATTTGGAAAACTTTTCGAATCATTCTCGTTTTAAAGAAGATATTCCGTTATTAATGATAATTGATGATATCCTCCCCAGATAACCCGACAGAGAACTCATGAATTATTTTAACTCGGGAATATCTTTATTTTATTGAATATCATTACCTCTTTGAAAACATTTTAAAAGATATGAATATGTATATGCATGACATAAATAAAATAACATAGCAAAATCTAAATTATATAATGCACCCTAAATGATATGATATGATTTAAATGTCTTAGCATATTCTAAATGAAATGAAATATCCTAAGTTATATGACATATTCTAAATGAAATGAAATGACCTAGGTAACATAATATATTCTATATGAAATGTAATATCCTAAGTCATATGATATATTTTAAATGAAATAAAATATCCTAAATGACATAATATATATCCTAAATGAAATGACCTAGGTAACATAATATATTCTACATGAAATGACCTAGGTAACATAATTTATTCTACATGAAATGACCTAGGTAACATAATATATTCTATATGAGATGAAATAATTTAAATGACATGGCAAATATGAATGATATGGCATATAATTTAAATGACATAAAATATAAAATAATGCTATCATATAATATGCATGAAAATAAAAATGGAAATAATAATGCATGAACATAGTATATGCTAAATAATATGACAAAAATAACTAAATAAAAAGCATAGGATATCATGAAATATTCCAAATCATATAATAAACAATATAACACAACTCAAAATCATAACAATATCATAGAAATTATCATAGCAAAAATCACATATTATATAAAATGCATGAATATGGAAAATGCAATGCATGAAAATGTATTTTTTCCTTTAATTAAGGAAATCCGTATATCTAAAAAGCTATCCGGCTACCTTAGGAAAATATATCAAATTAAATATTATAAAACCAAAATACTTTGTGATTGTTTGAAAATAATTTTGAAAAGCTTAGATTAAGAATAAAAACTTAGCTAAACCCTTTTTTAAATGGCTCTAATTTCCTAAGATTAAAATTCCGGACTTGACCACCCTTAACCCGAGACTTAAAAAATCATTTTTAGAGTTTGAAAAGGCTTAGAAACTACCCTAAGTCAGTAGCTAAACTTCCTAATCAGCCCCCTCTAAGTAACTTAACCAAAACAGAAAAATGATTTTCCTTCAAATTCAATTCTGACTCCACTGTCCAGTTTTAAGCCACGATTTTTTACCCTATTTTTAAAAATTCTAAAAAATCTAAAAAGAATACTGGAGACTTAGGACATGAAAACTACACGGGAAAAAATCAGCTTAATTTTTTGATTAAAGATGAATGCCCAAAAAAATCGGGAAAGTACGAGTACTGGGTGAAAAAACTGTTTTGCCAAAACACATTTTTTGCCTTTGATAAAATCACTTAAAAATCAAAGTAAAAATATTTAAGACTCAAAAAATGACTCACAAACAGTAGCTAGGACTTTTAAAAAGTTAGACAAAAATTGGCTAAGTAAAAAAAATCACAAAGGTAGAATAATCAATTTGACAACTCTTTAATTTTCCACAAGTATACTCAAGAGATTATGACTTTGAACCATTAATTGGCCTAAGTCATAAGTCAAGTGGCAAGGACATGAAATGCATGAAAAATACAGCAAATATGATGCATGAGATGCATGAGTTTAAACCTAAATGTCATGAAAAATGCATGGTATCAATAAAATGACCTAGACCTAAATGAACTTGCATGGCATTTAATGCAACCTAGGTCTAAAATGCATGGACATGCATGGCAAAATAAACCAAACCTAATATCTAAAATATGCATGGCAATAACACAAACACAAGGCATGCTTAAATCAAAAACTCAACCAAATGTCATGAAAATGCAAACCTATCATCTAACATAACAAAAATGCACATACAATGCAAAATAACATGAAATGGCCGAATGACCTCAAGCTCTAAACAAGCATGGCATTTTCACAAACACTTGATATGCTTAAACTAAATACTCCATCAAATGTCATGCAAATGCAAACCTATCAACTAACATAGCAAAAATGCACACACAATGTAAAACACATGAAGTGGCCGAATAGCCTCAAGCTCCAACAAGCATGGCATTTTCACAAACACTTGGTATACTTAAACTAAATACTCAATCAAATTTCATGCAAATGCAAACCTATCAACTAACATAGCAAAAATGCACACACAATGTAAAACACATGAAGTGGCCGAATGACCTCAAGCTTCAACAAGCATGGCATTTTCACAAACACTTGATATACTTAAACTAAAACATCAACAAATTTAAACATTATGGAAATAGAAAATTAAAAATGCAACATGATAATAAACTCATAAATGACAACAAACAAGCAATCAAATTAAAACAAGCTTCAAGTATATGTAGTAGAAGAATATATAAAGCATCAAGACTAAAGAAAATAACATGAATAACATGACAAATCAAAGACAAAACAGCAACAATAAAAAAAGAATATAGGCCATTCGGCCATGGTAAGAAAAATAAGAAAAAAAATTGTAAGAACTTTTTAAGAAAAGATGAAGAAAGAACTTGAAAAGAACATTAAAAAAAACACTTTATTTAAAAGGAAAATCAAAAGAAAACTCACCAAAATAATAATCAAAATAGCAAAAACAAGAATGGAAAATCAAGAAAGTGCAAGAGTTGGTGCTAAAAGCAACCTCAAGAAGCTATCTTTCAAGTTTTTTCTCTTCAAAATTTCTTTTCTTTTCTTTTCTTTTCTTTTTTGGCTTTCAACCAAGGAGAGAAAACTAAGCAAAAACCAAGAAGTAATCTGAAAATGAAGTGCTAAAAATGAACTTTCTGCCTCTCCCTTAAGCTGGCCGAACCACCTCTCTCTCCTCACTAGGATGTTGTCATTTTTACTCCAACCAATTTCCATCCAAGGGCTAGTGATTCAAGGTGAAAAATCATGAAATTATCACCCATAGATTAGGCCATCAGCTGTCCATAATTACATCTGTTCAAGAATAATGTTGACACTCTCCCTCTTCATGCATTGGCACATGTGGCTTATTTGCAATGGCTTGATCAAAAAAATCACTAGCTAACTCTTAATTCTTGGCCTTTTGATTGAAAAATCAGAAGCTTATTCCCTCCTTTGGGCCTTGGCTGGCCAGCACTCCCTTTTCCAGCCTAAGTCGGATTTTTTTGAAAGGCAAGAGAAGCCTTTTTCGATTTCTTGGGTAAAATGATCGTTTTGCCCACCGGATACAAATAAATGGAAAACGGACTCCAAATTCAAATTTTCTTTTATTAATACTTTCAAAATAATAAAATATTGAATTCTGGAAGTTTTCAAATTTTTTCGAGTCCGTTTGCTATTTATTTGGATTTTTTCTTCAAAAAATGCCCTTTTATGCCCCCACATTTTACCATTTTTTAAACGAGCTCCAAATCAAGATTTTTTTCTTCACCAATCTCTTCCAAATAATTTAAAAGTGTGATCTGGAAGTTTTCATAATTTTTGGAACTCATTTGGTATTTTTTCGGGATTTATCTGCTTGAATTACTATATAAGGGGCCCGGGATTTGGCCATTTTGCAAATGAACTCCGAATCAAGATTTTCTTTCTCCAATCTCTTCCAAATAATTTGAAAATGATATTTGCAAAATTTCAGAATTTTTACTCCAATCAATTTCCATCCAAGGGCTAGTGATTCAAGGTGAAAAATCATGAAATTATCACCCATAGATTAGGCCATCAGCTGTCCATAATTACAGCTGTTCAAGAATAATGTTGACACTCTCCCTCTTCATGCATTGGCCCATGTGGCTTATTTGCAATGGCTTGATCAAAAAAATCACTAACTAACTCTTAATTATTGGCCTTTTGATTGAAAAATTAGAAGCTTCTTCCCTCATTTGGGCCTTGGCTAGCCAGCACTCCCTTTTCCAGTCCAAGTCTGATTTTTTTGAAAGACAAGAGAAGCCCTTTTCGATTTCTTGGGTAAAATGACCGTTTTGCCCCTCGGATGCAAATAAATAGAAAACGGACTCCAAATTCAAATTTTATTTTTTTAATACTTTCAAAATAATAAAATATTAAATTCTGAAAGTTTTCAAAATTTTTCGAGTCCGTTTGCTATTTATTTGGATTTTTTTTCCAAAAATGCCTTTTTATGCCCCCACATTTTACCATTTTTTAAACGAGCTCCAAATCAAGATTTTTTTCTTCACCAATCTCTTCCAAATAATTTAAAAGTGTGATCTGGAAGTAACATAGGGGGTCCGGGATTTGGCCATTTTGAAAACGAACTCCGAATCAAGATTTTCTTTCGCCAATATCTTCCAAATAATTTTAAAATGATATTTGCAAAATTTTAGAATTTTTGGAGTCCATTTGCTATTTTTTCGGGATTTATCTTCATGAATTATTGCAGAGGAGGCCCGAGGTTTGGCCATTTTACAAATGAACTTGGAATCAAGATTTTCTTTCCCCAATCTCTTCCAAATAATTTGAAAATGATATTTGCAAATTTTCAAAAGATTTGGAGTTCATTTGCTATTTTTTCGGGATTTATCTTTTTGAATTTCTTCATAAGAGACCCGGGATTTGGCCATTTTGCAAACGAAATCCGAATCAAAATTTTATTTCTCCAATCTCTTTCAAATGATTTAAGAATGAGATTTGCAATTTTTTCAGAATTTTTTGAGTCCATTTGCTATTTTCCCAAATTTTCTAATTTTGCCCTTTTGCCTCCGAAACCCAGTTTTGCTCAAAACAAGTCTGTTTTTCAGATTTTCTTCAAACTGAGCCTTGGGCTATCCCCTTTTAATCATTCCTCATCCATTGGGGGATTTAGTCTTACCAAGTCGGGCCATTTTTGTAATTCTTCTCGATTTCATCGAAATCCACCAAAAACCCTAATTCTCAGTTTTCTCCCGGATTGACTTTTCTTTCAGTTTTTCTTTCAAGTGGCTTCTCCATTACCCATAGTCAGTGCTTATGTTTCATTTGGAACCTTCAATTTTGACCAATTCGATCGTTTAAGCACTTTTTCCCAAATTTTCCGGATTAGGATTTCCTTTCTACTGAATCTCCATAACCCAACTTCCGAACTCCATATCTTTCGATGTAGACCTCGGATTATCAAAATTATTTTTCCATTTTTCAATTGAGCTTCAAATCTTGATTTTGAAAGTAGGTTGACATTTTTAGTAGTTGACTTTTTGAGGTTGACTTTTTTCAAGTTTGACTTTTTATGCTCGCACTTTTAAACTAAGTCTTGGGGGATGAAAAAAGTCTTTTTACATTATGAAACATCAATTTATGAAGAAAACATACATGTTTTAGTGGTCCGGACAAAATTAGGTGTCTACAGCCCAGATAAGATCTATTGGAAGCAACAAAAGACAGTTAGTTTTCGGAAGAAGCTATCCGAGATATTAGGTATGGAGATTCCTATCGACTCCCCAAATATTAAGAAGAAAGGTTCGAGTGTTTGAATCCCGTGGGTATTCTTGCTAACCCGGAGAGTAATCGTGTGGTGGATGTATTTGCCTTGGCGATTTATGGTTTGGTGATATTTCCAAAAAATATTAGGGCACATTGAGATGGCTGTAGTGGATTTCTTTGAGTGTCTGGACAAACAAATTGATCCTTCTCCTGCTATCATTGCCGAGACGATTAGGTCACTCAATTTCTGTCGACGAAAAGGCAAGGGATATTTCGAGGGATGTGCACAGCTTCTACACGTTTGGATCCAAAGTCATTTTTTGGGGAGATGATAATGAAAAGCTTCGCCCCTACATGAAGACTTTCATTCCCCTTAAAGAATTCTGCAAAAAAGAGTGGCCGAGAAAAAGGGATAAAAAACAATGGATCATGACTCTTCGTCACTTAGCCCGAGAGGACGTTACTTGGAGAGCTTCGTGGATGCCGATGGGACCCATTTTGTATAGTTGTGGAGATAAACCATGGGTTCCATTAATGGAAATTTGGGCAGCTATCAACTATGCACCACTCCTGGTACGAAGATTGTACGGGTCTGAGCTGTTCATCCCGATGACTCATGAGCTCACTTTGGTAGATTTTACATATAATAGGCTCGGATACATGAAGGAAATACGTGAGCTCATCAAAGCGTGGAGGAAGTTGCACCGATCAAAATTGGGTAGATATTCCGACAATGCTACTCCCGAATATTTGGTTTGTAGAGCCAAAAAGATCTGAGACATGGTGCTCCCTACCGAAGATGCCTCTGTTTATCCGGTAATCCTTCAGCCAGAGCCAGTAATACCATCAGAGGTTGAGCTTGTGAGGCAAGAATTAGAAAATGAAAAAAGGGAAATTGAGGCGAGAATGTGATAAGCTTGAAGAGGAAGTCAAGGATTTGAAAACCAAACTTGAGATCCAAGAGGTCAAGACACGGAAGGTGGCCAAAGAGCGAGACACGACACAATCCGATATAAAAGATTTGCACCAAGAAAACAAGAAGCTAAGGGCCAAAGGAAAATTTACTGGAACTAGCAGGTCTCTTGGTACACATGAGAAAGAGATAGAAAAGCTTCAGAAAGAATTGGATTTCTGGACGGGTAAGGCTAAGCAAAGCAAAGAAAATGAGTTCAGATTTTCTCATGACCGGCAGAAGTGGGGAGATGCACGTTTATTGATCTCAGCCAAGTTGGAAAGGTGCCTGCAAGAGAATGAAATGTTGAAAGCTAGATTGTGGAATGAGAAGGAAAGACATCCATGCTGCACAAGGAAAACGAGACGTTCCATGCGACTATTCATATCCTAGAGCAGCAGTTGCAAGTCTAGAAAGCTGACATTGTCGCCATCATTCGGGAATATAGAGAGAGGAAGACCGAGTGGAGCCAAGCAAATAACTTAGCCTTAGATGCCAGTATGAGGTGGAAGACAGAAATTTTGGGGAGACAACAGTATTTAGACCACTAACTAGGAAGATCATCAAGGTTGTGGTTAAGGCAAGTGAGATGGTGGAGAAAGTGAAGACTCTAAGGTGTGATGTCAACCCGACAGGGGAACATGGACAGCGTCTACTAAATTTCCTAGAGGAAGCTCAAGAACAGTACGAGCAGATCAGATATTTCTATGTAACCCTAGAGTGAGAGATGACTTGTAAAAAGTTTCTATGAATTAATGAAAAACCTTTGTGTTGGAATTTGATCTTAAGGCAAATACTGTTAGTTTCATCATTTCATACCACATAATCATAGAAAAATTCATTCATTCGTTCATTTGTTCAATGATTCATTAAATCATTTATTCATTCCTGCATACATTTAATAAGTAAAAAGGAATAATGTGTCATGAAATTCTAATATGTGGTATCTACACCAAGGTATAAAAATTGGGCATCCACCGAAACACCCAAAGAGAAGTACCCCTCATCAGTTTAATACTCGATCGCAAGTTAGGATCATGGAAAATGAACAGGCTGCCCGGATAGAGATAATGGAAAAGGTTCATGATGAGTTAAGGAAACAGTTGGCCAAATCTCAAGCCGAATCGAGAGATCAAATCAATAAGTTAATGGCGCTGGTGTCCGCCTCATTTAAGGGAAAGGGACACACAAAAAATTCAACCCTAGGAATAGGATCAGGAAGTCAAGAGTACAAAGAGGGTCAGCAAGAAGCCGTACTGACAAAATACCAATCCGCACAGAGTATAGAAACTTTACCACCGGCAGCTGCAATGCCTTTCGTGTATGTCCAACCCAACACAGGGACACAAAAACAGATGCCGATTGGGGTAAATCTTGGGGCAATCCCTACAAATCCTATTGAGGTCCCAGATCTTGAGGATCTCATCGAGCAAGAGAAAATGAAAACGGCGGAGCTAAAAAAGGTTGAAACGGCTGAATCGCATAAGAAGTATCAGGTATTAGAGGAAAGGTTGCAGGCCGTGGAAAAGGCTGAATTGTTTGGTAGCCTCGATGCTAAGGAGATGAGTCTAGTTTTCGTTCTAGTGACCCCACCTAAATTCAAAACGCTAGATTTTGAGAAATACAACGGGACCACTAATCCTTCCGTGCACTTGACAATGTATTGCCGGAAGACGACTGGACATGATAGTGATGAGAAATTGCTTATCCAATGTTTTCAAGATAGCCTTACTGGGTTCGCAACTCGATAGTACAATCAGCTCACCTGAAGCAAAATCCACTCCTGGACGGACTTGGCTAGGGCCTTTTTGGAACACTACAAACACGTGTCTGACATGGTACCTGCCAGACTATCCCTGCAAAATATGGAGAAGAAAGCTACTGAAAGCTTCAAGCAGTATGCGTAGAAACTACTGAAGGCACCATACTATGAAAAGTTGGTGGGTAATGCCACTAAGAATTTTGCAGATATGGCCATATCTGGAGAGATGATTGAAACCGCTATCAATAGCGGAAAAATGGAAAGTGGGGAACAAGTCACCCACAAGAAAACAACTTTTGCCAAGAAAAAGAAAAGGGAGGCTCATGCAGTCAGTTTTAATAACCGCTCTTTCACACCTCCAGCACCTATACACTTTACCCAACCTATAACCCATACTACCCAACTAAAAACAGCCTCACTCAAAACCCTTTTCCCTACACAGTCATACCACAACAACCATACCCTACTGGTTTATCTCCTCAGATAACCATTCCACCAAACACTACACCAAACACTAAAAACATCACCCGAAATGATCAAAGGCCTATGAGGAATAACCAAAAGCCTCAATATGACACTATCCCTACCACTTATAGCGAGTTGTACCCAAAGCTTCTACAGGGGCAACTCGTCGCTCCTGTCTATCTCCAACCTTTAAAACCTCTATATCCCAAGTGGTACGATTCCAACGCTCATTGCGCATACCACACAGGGATTCAAGGGCACTCAATCGAGAACTGTACTGCTTTCAAGTGCAAGGTCTAGAGCCTTATTGATGCGGGAATTGTAAAATTTGGACCAAAAATGGGCCTAATGTTACGGGTAACCCGTTCCCTAATCACACGGAGGCTAAGGTTAACGCGATAATGTCGGGAGAGGTTGAAAAGGTAAAAAGAGATGTTAGAAAGGTAAATACGCCAATGATTAGAGTTTGGGTAGAGATGGTCAAGGTAGGGTTGATTCAATCGAAATCGGATGTGAGGAAGATGGCCAACCAGTTGGAGGGCTTTTACCAATATCATGAGTGTAAGGGGCATGCCATTCAGGACTATGAAGAGTTTTTAGCAAAGATTCAAAGGATGATAGATATAGGCGAGGCCCAGTTTTTTGAAAAAATAGAGGATCCTGAAGTCAGTATGAATGAAATCGGTTATGGGGTGGATAGACCCCTGATCATATATTACGATGAGCCAGAGGTAAAGACTATTCCAATGGTCAAAGGACCCGCTTCAAAATTGATCATAGAATTGCCGTCCGCTTTTCCTTATAAAGAGGACAAGGTGATTCCATGGAGTTATGAATGCAGTATGGCAGTACCGGGATCTTTGAATCATCAGACAGTTGTCGTGGATGTAACTGGAGTGGGACATTTAATTTGAAGTGATAGATGAACAGTTGAACATGATCAAATGAGAAAGACAGGAGGACCTGATAAAGGGAAAAGGATAGTGGAACCAGACCATATAGAGGTAGAACAGTCAGAGAAAGTGGAGAAGGATCCGTCCCCGGTTAATAAAGTGAAAAAGCATGTGAATGAGAAGGAAGCCTGCGAGTTTTTAAAGTTCATCAAACACAGTGAATATAGTATAGTAGAACAATTGCACAGAGAACAGGCGAGGATTTCAATTCTTTCACTTCTGTTAAACTCAGAGCCACACCGAAATGCTCTGTTGAGAATTTTGAACCAGACTTATATGGCTAACAACATACCGATAGAGAAGTTAGACCGATTAGTGGGGAACATCATAGCAGATGATTATATCTCTTTCAGTTGTGATTATATACTTCCAAATGGTATAGGATCTACCAAGGCTCTTCATATAACCACTACTTGTAAGGGCCACATTCTGTCTTTTAGTACTCCTCGACAATGGATCCTCGTTGAATGTGATGCCATTGGCAACCTTGTCGAAACTGCCAACTGATATGTCCTACATGCTGCCGAGTCATACCGTTGTCAGAGCCTTTGATGGCACTTGTCGGGAGGTGATGGAAAGCATTGAAATCCTGCTTCAGATAGGTCTCTGTACCTATGAGGTCAAATTCCAAGTGATGGACATGACCCAATCTTACAATTATTTGTTGGGAAGGTCGTGGATCCACTTGCGGGGGCTGTGCCGTCATCTCTCCATCAAAAGCTAAAATTTGTGATGGAAAGACGTTTAGTCAGTGTGTTAGGAGAAGAAGATATTATAGCTTCTGCATCCACTGATTCCCCTTATATAGAAGTGAATGAAGATGTCATAGAGTGCTTGTTCAGGTCGTTGGAGTTTGTCAATGATGTATTCTTCATCTAGGGATATAAAATTCCAGAGTTGAGGTTATCCAAGAGTACCAGGTTAGGGGTAAAGACGATAGTAGAAAAAGGCTGTCGTGTAAAAAAAGGTTTAGGAAAATACCTCCAAAAAATGGCCAAAACGATAGAAGTGGCCGGAAAGAAAGACCAATTCCGTCTTGGGTACCTCTCTAGATCCCATGAGTAAAGAAGAAAGTTGAGAAGAACAGAAAGAGGAGGATGGCCCTACTTTCAAGTGTGGATATGGAATGGGAGCCCATGATTTTCCCTCCAATCCTTCACATTTTTCGCTCAGCAAGTTTCGAGTTTGGTGAGAAGAATTTTGATGATGTTATGGTCATGTTGGAACAAGCATTCGAGAAATTCTATGGGGGTGAGGATAAACAGCCGCAGGAAATGATGATTGGCATGGCCAAAATAGATGAGCTGGTGAATGAAAGCACAAGCTGGATCGTGCGCCTATGTCCTCCGGGTTATGAGTTGACGAATTGGAGTGTGACTGAACTTCCTATAGTTTTTAGGTCTACTCCAGAGTAATGCTCTGAATCAATCCTAATTGCCTCTGCCCAATGGCATTAAGAATCCTTTTGTATAGGCTTATGTTTAAGGGTTTTCATTCAATAAATAACGATCACAATGCATTTTCTTCATATTGATGTGTCCACGTTCTTTCATTAGTATTGCCTATATGCCTTCCTTCCTATATTGTTTCTTCCCCCACCTATTTACAAGTGCCCGGATACGGAATATGAGGACTGTCCTGTCAATAATTCTGAAATTGATTTTGAAAGACCCATTTGTGCGGGTGATTTCGACGCTAACGAAGATATCGAGGATTATGATTTACCTCTGGATCTGTTGAGAATAATAGAACAAGATAAGAAACAAGTATTGCCTCATAAAGAGTAGTTGGAAGTGATAACTTTGGGGAATAGGGAAGAAATAAAAGAAGTCAAGATTGGGACTGCCATTTCACCATCGATAAAGGAAGAATTGATAATTCTACTCCAGGAATACGCAGATGTGTTTGTTTGGTCATACAAAGACATGCCTGGGTTGGACCTTTTAGGATTCGACCTCATGCTCAAACATTAATCGAATTAAAGAAGAACATGAACGCAACGGAAAAATAAACAAAGAGATAGTCGAATCTTACAGGATCATACTTGTAAAATTTTAATGCGATCTTGTAATTATAAAGCATACATCTGATTAAGATTCATACCATAACTCAAAGATCCAGTAATCTTGAGTTTACAAACAGCCCACTCAATCTTGAATACCAAGAAGGCAATCTGAGACTTCAAGCCACACAAGTGTCTGGCCTCTAACGGTAATCCACACAAGATGATCAAAAGAATCTTCATAAGGTAGGAATGGAGTCCTGTCGAAATCCATGCTAGTGGTTTAGGTTTAAAAACATCTCCCCATTTAAACATCCATGGCCAAATGCTTCATAAGCATCCAGAAGAAGAAAACATTTTTCTTCCTCCTCCGGGTTTGGTGCGGCAACCACAAGGATTATCTTGATCTTTTTTTTTCTTCACTCTATGTCTTTGCTCTCTTGAAAGAAAACGTTTTTCTCTCTAGCAATCCATGAAGAGGCAAGGAGGAAGAAAGAAATCAAGAAGAATACACCAAAAGCTCAAAGCACGTCTCATGTGCGGCTAGGGGGCCATTAGGGAGATCGGACGCAACATGTTTGTTTCTTTATATAGGGGCGGCAACACTCCAGGGTTTGACTAAGGGCTATAACATAACGCTTATGTATTTTCTCTTAAGTCCTTCCACTTAATTAAACTATTTAATTAAGTCCTTATTGATTAAATTATCAATTTAATCAATTAGGCTCATTCCATTTTAATCTCTAAATTCACTTTTCTGTGTGTGACCCATTAGGCTTCCAATATGTTGGCAATGAATATAAATTTATCTAATTAGTTTATACTCATAGATCATGAGCGAACTCTAGCAAGCCATTATGACCACCCAAATACTGGAGAGTCAAGCTAGTCTTAACATAACCTCTCATGTTCAGTCTATTAGTGTAATTCGGTCCTTTCACCAAATATCCCGAAAAGACCATGAGCATAGTGCAGTGTCTACTATGTTCAATCCATATTAGTTCCTGCAGCTATTGGTTAACTTTGTGGACTTAGAGAAACTATTTCTCCTAAATTCATCATACTCTGGCCAGAGATTCCATCAAGTTAACTTAAGCCAAGAACAGATGAAATATGTCTCCGATGTCACTTGGAGTGGTGAATCCTCTCTGGATCACTCATCCATCTTCGTATGGTTCATGTCATACCCAAAACCACCCTACCATAAGCATCCCTTCATTTGGAACCCGTTCGTGATGGAATCCAAGTACGACACTCTCTATACAAGATAACCTTATATCACAAGTCAGAGGACTACTTACACGATTGACACGTGAGAACGTTTCCATAGACACTTGAGAGACAATACCAAATGGAGTTCTCACAGCGGTTCATGTTTAGTGCATTTGTTCAACAGACAAGCACCTACATGTAATCCTAAAGTATCCCTTACACTTCAACACGTGAGATCAGTTGCTTACTAAGTAAGTAGGCTTAACATGTACTAGTCTTTGAGCATTGGCATTACCCCGTCTTGGCAATACGAGGACCAGGAACCGTTTTAGGAATATGGCTTTGATGCATAAGAATCTCACAATTATAAATAATTTCGTTGCAAGGCCTTTATGTTCTATGGGCTTCATCCGATTAGTACTTAATAACTCTTTATCATTGTACTAACATGAAGGAAAATCTTGTATCACTAAGGCATTGTGATGGGCTTGCATTAGTGGTAGTTTATGCCTGACCAAACTGATTGGCTCTAGGGCATATACCAACAATCTCCCACTTGCACTAAGACAATTGCTAACGCATCCAATGCCGAACTCTTTCGATTAGCAATTGTGTCTCTACTAGGACATAGCTTCAGCACTTTATTGTGAGAATATACTTCAGTCATATACTTTTGATAATCTCTATTATCATAGTCACTATACTTATTCGGATCACAATGAAACCTAATTCCTTATGGCTCATGTTGTTACTTCAACAACTAGGAATCTTTTAATTAGCTCAGTGAGCTATGGATCCAAATACACTTTCTTGTAGCCTTAAACAAAAGGTTTGTATTTTGACTTAGAATATAAAAAATTCAGTCCTTTCTGATTTGGAATGTTTCCAAATGACTGGATTCATTTAAATCATAGCATTAAGTCACTTGTTGGATTCTCTCTATGTTAAACTCATTTAACATTTAATCCAATCATCTGTTGCTAAATCTGTTAGATCTTAGCATTACTAGTCGATTCACCTTTTAATCTTTAATGTATCTGATATACATTGTTTAATCAATATTACTCCCACTAACCCTTAGGTGTGCACAAAAGATATCTCATCCTTTTGATAAATTCAACTCTTGAATGTCACTATCAAAACTAGATATCTCAATCCATTGTTTAACAATGTTCTATTAAGTAGACTCATCTCTTATGAGTAATGCATCATAATGCATCCTACTTAATAATTACGTTTAGTAGACTCATCACATATGAGTAATGTATCACAATGCATCCTACTAAATCTTTGTGCCTTTATGCATCCTATGCATAAACTTTGATTTCAACCTATGACCTTTAACTTTTAAAGTGTCATAAAACTCCCACTGTTTCCTACTTGTGTGGAAACATTCAAAGTAAACATATTTACTTTCCTATGGGATGTGAATTCAAAACTCTTTTGAATTCACATTTGTAATCTTAAAACTAAACATGTCATATCCCATATGAATGTTTGTTTCACCATTACAACTTCAAATCCTTTATAGGTTAGCAATCTTGGCTATTTGGAGCATCATGGACTTTACTATGTCATTATATAGTGATGTCCATCCAATTCATCTTTTATGAATTCTATTAGATAATCAATCAATTTAGTTTCAAGTCATTCTTCATTTAGATCATATCTTAATAAGAATGCTTTTTAACTAAATTAGTTTCATAATCTCATTATGAAATTCCTTGAGCCAAAGCTCATCTAAATGTCAAGTTTTGTATAAGATTTCCTTTGATTCATAATCAAATAAACTACTAGTATCTATATACTTTAATCTTATACTTTTAACTTGAACAACCTTTGATTATCTTTTATGTAAGTTTCTAGTTTTATGAGTGTAATAAGACCATGATATGGAACAAATTCTATATGACCTTTCGATTCATTCTAGGATGAATGGCCAAGCATCTAATGCTAGAATAACCGAAATATCAATGATAATGTTTCTAAAACATTCATCATGAATAGGTTGGCAAGCTTGATCAAGTATCAACTAAGGTTGCCACCTTCTTGGTCTTATTCTTTTCACTTGTCCTTACTATTAGTTCCATCTATATGTCATACATATCTTTGAATCAATTTTATAGGTATCATATACCTAAAGGTAGTGAAAACAAACTCATAATAACCATGAAGTAAAACTTCTCAAGTTTCACTTCCCTTCAAGTATCGAATATACTTCTTGCATTTAAGCCTTCAATGCCTTGCATTGCCATAAGATGGTATGTCCTTTTGATCGATGTCAATTACTTTCTTCATGTCACCATTCGGCTTCATAAGCCTTTGAGAAAGAAGCATCCTTTCTTCGAAGAACTTTTCTTCGGTTACCTTCCTTTGGTGGAAGTAACAAAGTGGATGATCTTCTAGTCTGGTGAGCACATTTAGCAACACCTATCGGTTCATGTTGTAATATAACACGACTTGCAAATTGCTCTTAGACAATGAAGAAATAACAAAGTCTATTCGTAGATTATGATCCATAAATCAACCAAGTTTCTCAAACTTGTTGATGCATCCATTAGCACATGATGCCTCATAGGCTACCTTCTAACATCTTTCATTGGAACAATTCTTTAAGGTCATGGATCATTAAGGACATAGACATTCATTTCATATCCATCACAATCTTTATTGTGCAATTGATTAATGAAATCGACTTTAAATAGTTTGCATCAAGTATGCAATCAAGTGACTAGTTAACCTGCCATGACGATTTATGTCCCATATAAACCAATGCATATAATAGTCATTATGAAAATTGCAATCATTAAAACTAGGTTCTAGAGTTTAAATGATTGTTCTCACTATTTTATCAACATAGTAGCCCTCCTCTACTATTCGAGAAATTTAACTTTTAAACTTCTTAGTGAGTAAGGACCCCTTTCATCCCACTATGACCATGTTGAAACTAATTGAGTAGGTAACTTTGCTTACCAATTGAATCTCTATGCAACTCCTTGATCAGTTAGGTGACAACTCTTTGCCTAAATGCATCATATCATTTCTCCTAACCATTGCCTCTAAATGTCATGTGATCAAGTTTTAAAGCATCCGGATAACATCATACTTAGTTGAGTATGACCCACATTCATTAACTCAAACATATTCGTATAGTAGTTCCACCTTGAATGACTCAACAAGCCTCCTATTGGAAGAACTCTGGTTATCTTGTTAAGATGGTGGAAGGCAACTTATCATGCATAACAGGACTCAATATAATTTAATGAGGGATTTCTTTATTTCATTAATTAGGTCTCATTGCTTTTCTTTGTTGATTGACATGCATAGCATTTATTCAAATATATCACATATATAAATTCAAAAATAAATCTATCTCATGCAATCTACTAGGATGATTATGGACTTCACTACTCTAGTTTCCTTGAGCCATTAGGAAACTAGTTGGTCAAATTCCTAGGGATACCATACATAGTCTTCATAAGTCTTGATAGTGATGTCCTTGGTCCTTTTCTTGGAACCTTGTCTCCTTACATTTTGGAATTACATAAATTCTAATCTTAGCCTAAATCTAAATCTATAAAGCCTATATAACATTTACATATCTTTGATAGAAACCTCAGTTACATTCGAGGGGAATTAGGTGAGAAGAGAATTTACAACCCCGAAAATGAAAAAGAGAAGGCAGGATTCGCAGACCATATTTATCAAAATACCAAAAAGAAAATTTAACCATCCATGAACTAAGTCTAAGGTCTAAGTCCAAAATCATCCTCATGCTTTCATAATCACATCATAAAGCATAAAAATAAATGCATACATATTTAATGTCACTTAGTAATTTTGTGTGTCATTTAAGGAAAGTAACATTTAAACTCATTTAAATATACTTGGCTTAAATCATTTAGCAATTTCAATTTTAATTCAATTTACTTGAGTTCTAGTCCAATTAGGATTCTTTTAATTAAAATCTTTCATATAATTAAACAATTTAATTAGATTTCCTAACACCTTAGGAAGTTCAAGTTTGATTAGGAAACTTTCTCTACAAGGAAAGTTTCATATTCTCTCCTAACTTTTAGGAGTCCTTGTCTAACTAGGAAACAACTTCCACAAGGATAGCTTAGGTGCACTCCTAACTCTTAGGAATCCAATCTTGGCTAAGAAAAAATTTCCACAAGTCCATATTTCCAAAGAATCAGAATTTCCAAAAATAGAAGGTGATGCCCTAACACACAACTTTTGTATGCAGTCGCCTCCCACTTTTAGCAAGTATCGTTGCCGCATTCAGTAGCCCTTGTTGGGGCAACTTTTGCCTCAAGCAGTCACCTTTTTTGGTGGCTAAGTGGTGAAAAATTCACATACAATTCATCCTTTGATTTTCAGCCATTTATACCTTTTAATCAAGAATCAAATTCAAGAACTCAAGGCTGCCCAAAAAATTCCAGCAACCATGCAAACTGTTTGCACAATTTTGAGAGGCAGTTTTGGCAATAAAAAAAATAAAAAAAATTCGCCAAAAATTACAACATCAAGATAGACATGTTTCGGATTTCTTCTCAAATTTTTAGAATTTTTGGACACCTCTAACCATGTAAAAACCGCAACCTACAACAGGTGTGCAGAAAAATCTTGCACTTGTGTTCTTCGAAATTCAAGCACCAAAACCAATTCAAATCAAATCCAAACTTGTTTCTTTTAACTTCTTTGTTCATTCAACCATATGGCAAGATTAAACATTGATCAAATCAATTTTAAACATGTTTTAAACAATTTAAAACACCAAGATCAGATTGCATACAGAAGCTGTCAGAATTAAAACAAAGCAAAAAATGTTTTTCTTCATGGAAGTTTGCTAAAACGACACACAATTCAATCCAATTGAATATTATCAAGAATTAAACTTGTATATCACAAGAAAACTTACAAGCAATGCTCTGATACCACTTCTGGGATTCGACCTCATGCTCAAACATTAATCAAATTAAAGAAGAACATGAACGCAGCGGAAAAATAAACAAAGAGATAGTCGAATCTTACAGGATCATACTTGTAAGATTTTAATGCGATCTTGTAATTATGAAGTATACATCTGATTATTATTCATACAATAACTCAAAGATCTAGTAATCTTGAGTTTACAAACAGCCCACTCAATTTTGAACACCAAGAAGGCAATCCAAGACTTCAAGCCACACAAGTGTCTGGCCTCTAACGGTAATCCACACAAGATAATCAAGAGAACCTTTATAAGGTAGGAATGGAGTCCTGCTGAAATCCATGCTAGTGGTTTAGGTTTGAAAACCTCTCCCCATCTAAACATCCATGGCCGAATACTTCATAAGCATCAAGAAGAAGAAAACGTCTTTCTTCCTCCTCGGGGTTCGGTGCGCCAACCACAAGGATTATCTTGATATTATATCTTCTTCACTCTATGCCTTTGCTTTCTTGAAAGAAAATATTTTTCTCTCTAGCAATCCATGAGGAGACAAGGAGGAAGAAAGAAATCAAGAAGAATACACCAAAAGCTCAAAGTACATCTAATATGCGGCTAGAGGGCCATTAGGGAGATCGGATGCAACATGTTTCTTTATATAGTGGGCGGCAACACTCCAGGGTTTGACTAAGGGCTATAACATAACTCTTATGTATTTTCTCTTAAGTCCTTCCACTTGATTAAACTATTTAATTAAGTCCTTATTGATTAAATTCTCAATTTAATCAATTAGGCTCATTCCATTTTAATCTCTTAATTCACATTTCTATGTGTGACCCATTAGGCTTCCAATATGTTGGCAATGAATATAAATTAATCCAATTACTTTATACTCATAGATTATAAGCAAACTATAGCAAGCCATCATGACCACCCAAATACTGGAGAGTCAAATTAGTCTCGACATAACCTTTCGTGTTCAGTCTATCAATATAATTCGATCCTTTCACCAAATATCCCGAAAATACCATGACCATAGTGCAGTGTCTACTCATGTTCAATCCATATTAGTTCTTGTAGCTATTGGTTAACTTTGTGAACTTAGAGAAACTATTTCTCCTAAATTCATCATATTCTGGCCAGAGATTCCATCAAGTTAACTTAAGCCAAGAACATATGAGATATGTCTCCGATGTCACTTGGAGTGGTGAATCCTCTCTAGATCACTCATCCATCTTCGTATGGTTCATGTCATACCCAAAACCACCATACCATTCTTACATCCCTTCATTTGGAAGCCGTTCGTGATGGAATCAAAGTATGACACTCTCCATACAAGATGACTTGGTATCACAAGTCAGAGGACTACTTACATGACTGACACTTGAGAACGTTTCCATAGACACTTGAGTGACAATGCCAAATGGAGTTCCTACAGCGGGCCATGTTTAGTGAACTTGTTCAATAGACAAGCACCTACATGTTATCCTAAAGTATCCTTTATACTTCAACACATGAGATCAGCTGCTTACTAGGTAAGAAGGCTTAAGATGTACTAGTCTTTGAGCATTGTCAATGCTCCGTCTTGGCAATACGATGACCAGGAACTGTTTTAGGAACATGGCTTTGATGCATAAGGATCTCACAATTATAAATAATTCCTTTGCAATGCCTTTATGTTCCATGGGCTTCATCTGATTAGTACTTAATAACTTTTTATCATTGTACTAACATGAAGGAAAACCTTTTATCACTAAGATATAGTGAGTTGCATTATTGGTAGTTTATGCCTGACCAAATTGATTGGCTCTAGGGCATATACCAACAGGTCCCTGATATCGTGGTTCACAAGCTCCCATTGGAACCAGAGTGCAAGCCAATTCAGCAAAAGTTGAGAAGAATGAGGCCCAAAATGCTATTAAAAGTAAAGGAAGAAGTGAAAAAATAATTCGATGCCGGAGTCTTGGAAGTGGCAAAATATCCGGAGTGGGTAGCAAACATTGTCCCAATTTCGAAGAAATACGGCAAAGTACGAATGTGTGTCAATTACCAGGATCTGAATAAGGCAATCCCTAAAGATAATCTCTCATTCCCTCATATTGATACTCTAGTAGATAATACCGCGAAGAATTTCGTGTTTTCCTTCATGGATGGGTTCTCAGGGTACAATCAGATTAAGATGGCGTCGGAGGATATGGAGAAAACCACATTCGTGACGATATGGAAAACCTTTTGCTATAAGGTGATGCCATTCGGATTGAAGAACGTTGGGGCAACATATCAAAGAGCCATGGTGACTTTGTTCAATGACATGATGCATAAAGGAACCGAAGTTTATGTCGATGATATGATTGCAAGGTCGCAAGGAGAGGACGAACATATTGTGAATCTTAAAAAGCTTTTTGAAAGGTTGAGAAAGTTTCAACTTAAACTCAACCCGGCAAAATATACTTTCGAGGTCACTTCAGGAAAGCTACTGGCTTCGTTGTTAGCAAGAAAGGGATTGAGATTGATCCGGATAAAGTGAAAGATATTCAGAGCTTGCCTCCACCTCGTACTCAGAAGAAAGTAAGAAGCTTTTTGGGTAGACTAAATTTTATCGCTCGGTTCATCTCTCAACTGATCTATAAGTGTGACCCGATATTCAAGTTACTCTGAAAGTGTGATCCAGGGAAATAGGATGAAAGATGTCAGATAGCCTTTGATAAGGTCAAACATTATCTGTCAAACCCACCGATACTAATGCCACTTGTCCCAGGAAAGCCGATGATATTGTATTTGTCAGTATTCGAAAAGTCCATGGGATGTGTAATGGGGCAACACGATGAAACCAAAAAGAAAGAACAAGCCATCTACTATCTCAGCAAGAAGTTCACTGAGTATGAGTTGAAGTATTCATTGGTAAAAAGGCTTTGTTGCCCCTAGCCTGGATCGCCCGAAAGCTTAGACAGTACATGTTGTATCACACGACATGGCTGATTGCAAATTTAGATCCCCTCAAATACGTATTCGAGGCACCTTCGTTGTCAGGAAGAATGACGAGATGAAAAGTGTTGCTTTTTGAATATGATATTGTGTATGTGAGCCAAAAGGCTATACAGGGTAGCGCAGTAGCTGAATTCCTCAAATTTTCCCAATAAACTTCATGTTTGGCACCATCATTCCATTCAACCTCCCATTTAGCACTAAGTCTTCTTGACTTTTCTAGTTTTTCAATAATCCTAGGTCCATAATCAGTCTACCATTTGCTGACATACTCTTTCTTTTGCACCAATCTCTTCATCACATAGATTCTTATATCCTCAAGCATGCTAATGATAGGTTTACACCTAGCTTCTAAGATCACCCCATTAAATGTCTCACACATGTAGTTGTCAATAACATCACACTTAATGATTTCAGAGAAGAATGCTTGACACCAATCCTGGACAGGCCATTTTTCTAATAGTGCTTCTTTTGCTCTAACTCCTCTAGGTAGGGCTGCCATACAGTCCAATTGTTTATTCATTTTAGGTTGATTAGGACACCTAGCATAACCCAAAACTGCAACTGTAGGTCTTTACCCCTATGTGTCTTCCCCCATCTAGCATAAATATGCCTAGCACACATCATTGGCTCAACTAAAGGCAACAACTCCTTAATGGATCTTAGCAGTCCCTAAATAATAAGAAACAACAATATTCTTATTATACAAATAAAACTTAAATGTATCATAAAACATATTATATAACAAAATAAATATATAAAAATTTTAATTAGACCATACCTTTTGCATGTCACTAATCACTGACCATCCAAGCCCATCTTCAATACCCAAATCAGAACATAATTGTTCTATGAACCATTTCTAGTTGGCAGTAGTCTCTGTTTCCACCACAGCCCATGCAAGTGGGAACATTTGATTGTTCCTATCCCTTCCAATTGCTACAAGTAATTGCCCTTTAACTAATCCTTTCAAAAAAAACATTCATCAAGTCCAATCATGTGTCTGCATCCCTCTAAAAACCCTTGTTTCAGAGCTCTAAAACATACATTTATCTTCTAAAAAACCGGCAAAGAATCTGGTGCTGGCCTCTTAGAATTTAAAAAAACTGTGCTCCTTGGATTTGTTGCTTTCAGCTCCTCAGCGTAATCATTCAAAACTAGAAACTCTTCCTTGTATTTGTTTCATTTTTTTAATAACCAATCCCTTGGCTGCTTTTCACACACTAAAACTCACTATCACACCTAAATCTTTCCTGACAAGTGCCCTCAGTTGCCTAGGCTTGATGAATGGCATAACAGTAATCTCCACCCCATATTTGTTAGAAATCAAAGATGCTGTCACCCTTTTGTTCTTTGATGTGGGTAGACATGAGTGAGCAGATTCATAAGTTTTGACAATAAATATCTTTTTAGCATTGCACTAAGAGCAAAGTATAATCCAATTGTAACCCTTGGCAAAATATTTTGCCCTGGCCCTTAACTTATCATTCTTTAGGTAATCAAACCGAAATCTTTTCCTAGTTGAGAAGTCAGCAAGAACATTTTTAAATACTTTCAAATCTTCAAAGCTAAGTCCAAGGAAAAAATCGTCAAATGGGACATTTGGATTATAATAGTTATTGCTAGACTTCGATCTTTGTGCATCATCTTCATCAGACCCATCACTAGTCTCCACAAAACTTCCAAGGTTTGATGAATCAAAATATTCAGATTCATAACCCTCTACCTTGTCAATATCAGCCTTAGGCCTAGAATATTCAGATGCAACTACTCCCTCACCATGCTCATCATAATCAGCATCATCACCATCTCCGTAATTATCATCATCAATACCTAGGTTTTTTTTTTGTTTCTCAACATACACTTCACATTTTTCCTAGCAAACTCCAATTCCTCATCACCATCTGAATCATCATTGTCCCATGTACATCTAGCAACCCTTCTACATAATCTTTACTTGAATCAATTTCAACATCACTCACATGATGATCATTTTCATTCACATCACTAACCTTCACTTCCTTCTCATTTTTAGTAACCTTCACACTATCTCCTTCCACATCAGTATCAAAATCCTCTAAGGTGGGTGTACGAGGTCTTCTAGGTTTATTGTCATTATTACCTCTACCAGTTACAACATCTTCATCACTCTCATTTAATACTTCACCTACTTCAACTGGTTGCAAAATTGATTCTGGCATGTCCTTGTCATTAGCACTATTCAATTGCTCTACATAAATATCAATACTCTTATGCTTCCTTAACTCATTACCCAATTCTATAAATACTGCTATCATCACCTATGAGCTTCAATCTAGTACTCAATGTCTTTCCACCCTCAACATAATATACATTAATTGCTTTTGACAAATCATAACCTAAAACTTTGACAGTTCCAAGTATAGTCCAATATCATATTCTATCAAGATCCTCATCAAGTTCTACAACAGACGCATTTAAATATCTAACAGCTAGGGTTCTTGAAAATGTCCCCCCATGATGGTACCTTCCTTTGCATGCTTCCCAAGTATACTAACATGTGCAGAAAACAATAATTGAAGTAAATAAATTAATACACTGAGAACATATACTAATTAAAGAAATTATTTAACCTAATAGTCATACATTGCCGAGACAGTGACAGTAACACGTGCATAAAGTGTTCACAGATGTTAATATAATATTCAAATGGGTGCACGGATGATTATACGAAATAAAAAGCAGACAAAACCACACAGACAAAAAGTTCACTCAAAGGGACCACATGAACACCACTACCAGTCCACTATGGTACTTTTCAAACACATACATCTAAAGCATGATTTAAAAACAAGGTCAAATTTCAAAATATAATACATGTCTTTGGGTTTAGAGCTCTCTTCACGATTCGTTCTATTCACAATTTCTTACTTTCTTGATTTCACGAACCCTCACGATTTTTTGCTTTCACGATCTCGTATTTTAGGGTTTCGCTTAACGAACCCCTAAAAGGATCACGATCTTGTGATTTTGGGTGTTCACGATCTCGCGATTTTGGTTAGAATGAATCTTTTCAACAAACCCCTAAAAAAATCATATTAGGAATTTAGGGTTTCGATTTTGATTTGGGAAATTTTGGAATTTTTATGGTTTGCTGCAGTTTTTTGATTTGAGAGAGAAAATAACTAAAACAAAACATTTAAAATAATTAATCTGACTTAATTTTTTTCTTCCAAATATTACAGGTGGAAAGTAAGAGGCTAAAAATTCCACGTCATTTCCACATCATGAAGAATAGACAAATGGGCAATTGCAAAAAAGCCAACTCTGAAAGTCAACAGCCACATCATGTAAATAAACGGCAAATATTAACGGAGGTTATCAATTGGATCTGAATCATTCAACATTTAATGTACAAGGATCTGGTTATGACAAATTAAGGTATAGGGATTAATTCTTCTAGTTGACTATATTAGAGGGATTGACCTTACAATTTGACCAAAAATTAACTACTGGCCCAAACCCGATTCGACCTAGCTTGGCTTGCTGGTGTGCGCGTGTGATCCAACCCAGTTTTGTATAGGTCCTCACCCTTCACAAAAACTTGGGTGCCCCTTGGGGCCCAACCCTATTGGTGTATGCCCTAGAGCCAATCAGATTGAGCTTGGGATACACAGTCAATAAAGCATACCCTTCACTGTGATTATAGTGATACAAGGTTTTCCTTCATGTTAGTACAATAATAAGGAGTTATTATTAAGTACTAATCGGATGAAGCCCATGGAACATAATGGCCTTGCAAAGGAATTATAAAGAGTTATAAATATGAGATCCTTATGCATCAAAGCCTTGTTCTTCAAAATGTTCCTAGTCATCGTATTGCCAAGACGGGGCATTAGCAATGCTCAAAAACTAGTATATGTTAAGCCTTCTTACTTATGAAGTAAGCAACCGATCTCATACAAGCTGAAATATGGGATACTTGGGATAACATATAGGTGCTTATCTGTTAAACAAGTTCATTGAACATGGCCCGCCAGTAGAACTTTATTTGGTAATATATCACTCTAGTGTCTATGATAATGTTCTCTTAGTACTAGTCGTGTAAATTAGTCCTCAGATTTGTGATACCAGGTCATCTTGTATGGATAGTGTCATACTTAGATTTCATCACGAACGGGTCCCAAACATGAGGATGCTTATGGTAGGGTGTTATTGGATATGACATGAACCATACAAAGATGAATGAGTGATCCAGAGAGAATTCACCACTCCCTGTGATATTGGAAACATATCTCATTTGTTCTTGACTACAATTAACTTGATTAAGTCTTTGGCCAAAGCATAATGGATTTAGGAGAAAGTTGTTTCTCTAAATTCATAAGGTTAATCATAAAGTTGCGAAGAACTAATATGGATTGATCATGAGTAGAGACTGCACCATGCTCATGCTCTACCGGGATATATGGTGAAAGGACCTTATTACATCGACAGGCTGGTTGCTAAAAGGTTCTAAAATGGTCACGCTGACTTCAAAATATTTGGGTGGTCATGATGGGTTGCTAGATCCCGCTCTTGATCTATGAAAACAAGTTAATGAGATTAACTTATAATCATTGTCAGCATATTGGGAACCTAAAGGGTTACACGCATAAGAACAGATATGTATGGATTAAACATGGTATTCTATTAAGGTAAAACTTAATGGAATAAAATATCTATATTAAGGACTCAATTGAAGAACTTCAATTGAGATAAATTAAGACATAATTGAGATTTAGAAATCCAAGGACAATGTCTTAATGAGATAAGAGGAATCAATAAGCCTTATCTAGTGTAGTAGTCAACTTTGACATAGAGATGTGCAAAGTGAATTGCGATTGACTATACTGTATTGGAATAATATCATGAGATGATATTAATAGATTAATTACATGAATTGTTTCATGAGGAGAAAGAAAATTTAATTGAGAATTAAATTACTTTCGTTTAGAAATTAATCTATCCAATAAATAAGCATGATAAAATTATAATAGGTCCAAAGCGACTATTCTAATTTAGGACTGTCTACTAAGGATGGTTGGCCCAACTTAAGGCATTAAGATTGTTGGACCATTATTATTATTAGATAATATAATGGGCCTATTGACCCATCTTAGAATTAAATAGTCTAAGTCCAAGTGGATTAATGAAAATCTTGTGCAACAAGTAACAGGTGGCCGGCCAAGCATAGGGAGATAGGGATTAGGGTGTGCACCACTATATGATCTAATTTAGAGGCTGTAGCCACCCAAGTGAGTTCTATTCTACTTGTGATATTCTGATTTTGCTTAAGAAAAAGTTTGGTTTCAAGAAGAGAACTCTAACATAGCAAAAAGGTGAAATCGAAACTTCCCTAAGCTCCCTAGTGCTTGCCGCAATTCCTCTTTTCTTGGTATTCTTCTTGCCGCTTCTTCACCTAGTTGAATGAGATTGATTAAGGGAGAAAGATACAAGAATATAGACCTTTTGATTGTGATCTTAGGATCAACTTGCTAGCACAAGTGAATCGCCATACCTTAGAGAATGATCCATCAGCTGTTCGTGTGGACTAGCTCTAGAGGAAGGACAATTGTGCTTCTTGTGGTCTTGGACGAGTTGGAAGCTTTGTAGATCTTGGATTCGATATTAGGATCTGCAACTTAAGGTTACAATATATTAAGTAGGTAACTTCTAAATCATATGGGTGATTTAATTGTTTTTGAATATTATAAACCTATGCAAACACAAGCCTAATATCCTGTTGTACTTCGGGTGCTTCTTTGTTTATTTCCGCTGCACTTTGATTATCATGTTTTTGCATGAGCCTGAGGTTGTGTAGCCAAGGTTATGTTGTTTGCATGAGGTTTATGCATGTCAATTCTTGGTGATATACAAGTTAATGTATTGTGTATTGATTTTGGCATGATTTCGGCTCCTATGTTAGAAAAGAAAAATTATTTTCTTTATTTTGTTAAATCTGGACAGCAGCTATATAATGACTGTAATCATGTTTAAAATTGTTTTAATCAACAAGGATTAAAGCCATGACATGTCTTAGTAAACCCGACAAGTTTTGATCACAAAAACATAAGCTTTGAGTCAAATTTTGTAAGCTGATTTGGAGAAGATATAAAATTGATTTTATAGATGTTTTAGATCTAGAAATTTTATATTATATACTGCCATTGAAGTTACAAAATTTATTTGAGCTTAAAACGTTTAAGCGAAGTTGTTTTTGGACATGAAATGTTGTTACTACAATGCTGAAATTTTCTAGACTGTTTTGTAGGTGTTTGCATGCCATAAAATTCGAGCATGAGTGTGGAAACGTTCCACATGTTTGATAGGAATTTTGGATAGTGTCTAAGGTGAATATGATTCATCTATGATGGCTGGTTTAGGCATGGAACATGACTGGATAAGGTGGCAATTGTTGCTACATGCTAGTAGGGCCGAACCACAGCACCAAAGAGGCAATTGTTGCTGAATTGAGTGCAGTTGTAAGGGGCGTTCATTAGGCTCTTTTTGGGCATCCAGTAGCCATTATAGATGGCATACAATAGTCTGATCACAGGCTGGCAGCGATCATTCGATGGCCAAAGAGATTGCCTGCGCCTAGGACACTAAGAGTTAGAGTCCTGCTCTAACAAAGAAACTATTTCCTAGTGGGAGTGTGAATCCTAAAGGTTAGGAGAAACATGTAGTATGATTGGGTAAGAGTTACTTAATAAGACTTTAAAGTTCCTAAAGAGTTAGGATGGATTGCAAACTTAAAGACTTGGTATAAGACAAACATTGAAGTCCTAAAAGGTTTAGGATTTTAAGCATGCTAGAATATTATGTCCTAATTAAGACAAGCAACCTAAAATTTAGGTAAAGTCCAATTTCAAGATAGCCTTCTTAATTGTTAAGATGTTATTAAAAGTGTTTTAATAGTTGGAACCGAAATTGCTAGAATGATTTGATAATTTGTCTCAAATTTGTTTGGTGACATTTTATGCAAATAGTACACAAGATCACCTGGTGATATTGACTATGCATGTTTTTATTTCATGCTTATAATATGATTATGTATGCATGAAGGATGGATGGTTATGGACTAGACCTTCGTATGACTAGGGAATATATGGTTGAATTTTCTTATTGGTATCTTATAAATAGGGTCTGCGCACCCTGCCTTCTCTTTTTCATTCTGGAGTTGTAAATTCTCTTCTCATCTAAATCCCCTCGAATGTAACTCGAGGTTTCCGATAAAGCAATGTAATTGTTATATTCTTTATAGATTTAGATTTAGGATAGGAAGTAGAATTTATATAAATTCCAAGTTTGTAAGGAGATAAGGCACCAAGAAGAAGCGAACAAGGAGATTACCAACAAAGCTTTCGAAGACTATGTATGGTAACCCCTAGGAATTTGACCAACTAGTTTCCTAATGGCTCAAGGAAACTAGACTAGAATAAAGTCCATAATCATCCTAGTAGATTGCATGTGATAGATTTATTTTGAATTATGTATATGCGACGTATGTAATTGAATGATTGCTATGCATGTCAATCAAGTATGAAATCAATGAGACCTATATAAAAGTTAAATGAAATCCCTCATTAAATTATATTGAGTCCATGTTACGCATGATAAGTTGCCTTCCACCATCATAACAAGATAACTAGAGTTCTTCCATTTGGAGGCTTGTTGAGTCACTCAAGGTCAAACTTATGTATGAACATGTTTGAGTTATAGAAGCTGGGTCTTACTCAACTAAGTGTTATGTAATCCGGATGCGTAAAACTTGATCACATGACATTTAGAGGAATAGTTAGGCGAAATGCATTTGATGTATTTAGGCAAAGAGTTGTCACCTAATTGGATCTAGGAGTTGCATAGAGATGTAATTGGTAAACTAAGTTACCTACTCAATTAGTTTCAACATAGCTTGTTGAGTCACTCAAGGTTATGCTAGAATGAAATGGGTCCTAGCTCATTAAGAAGTTTAAGAGTTAAATTTCTCGAAATAGTAGTAAAGGGCTATTATTTTGTTAAAATAATGAGAATAATCATTTAAGTATTAAAGCCTGACATAAATGATTACTACTTGCTATTTATTGACTGTTAATTATTTTGATTCATATAAGATATAAACGCTAAAATGGCAAATGCATTATCATTGAGAAACATACTTGATGCTAATAAGTTAACTGGACCGAACTTCGATGACTAGTTCCGCAATGTTAAGATTGTCTTGACATATGAAAAGAAAGCTTATGTTCTTGATGAGCCCATACCAGATGAGCATGCTGCTGATGCAACTGAGGAGGAGAGGGTGGCGTATAGAGTTCATAGAGATGATCTCATACAAGCAACATGTGTGATGTTGGCTAGTATGGCACCGGATCTCCAAAAGCAGCATGAGGCCATGAATGCTCAGGATATCATTCTTAACTTTAGAGAACTTTTCGCTAAGGATAATCGCACTGAGAGATTTGATATCTCAAAGGAATTGTTCCAAATAAAGATGTTAGAGGGAAGCCCAATGAGGCCTCATGTGCTTAAGATGATAGGGAATATTACCCAATTGGAGCAGATTGGATGGGTTATGGATCATGATTTAAGAATTGATCTAATCCTTTCTTCACTACCTGAGAGCTATTCGCAGTTTGTGTTGAACTTCAACATGAACCATTTAGAGGCAACCCTTTCTGGGTTATTGAATATGCTCACATAGGCCAAGCAAACCATTGTTAAGGACAAGTCATCGGTCCATTTAGTCTCTTCATATAAACCGAAAGGTAAGAAGAAAAGGAAGACTAGATGGGATGTACATCCTGCTTCAAAGAGTTTGAAGCTTGATGATGGTGTTGCAAATGAAGCAAAGGATAAGGATAATGCTAACAAAGCTTGCTTCCATTGTAAGAAAACTGGACATTGGAGGCGCAATTGCAAGGAGTACCTTGAGTCTAACAAGGGAAAGAAGATGAAAGGAGTTTCAACTTCAGGTATAATTTGATTCACTTCTCTTGGTATATGATACCTATGATTTGGTACTAAATATGTATGACATATTGTAGAGACCAAAGGAAAGAGTAGTGAAGCTGGACCATGAAGATGGCAACCGAGTTTGATACTACATCAGAGTTTGCCGATCTTATGGGTTTTTTAATAAGACTATTTAGTTAGGATTTATTTAGAAACATTTGATGTTTTCATTGGGATTATAGGCCAATGTTGAGGATATTTTATTTATGTTTTCGAAACATATTGTTTTGTTGGCATAGGATGCCATGCTTATTTAGTTTCCTCTTAAATAAATCAATTATAGAATAGTTCTATAACATAGTCTTATATATTATACAACTTGCAAAGTATTTGAATACCATTTAGCTTAGTGATATGGAATTTGAATTGTTATTGAATTAGTCCCTAACATCTACATATGCAGGATTTAATAGGAGCTATTAATAATCTTTTGAATGATAAAATGTTATGATAAATTGCCATTTTTTAAAAAATGCAATTAGTAGGAAACGTTCCATACTTGAAAAGATTGCATGTTTATATTAAAGGTTTTTAAGACTAACTCGTTTGTTTTGGCTTGCAAAAGGAGTTATATTTGGATCATTAGCTACAAGCTAACAAGTAGATTCCAATAGTTGTTTTAAATACAACTGAGCCATATGTATGGAATCTAGGTCTCGTTGTGATCCGAATTATTAACCTTGATAATAAGATTATCATGTATATGACAAAGCATATTCTCGATGTACTTAAAGCTATGTCCAAGTAGAGACACAATTACTAATCGAAAGAGTTCGGCATTAAATGCGTTAGTGATTGGCTTAGTGCAAATGGGAGATTGTTGGTGTCTGCCCTACAGCCAATCAGATTGAGCTTGGGATACACAGTCAATAAAGTATACCTTCACTGTGATTATAGTGATACAAGGTTTTCCTTCATGTTAGTACAATAATAAGGAGTTATTAAGTACTAATCGGATGAAGCCCATGGAACATAATGACCTAAAAAGGAATTATAAAGAGTTATAATTATGAGATCCTTATGCATCAAAGCCTTGTTCCTCAAACTGTTCCTAGTCATCGTATTGCCAAGACGGGACATTGGAATGCTCAAAGACTAGTATATGTTAAGCTCTCTTACTTATGAAGTAAGCAACCGATCTCATACAGGTTAAAGTATGGGATACTTGGGATAACATATAGGTGCTTGTCTGTTGAACAAGTTCACTGAACATGGCCCTCCAAGAGAACTTCATTTGGTAATATATCACTCTAGTGTCTATGATAATGTTCTCTTAGTACCAGTCGTGTAAATTAGTCCTCAGACTTGTGATACCAGGTCATCTTGTATGGAGAGTGTCATACTTAGATTTCATCACGAACGGGTCCCAAACACGAGGATGCTTATAGTAGGGTGTTATTGGGTATGACATGAATTATACGAAGATGAATGAGTGATCCAGAGAGGATTCACCACTCCCTATGATATTGGAGACATATCTCATTTGTTCTTGACTACGATTAACTTGATTAAGTCTTTGGCCAAAGCATAATGGATTTAGGAGAAAGTTGTTTCTCTAAATTCATAAGGTTAATCATAAAGTTGCGAAGAACTAATATGGATTGATCATGAGTAGACACTGCACCATGCTCAAGCGCTATCAGGGATATATGGTGAAAGGACCGTATTACACCGACAGGCTAGTTGCTGAAAGGTTCTAAAAAAGTCACACTGACTTCACAATATTTGGGTGGTCATGATGGGTTGCTAGATCCCGCTCTTGATCTATGAAAACAAGTTAATGAGATTAACTTATAATCATTTCCAACATATTGGGAACCTAGAGGGTCACACACATAAGAACAGATATGTATGGATTAAACATGGTATTCTATTAAGGTAAAACTTAATGGAATAAAATATCTATATTAAGGACTCAATTGAAAAACTTCAATTGAGATAAATTAAGACATAATTGAGATTGAGAAATCCAAGGACAATGTCTTAATGAGATAAGAGGAATCAATAAGCCTTATCTAGTGTAGTAGTCAACTTTGACATAGAGATGTGCAAAGTGAATTGCGATTGACTATACTGTATTGGAATAATATCATGAGATGATATTAATAGATTAATGACATGAATTGTTTCATGAGGAGAAAGAAAATTTAATTGAGAATTAAATTACTTGCGTTTAGAAATTAATCTATCCAATAAATAAGCATGATAAAATTAGAATAGGTCCAAAGCGACTATTCTAATTTAGAACTGTCCACTAAGGATGGTTGGCCCAACTAAGGCATTAAGATTGTTGGACCATTATTATTATTAGATAATATAATGGACCTATTGATCCATCTTAGAATTAAATAGTCTAAGTTCAAGTGGATTAATGAAAATCTTGTGCAACAAGTAACAGGTGGCCGGCCAAGCATAGGGAGATAGGGATTAGGGTGTGCGCCACACTATATAATCTAATTTAGAGGCTATAGTCGCCCAAGTGAGTTCTATTCTACTTGTGATATTCTGATTTTGCTTAAGAAAAAGTTTGGTTTCAAGAAGAGAACTCTAACATAGCAAAAAGGTGAAAACGCAACCTCCCTAAGCTCCCTAGTGTTTGCCGCAATTCCTCTTTTCTTAGTGTTTTTCTTGCCGCTTCTTCACCTAGTTGAGTGAGATTCATTAAGGGAGAAAGATACAATAATATAAACCTTTTGATTGTGATCTTAGGATCAACTTGCTAGCACAAGTGAATCGCCATACCTTAGAGAAGGATCCATCAGCTGTTCGTGTGGACTAGCTCTAGAGGAAGGAAAGTTGTGCTTCTTGTGGTCTTGGACGAGTTGGAAGCTTTGTAGATCTTGGATTCGAGATTAGGATCTGCAACTTAAGGTTACAATATCTTAAGTAGGTAACTTCTAAATCATATGGGTGATTTAATTGTTTTTGAATGTTATAAACCTATGCAAACACAAGCCTAAGATCCTGATTGTACTTCGGGTGCTTCTTTGTTTATTTTCGCTGCATTTTGATTATCATGTTTTTGCATGAGCCCGAGGTTGTGTATTCCCAACAAACCCAACATTTAACACAAGATTTTATAAACAACAAGCATAAGCCTTTATGTTCCTATGTGGGATTCCACACCAAGCTAAACATCAACCAACTTTTTCCTCTTTAAGTGGGTACCTTTGAGATTAATTTCTCATTCAAACATGATATCAATTATGTACATAAAATATACACCGTGTATCTACTTACGACAACCTATGTATTGATATATGTATTTTGTATTTATACACTCAAATTAACCATTGATATCCAACAGTACAAAGCCATGCCAAAATGGAAGCTTGATTGTTTGCTTAAAGAGTATGGACTACCCATTTCTGGAGATGTAGAGCAGAAGAGAAAGTTTGCCATGGGAGATTTTCGCTAGGCTCGCCGGAATATGTATCGATCCCTTCCCTGTTATAATTCTGGAAACTACAAGGCTGTGTTATAATTTTCTTGGTATGCTTTGGTTAGTTCCTTTTAGACCTGACAATTCGTATATTCGTGTCGTGTTCGAATATTTTCTTATGTCATAATCGTATTTAAGATGTTTTTATATTTGTATAAATTTGATGTATTAATAATTTGTGTTATATAAATTTTAACATGTTCATGTATTCGTGTCATGTCCGTGTTTTTTTTTCGTGTCATGTTGTGTTTTAGTTATTTTTTTCATGTTGTGTTCGTGTCGTGTCTAAGATTACAAGGTCTAGTTCCTTCCAGTTTGATCTCGGTTCTTCGTGATTAAGTACCTGAAACAAATATTCTATGTTGGATATCATAGCTTATAATTTGTATATACATACGAAATACGTATTCTAAAATGTAGGTTGTCGTAACTAAATACACAAAGTATAATTAAGGTACACAATTAATATCAAAATTGAATGAGAAATTAGTCTCATTAAACACCCACTTGAAGAGGAAGATAGTTGGTTGTAGTTATGTGTGACATTCAATCCACATAGAACAAAGTTTGGCCTTAGCTTGTTGTATATATAGGCTAGTGTTTAGGGGCATTCATTCGGTTAATTTGGTTAATAACCAAAACGAATTACCATTAACCGAATTAGTTTTTTCATTAACCGTTAACCGAACCTAAATGTTAAAACGGCTAATTAACCGAACCGAAATTATTTCGGTCGATTTTCGAATTAACTGAAATTCTTGCATGTCCCACCATAGCCATATGCATTGCTTCCTTCAATTCTTCTGCACATTTCTTCTCCATATCTAATCCCTGCTTTCTTTTTTCAGCCAGAAACCGACTAGCATCAAGTTCAATCTTAAAGAACAAACAAATACCTTGTGCTCATGTGTGAGGGAAGCTTGCTCTTCTTCCATGAATTCCTCAGTAGGTAAAACACCATCCATAAAGCTCTCAAGGAGAAGAATTTTATCCTTCCTTGTCTGCCCAATAATGGCGTTGCATTCTCTCTCATGTTTGTGAGAGTCAGAGAGAGTCGAGAGAGGTGAGGGGCTAGGGCTGGGGTTGTGAGAGTCAGAGAGAGTCGAGAGAGGTGAAAGGGATGAGGGTTTTTTTTATGGTATTTATATTTTGTTTATTTATAAATTAATTTAAAAAAAATAAAGACTAAAACGTCGTAAGGAATTGTTGTTTACTATAGTTCGGTTAATTCGTGTAATTCGATTATTTTCGCTTAACCGAACCGAATTAACCGATAACCGAAATATTCCAAAAGCATTAACCGTTAACCGAACCGAACTTTGTTCAATTAACCGATTAACCGAACCGAAAAAAAATTTGGTCGGTTAATTCGGTTAAACCCGAATAGTGAACACCCCTACTAGTGTTCCATGTTTGGGTTGGGCCCCAAAAGGCACCCTAGTTTTGTGGTGGGTAAGGACCTACACAAACTGGGCTGGACCACACACGAGCGCGCTGTCGAGCCGAGCTTGGGCTTGGGTTGGGTCGGGTCAGATCGGACCTGGGCTTGGCTCAGCAATAATCTTTTTGCTGCCCAGCCGGACCAGCTGATTATGACTGTTCGATTAATTCTTGCCTTTTCAGTCTAGGACCGAACAGGTTCGTGTTGTTTCTTGTATCTGTCTTTTCGGTAAAGACATGTCGGTTCGGCTTCCTACCTGACCGAACCGGTTCGTCACCAATGGTTTTGCCTCTTCTGATCAAACAAGTTTCTTCCATGTGATGTGTCTTTTTCGAACAGGCAGATTGCTTGCTATAAATACAAATTTCCTGTGTCTGTTTTTTCATACAAAAAATTCACTCAAATTATTCTGTCTTCTGAGAAAGAGACTCAGCATTCTCCTAGTTCACTGTGTTGCATCCAAGTGCTCTCATTTGCAATGTTATCGAGGAAACCTGAGAGATGAATTGCAATAAGACTGTAAGCACCGTTAAGACAGGCAATAATCGTCTTAAGGTCAGAGTTCCAACCTTGACTCAATATTCTTTTTTTTCCTGCTTCTATCGAAACTGTAAGTGTTCGTATTTTCAATATTCTGTTTATATATATATATATATATATATATATATATATATGAGTATGCAGTAATGAAATATGTTAAATGCTTACAAGATTGCCAACAATCTTAAGACGATTATCATGCTTTGTTATACTAGTTTATTTTTCATTACTGACTGTTGTTCATTTTAATATATATATATATATATATATATATATATATCGCTACTGTGGTGTCACTTATATGCTGTTTGTGTCATATATATATATTGTTTTGCATATTGTTTATGTAAAATATATATATATATATCTACTGTTTCATTATAGTTGCTTTTATATACTTTTGTTATATTATATGTTTGAAAGCATATTTGTTATAATATTGAGTTATAATATTTTATTATAACGATTGATTGCTACTGTATGTGTTTATATATTTATATATTTCTTACACGGGTTTTTATATATATTGGCAACACATATATATAAAGCTTTCTGTCAATTTTTTTTATATTGTCCAAGTATATATATATATATATATATATATATATATATATATATTGTTTACTGACAATTGATGCGGTGAGCATGGTTTTATATATTGATGTTTTTAACATTGATGTTTAATTTATAAATAGTTCTTTATATATATATTTATATATTGTTTAAATATATATATTTGTAATATATATATATATATTGAACAATATATTTGTTGTGAACCATTTTTGTTAGTTACACTACTTTGTATTAGTAGTGTAATTTTTCTGTTTTTGTTTCATTGCGGTTGTTGAATATATTTATATATATTTATTACTATTGGTAGCATATATATATATATATATTTGTGATTATACATGTTTGTATAATATATATTTATAGTGTTTGTAATATATATATATATATTGTGTTTGAATGTATATATATATATATATATATATATATGCTAGTAATATATATATTCTATACAAATATATGTGTTATTTTAAATAAGAGATGGCAGAACGGTCTACCGTAAATGCGAGTGCGTCTGTAGCGCCGTTGCCACCACATGTTACACATAGTGATAAACCCGAGAAGTTCAGTGGCCTGGACTTCAAACGTTGGCAGCAAAAGATATTTTTTTTTACCACTCTAAACCTAGCCAGATTCTTACGGGAGGAGGCCCCGACTCTGAACGAGGGAGAGACCGATACTACGGTTGTAGCTTTGGTGCAAGCATGGAAGCATTCTGACTTCCTATGCAAGAACTATATCCTCAACGGATTGGAAAACACGTTATACAACGTGTATAGCCCGATTAAGATAGCGAGAGAGCTGTGGGAGTCCTTAGAGAGAAAATACAGAACCGAGGATGCTGGGACGAAAATTTTGTGGTTGGCCGATTTCTGGATTTTAAAATGGTGGACTAGAAAATCGTAATCAGCCAAGTCCAAAATATCAATTGATCCTCCATGAAATTGATGCCGAAGGAATGATTCTTAGTAAGTCATTTGAAACGGCAGCTTTGATAGAGAAATTGCCTCCTTCGTGGAATGATTTCAAGAACTATCTAAAGCACAAGAGAAAGGAGATGACCTTAGAAGACTTGATTATCCGGTTAAGAATCGAAGAGGATAACCGTGGTTCAGAAAAGAGGGTTAAAGCTCAGACCATGGAAGCCAAGGCAAATGTTGTTGAACATTCGCACAAGACCAACAAAAGGAAACATGTTGGTTCGTAAGAATTTGGTTTCCGGCTCTATGTTGATCAAGAACAGGTTTAGACTTGTATTAGAGTCAGATAAATTTGTACTCACTAAATGTGGCATGTTTGTGGATAGAGGATATCTATGTGATGAGCTTTTTAAGCTCAGTTATATGGCCATTATACCAAAGAACAAGAATAATAATTAAATTATTTATTCTAGTTATTTGGTGGTGTCCTCAACATTTTGGCATGGTAGATTAGGTCATGTGTTTTACAAGACCTTGCAAAGAATCAGCAATTTGGAATTGCTTCCACAAATTGCTGTTGATAAAAAATCACAAATGAGAAATTTGTGTGGAATCCAAATTGGCCAAGGCTCCTTTCTATTTGGTAGAAAGAAGTAGTAAACCTCTAGATTTAATTCACACTGATATATGCGACTTAAAGTTTGTGCAAACTAGAGGCTATAAAAAGTATTTTATTGCACAAGATATTGTTATGTCTATTTGCTAAGAAGCAAAGGCGAGGCCTTGGAAGTTTTTAAACTCTTTAAAAATGAGATCGAAAATCAACTAAGCAAGAAAATAAGTAGTGATATGGGTGGTGAATATGATTCAATGAATTATGTTCAATATATGGAATCAACATTCAAACCACTTCTCCTTATTCATCTCAACAATACGGTATTGCGAAACGCAAGAATCAAACGTTGAAAGAATTGATGAATGCTTTGTTGATTAGTTCAGGGTTATCTCAGAACTTGTGGAGGGAGGCTATTTCAATAGCTAATAATATTTTAAATAAAATATCCCACAAGAAATTAGACAAGACACCATATGAATTATGGAAGAGTCAAAGACCATCCTACAAATACACGAAAGTGTGGGGGTGTCTTGGAAGGTATCGGTTTCTTTGGCTTAAAAGATCATGATAGAACCTAAAATTGTGTTCGGTACATCATTTGATAGGATCATTACCTAGTCATTGAGGGCAAGAGAAGGACATGTGAGAAAATGTCAACTTTATGCAACAAGGGTACTCAGGGTGTGATCTTGTCGTCAATGAGGGTATCGACATAGTAAGTGGGGAAGAGTGTCATGGTATGATATCAGCATGCCTTGGTGCTACCATGACTACCCCGTTGTAAAGCAGAGGATGAGATCTTGACCATGGGATCGGTGATCCCAGATGGTGCCAAGAGTGACACGGACCTTGAAAGCAAACCATTAGGTTGTAAATGAATGTAAAGATATAACATATTCAGTTAGCAAACTAAGTAGATTTACAAGTAATCCTGGAAAGGATCACTGGAAGGCCTTAGTGAGGATACTTAGATATTTAAGATACACCTTAAGTTATGGACTGCACTATACAAGATATCCAGCTGTGCTTGAAATGTACAGTGATACACAAACTGGATATCCGATACTAAAGATTAGAAATCCACTAGCGGAGGTATCTTTATTATTGGAGGAGCTGCAGTGTTTTGGAAATCTTCTAAACGAACGTGTATTGCCAGATTTACCATGGTATCTGAAGTTATAGCTTTAGATAAAGCTAGAGAAGAAGCGGAATAGCTTTAAAAATTTTAGAAGATATTTCATGTTGGCCGAAACCTGTGCCTGCAATTTGTATAAATTGCGATAGCCAATTTGCAATTGGTAAAGCATAGAATAGTTTGTATAACGGTGATAAGCTCATAAAATATACATTTTATGCCTTTCTACCTTTAGTTTTTGTTATGTTTTCGATCTTTATCTTGTTTACTTATATTATGTTTTTGAATTTTAGGTACAATAAGGAGAATGAAGTCAAAAGATGTCAATAATGATGGTAAATAGCTTACAAAATCATAATCACAAGATGGAAGAAGACTTAGGAGTCAAAAATATCAATTTCTGGTTGAAAAGCAATCAGGCAGATTTGACCTCCGGAGCTTGTTAAATGGGCATTCAAAATGGCGCTAGAAGATCTCCCTAAAGAACCCTGCGGCCAGAAAAACCCTAATCGCAAATTTGAAAAAAAGGCAAAAACGTGATTTTTCTGCCTCCAGGCTTACTTGTGCGGCAATGACTTATTCTTAGGGTTTTAAAGCTCTATAAATACCATCTTTTGAGCCACAAACTAGACATCTTTTGAGGATACTCAAGGATCATTATTATTCTTCTTCTTCTCCATTCTTTTATTTTCTTTTTAGTTTTATGTATATATTATCTATGCTTATGCTAGCTTAAACTTTTATTTGGTTAAGGGTGATTTCAAAGCCCTAGACATGTTTTGTAATTGATTTTTAGATTCTATCTATCATTAATTTTCTATCAAAGTTGCTTATGTTCTTCCATAAAAATTGTTCATGGTGATGTTTTGATTTGTTTAGGTGGCCAACTAGATAAATCTTGATAATTGTCTAATGCTAGTTTAGGAATCTTGATCCGTGTAATTGTCTTGATTTCCTATTCATAAGTAGCAATTTGTGATTAATGATTATGGTCAAGTTTTCAATAATTGCAAAGTGGAACATAACCTAAGTTGAACAATCCGAGCTTATGTGTTTGTTGCTTAGATCAACCTATCTTTCTCATCATAAAGCTGCCATTAAATTGAATTTAGAGAGCTTATTCTAGGTTGTTTGATGGTTAGAGATTAAATAGAGAGCTTGTTCTATTTAACGACAAACTAAGGAAAGATTGGGATAACAGAGCTTGTTGTTATCTACGGTTGTTAACTTTGATAGTTGGTTGATATTGATAGATCTGAAATTGGTTCTTAATGATGTCTAGTGGTGGAGAATGAAACCTTGACCATATTTCTATCATATTTGATTTCTTATTTCTTACTTGTTCTCTTACTTTTCTTGTTTGCTAATTTTTAACACTATTTCAAAACCCCCTTTTATTTTGTTTTCTTTGGACGTAAGTTATAAACTAATAACTCATAGATTAAAACCCAATCCCTGAGGACTCGACCCTTGCTAATCACTATACTCTACAATTGATTCTTTTTAAGTGCAAGGTTAAATAAGATACACTCTTTTGGGTGCATCAAATTTTTTGCGCCGTTGCCGGGGATTGCTTTCTTTAGTTTATTTGTTACTTGGTTTATTCTTATTTTCAGTTCTAATTAGTTTTATTTTCTTGTACATACAGGTTTTTCTTTTCAAATTAAAAAAAAAAAAAAACAATGGAATTGAGCAATCTAACACTTGAAGAGTTGGTGGCATACATGAACATGGAGAATCAACAAGCCAATCTCACCTCCCCAGTTCAACAATTGGCCATGGGAGGATGTCAAGGCCATCAAGGGTTCCTAGACCAATCGCATGATCATTACTCAAACACTTACCATGAGAGATGGTGGAATCATACTAATTATGGCTACTCGAAAAATTACCAAGAAGTAGATCCTTATGCCAATTACACTCATCCTTCTAGCTTCAATCAATCATGGTCTCAAGAACCAGATCTTTTTCAGCCATCACATATGACTCAAAACTCAGGTACTTCTTTAGAACATCTTGTCTATTCTCTTGTTACTGATACTTTGCAATTTCAACAGGAAACAAGGGCAAGCATTCAGAGTTTGGAAAAGCAAATGAGCCAATTGGCTAGTAGTATGGTGGGATGGGTAGCACAAAAATCTGAAGAACTCCCTGCCTAAACAATGATTAACCCAAAGGAGAATGCTACTATTTTGACCTTGAGGAATGAAGAACAAGATGAGGATGAGACAAAATTTGAGATGGATTCTATTCTTGAGGATAATGAAGCCACAGATTCAAATAAGAGTATTTCGGCACCTGAGGTATCGTTTAAGATTCCAATTTTTACTAATGTTTCTTCTCCACCTTTTTCTAGTAGATTCACAAAGTTCAAGGAGAAGGAACATGAACAAGACATGCTGGAAACCTTAAACAGTTTGTTTGTGGATGCCATTCAACAAGTACCAAAAGATGCACTATTCCTCGATGAGCAATGCACTACAAAGGATGATGGAATAATACTTGTAATGGAGAATGCATCCATTTTTGTGCAAAGAAAGCTTCCTATCAAACGCTCAAATTTGGGAAGTTTCTTGTATGATCTTGCAAATCCTAAACAGCCAAGAAGGGGTGTTGGTTAGGTTCAAAACACTAACTCAAGTGTTAATCGGGAAGGCAGCCCAATTGAAGAAGAAATTGCCAACCTGCCATATTCAGATTTGCTTTCTCTTTCTCTTTCTTTTCCTTTTTCCTTTTTCCTTTTTCTTTTATTATTTTTATTGTTTTTATTTTTATTTTTTATGTTTATTTGTTAATTTTTTGTTTAGTATTTTAGGATTATTTAGATTGCATGAGTTTGTTTTGTTTTGAGTCTTAGTTGTTCCTATTCTTATGTTATTAGTTCTTTTCTCTTACACATAATTTTTTTATTTGGGTTAATAGACTTACATTGAGGACAATGTAAGAATTAAGTGTGGGGGGAAGGATTTAGGATTTCTTTTATTTTTGTCTACTATTTTTTTTATGAGTCTTTATTGTTATTATTTTTTTAGTGTGTTTTAGTTCCTTTTTAATACAATGATGAGATATGAATTGCATAGGTCTAAACTGGTTATTAGTGAGAAGATTTTCATGAGAATTAAGCTTGATACTAATTTTTATGAGCCAATGTTGATATGATATGTTGATTGAGAAAGAAGCATGTTTAGACTTAAAATTGACTTGTATAATCATCCTTGTTAGTTTTGAGCCTATATGATTGATGCATTATACATATCAATCTAATTTCTTTCTTGAGTGTTCTTATGATTACATGATTCTCTAGAACTTGCTTTAAACCGTTTGAGACTATATTGATACATGTGATAACATGAATATGACAGAGGCATTAGGATTATAACCAGAGCCAAACAGTCATCCATTATTAATGTTCTAAGAGAACATCCCCACTAGTGAGCCAATTTTAGCCTACATTAAATATGCTATTTTATTGATAACCACAACTTACACCTAGCCTAAATATACTTATATCCTTACCCTTGTTCTAAAGATGGATTATATATTTTGAGACATATTGCAAAAAACAAGGGATATTTTTAGTTGAAAATTTGGGTTGGAAACAAAAGATAAGTGTGGGGGAAGAAAAGAAAAGAAAAAGTCAAGAGAAAAAGAAAGGGATCATTGTCAAATACATTCCCATATTAAAAAAATAAAATCTTCTCTTGAACTTCTAGTTAAAGTAAAGAAAAAGATGTTACAAAGTTGGTTAGAATGAAGCAAGGGCTCAACATGAATATTTAGCCTATGTTATTATGTGCTTTATAAGAGTTTTGAGAAGTTTTATTTGTATGATCTTATTATGTCTCTAAACTCTATGAACTCTTTGGAACCTTTGTGATATCTTTATCCTTTTGTTCTTTAACCACATTATAACCCTTTGGCCCCATTACAACCTTGATTAAAGACCTCTTGATTTATGAAGTTGCATGATCTAAATAGTGGAGAATAGGTGGACAAGCAAGCATATGGTAGAACTATTTTCATGAGATTGATTGAGTGTAAACACTTTACCACTACTTTAAAGAGTGAAAATCATGAGAGTATCCTAGTGAGAAGTTGAGATTAAGTTTGAATATGCACTATTTTGATTGAAATATGTTATGTTAATATTGGCTTAACTCAAATTATTTACATTCAAGCAAGATTTTTTTTGTGAATTTCTTTAAGCTATTAATTAGTTTATAAGACTTGTCCAATGATTATCTCTAATTTATATTGGAAGGATTAGTTGTAATTATTATTATTATTTTTTTTATTTTTTTTTAGTTTTTCTTATGTCTTCAATGTTTGTGGGTATCGTTCTAGCAAACCCTCACGAGACTAAACTCGTCCACTAGGGACACCTAGGGGTTTAAAGGCTTGTGTCACATGCTAAGTGCCACCGTGATTTCCTACGAAAGTGGATTAGATTAGATTTTCTTATTTTATTTTTATTTTGTTTTGCTCGAGGACTAGCAAAAAGCTAAGTGTGGGGGTATTTGATAAGCTCATAAAATATACATTTTATGCCTTTCTACCTTTAGTTTTTGTTATGTTTTCGATCTTTATCTTGTTTACTTATATTATGTTTTTGAATTTTAGGTACAATAAAGAGAATGAAGTCAAAAGATGTCAATAATGATGGTAAATAGCTTACAAAATCATAATCACAAGATGGAAGAAGACTTAGGAGTCAAAAATATCAATTTCTGGTTGAAAAGCAATCAGGCAGATTTGACCTCCGGAGCTTGTTAAATGGGCATTCAAAATGGCGCTAGAAGATCTCCCTAAAGAACCCTGCGGCCAGAAAAACCCTAATCGCAAATTTGAAAAAAGGCAAAAACGTGATTTTTCTGCCTCTAGGCTTACTTGTGCGGCAATGACTTATTCTCAGGGTTTTAAAGCTCTATAAATACCATATTTTGAGCCACAAACTAGACATATTTTGAGGATACTCAAGGATCATTATTATTCTTCTTCTTCTTCTCCATTCTTTTATTTTCTTTTTAGTTTTATGTATATATTATCTATGCTTATGCTACCTTAAACTTTTATTTGGTTAAGGGTGATTTCAAAGCCCTAGACATGTTTTGTAATTGATTTTTAGATTCTATCTATCATTAATTTTCTATCAAAGTTGCTTATGTTCTTCCATAAAAATTGTTCATGGTGATGTTTTGATTTGTTTCGGTGGCCAACTAGATAAATCTTGATAATTGTCTAATGCTAGTTTAGGAGTCTTGATCCGTGTAATTGTCTTGATTTCCTATTCATAAGTAGCAATTTGTGATTAATGATTATGGTCAAGTTTTCAATAATTGCAAAGTGGAACATAACCTAAGTTGAACAATCCGAGCTTATGTGTTTGTTGCTTAGATCAACCTATCTTTCTCATCATAAAGCTGCCATTAAATTGAATTTAGAGAGCTTATTCTAGGTTGTTTGATGGTTAGAGATTAAATAGAGAGCTTGTTCTATTTAACGACAAACTAAGGAAAGATTGGGATAACAGAGCTTGTTGTTATCTACGGTTGTTAACTTTGATAGTTGGTTGATATTGATAGATCTGAAATTGGTTCTTAATGATGTCTAGTGGTGGAGAATGAAACCTTGACCATATTTCTATCATATTTGATTTCTTATTTCTTACTTGTTCTCTTACTTTTCTTGTTTGCTAATTTTTAACACTATTTCAAAACCCCCTTTTATTTTGTTTTCTTTGGAGGTAAGTTATAAACTAATAACTCATAGATTAAAACCCAATCCCTGAGGACTCGACCCTTGCTAATCACTATACTCTACAATTGATTCTTTTTAAGTGCAAGGTTAAATAAGATACACTCTTTTGGGTGCATCAAACGGTAAATCTCGACACTTTCGTCGAAGACATAATACTGTTAGACAGTTGCTCTCAAATGGAATTATCATAAAGCTGCCATTAAATTGAATTTAGAGAGCTTATTCTAGGTTGTTTGATGGTTAGAGATTAAATAGAGAGCTTGTTCTATTTAACGACAAACTAAGGAAAGATTGGGATAACAGAGCTTGTTGTTATCTATGGTTGTTAACTTTGATAGTTGGTTGATATTGATAGATCTGAAATTGGTTCTTAATGATGTCTAGTGGTGGAGAATGAAACCTTGACCATATTTCTATCATATTTGATTTCTTATTTCTTACTTGTTCTCTTACTTTTCTTGTTTGCTAATTTTTAACACTATTTCAAAACCCCCTTTTATTTTGTTTTCTTTGGACGTAAGTTATAAACTAATAACTCATAGATTAAAACCCAATCCCTGAGGACTCGACCCTTGCTAATCACTATACTCTACAATTGATTCTTTTTAAGTGCAAGGTTAAATAAGATACACTCTTTTGGGTGCATCAAACGGTAAATCTCGACACTTTCGTCGAAGATATAATACTGTTAGACAGTTGCTCTCAAATGGAATTATCTCTTTTGATTATGAAAAATCAAAGGATAATTAAACGCGCTTACGAAAAGTTTTAACAAGAGAGCAAGTATATATCATCGAGGGGAATGGGTTTTAAGCCTATAAATTAAAGTTACATAGTGGCAACCCAAACCTAGCTGACTGGAAATCCCAAGATCAAGGTTCAAAAGGGACAACTGAATTATGTTAACTTAGTGTGAGCACTAAAAGAGTTAAACACTCTTATCCATTCCTATGATGATTTAGTGCTGCCTACAAAGGAGCTAGGATAAGCTATGCTTTTAATGATTCTTATAGCTTGATAAAATCAAGTGGGGTATTGCAGGATACTCTTAATAAGCAATCACCTATTATGAGTAAGAAACGTGGCCACTTCTATGAGAATTGATCAGGCTAAATTCTTTAGAGTACTCATAAGAAACCAGGAAGTGTTCGGGGCCAAAGTGGACACAACCGTGAGAACCGAAGATGTTCGAAAAGGAATTGTGTCACACCTATTGTTTGGGTTTATATGAAAGGCTGAATAGTTCAAGACATCATGTTCGCTAGTTAGCCGAGTAAATCCGATAGTTGTTCACTATGGAAGGTTCAAGGCCAAAAGCTACCTATCATGACGCAATTACTCTTCAAAGAAAGTCTCTCTCAAACTCCGAGTCAATTCGTCATTTGAATCAGACAATTTTCATTCATATGGGGGATTGTTAGATATCATAGCTTATAATTTGTGTATACGTACGAAATACATATTCTAAAACGTAGGTTGTCGTAACTAAATACACGGTGTATAATTAAGGTACACAATTGATATCAAAATTGAATGAGAAATTAATCTCATTAAACACCCACTTAAAGAGGAAGATAATTGGTTGTAGTTATGTGTGATATTCAATCTCGCATAGAACAAAGTTTGGCCTTAGCTTGTTGTATATATAGGCTAGTGTTCCATGTTGGGTTGGGCCCCAAAGAGAACCCAAGTTTTGTGGTGGGTAAGGACCTACACAAACTGGGCTGGACCACATACGCGGGCCGCCGAGCCGAGCCGAACCGAGCTTAGGCTGGGCTAGGTCGAATCGGACCTGGGCTTTGGCCAGCAATAATCTTTTTGCTGCCCAGCCGGACCAACTGATTATGAAATTTCGATTAATTCTTGCCTTTTCAGTCTAGGACTGAACAAGTTCGTGTTGCTTTCTTGTATCTATCTTTTCGGTAAAGACATGTCGGTTCGTCTTCCTGCCTGACCGAACCGGTTCGCCACCAATGGTTGTGCCTGTTCTAATCAAACAGGTTCCTTCCATGTGGTGTGTCTTTTCCAAACAGGCAGATTGCTTGCTATAAATACAAACTTCTTGTGTCTTTTTTTTTATAAAAAAAAATTCACTCAAATTATTTTGTCTTCTGAGAGAGAGACTCAAAATTCTTCTGGTTCGCTGTGCTGCATTCGAGTGTGCTCTCATTTGCAACGTTATCGAGAAAACTTGGGAGACGAATTGCAATAAGACTGTAAGCACCGTTAAGACAGGCAATAATTGTCTTAAGGTCAGAGGTCCAATCTTAACTTGATATTCTATTTTTTTTTCTGCTTCTACCGAAACTGTAAGTGTTCGCATTTTCAATATTCTGTTTATATGTATGCAGTAATAAAATATGTTAAATGCTTACAAAATTGCCAATATTCTGGACTACGATCAAACTGATCAAAGGAAATATCAAAGATACCGGAAAAAAGGACAATGCCAAGTGAAGAAAATTATGGTAATTTTAGCTATGTATTTTAGTTACTACTATTAATATTGTTAATAGTATAATAAATCTTAGTTTTCCAGTTTTAGTAATACTAGTTTAGTAAAAATAGATTATTTTTTAAAAAAATTAATATTTTCTATTATTTAAATGATTCTTCGAAAAATATTTTTTACTATTTAATTATTTTTTTGAAAAATCTGCATTGTTATGAAAATAATGGTCTCCTCTCAAACTATTAAAAATAAATACAGCTACATTTATTCAAAATGATAATAATAATAATAACTTCCTAAATATGTGACACCCTTGCTTTGTGACATTTGAATGCTCAAAATTTTTTTCCATGTTTTGGAAAAAATGTTTCTACTACCTTTTACTTTGAAAAGTTAAAATAATAAGTAACAAAAATTAAATATATTCGGATCCGGTTCAAAAATTATAAAAAATAAAAATTATCACATCCACAGTGAAATTAATAAATTTCACAAACAGAGTAAAAAAAAATTAATAAATTATATAATAACCTCTTATTCTATTTGTAAAATTAAAAAAAAAAAATTACACCACCCATATATATATATATATAACTAACTCGAAAAATAGACAAGATTTATAATACGAAACAACTTTTCTCAGAAAGAAAATTCCCCAATTTGTTTTGGTCCAAGACCTAGTTACCGTTTTGGGCTTGAGCCCAGTTAATCAAAATTCATTTAATATTCAATATTAAAAAGTTAAAAACAATAATATAGAGAAGATAATTCAACCAAAAACAAAGACGGTCGGCGCAAATAAACAGCAGTCAGTACCAGACTACTATAAAAGGCATTGGGGAAAAAAAATTCTCTCATTTCTGTTTTTTGAAAAAAGCGTCCTCGCGCCAGACACTTTCCCCCCACTTCCGATCCAAACCCTAGTTTTAGGAGAAAGGAAAGGAAAGGAAAGGAAAAGAAAAGAAAAGAGAAAGGAAAAAAATGCCGAGAGAAATCATAACACTGCAGGTGGGACAATGCGGGAACCAGATCGGTATGGAGTTCTGGAAACAGCTCTGCCTCGAACATGGCATCAGCAAAGAAGGCATCCTTGAAGATTTCGCTACTCAGGTTTTCTTTTTCTTTTGAAGTTTCCGCTTATCTTTTCTTTTAAACTCTAAAGCTTCACTTTCCGGTCAATTATGGATATTCATGTTGATTTTCTGTGGTTGTTCGCAGATTTATTAATTAATGATGAAATATCTATGCTAATTTTGAAAAATACTTGTTAATTAAGCAGTCAAATTAGGTTTTGAACTTCCACTAGGCATAGCCTAACCCATAATTTATTGATATTGAGATAATTTTATGTGAAATATAAAAGAATAAGTAGTGAGTCACTCAGTTATAGCGAGTTAAACATCAGAATCTCTATGTCTTAATTTTGGTCGGTCCGGATGATACAGGGAGGTGACAGGAAAGATGTCTTTTTCTATCAAGCTGACGATCAGCATTACGTTCCACGAGCTTTACTCATAGATTTGGAACCTAGAGTAATTAATGGAATACAAAATAGTGAATATCGAAATCTCTACAATCACGAAAACATCTTTGTTTCTGATCACGGTGGAGGTGCTGGAAACAACTGGGCAAGCGGATATCATCAGGTATTTTTACTCATTTGTACTTTGCATTCAACTTTCTACTTTAGTAATGTTCAATAATACAATATAAGTTCGTTGATGCTTTGAACTTGACACTTTTGGTGGCTTTCTATTCGAGAAATATTTTAACTTTCATTTCCTATCCTTTTGTTGCCGTTATAGTGTGTTTCAAATAACAGCCAGAAACGCTTATGGTCTTCTGCGCATTATTTTAAGTTAACATGTTGAGATTATCATGTTGGTTAGGAAAGTAAGATGCATAATTACAAATAACAGTAATGTATTATTTATAGCATATATGTTTTTCATGAAATATTGAGGTTATCAGTTTTTCTTTTTTCATTTTAGATTCATGTTTTGCTTGTTCATATATATATATATATATATATATTGGCCAATGGAGTATAATGCAAATTCTTGTGTAAACATCTGACGTGACTATGTGTTATGTGTTTGTTTTCTTTTCAGTCAATTATCTTTTATCAAAATCCAGTTCTGTGTTCATGATTCTGAAACAGGGAAAGGGTGTTGAAGAGGATATAATGGACATGATTGACAGAGAAGCTGATGGAAGTGATAGTCTTGAGGGTTTTGTTCTATGTCATTCAATTGCTGGAGGGACAGGCTCAGGTTTCCTCACCTTATCTTCATATCTGTCTTTTTATCTTTCTCTTTTTACCTATCAAGGATTTTTAATTCATTATTTTAAGCTTATTTTTCTCTTTTTGTTATATGTGCACACATGTTTGCTTCACTTGGCTGCAAAAATTAGGACCATAGGCAGTAGTATATTATCATGAGATACTGAAATTTTCATTAAGACTTTGGCTTTGTTACGACTTGGCTGCTATCGTTCTACAATGAAGGTATGGGTTCCTATCTGTTGGAGGCTCTAAATGATCGCTACAGCAAGAAGCTGGTCCAGACCTATAGTGTATTTCCCAACCAGATGGAGACAAGTGACGTGGTGGTCCAACCCTACAACTCACTTTTGACACTCAAGCGATTAACACTAAATGCTGATTGTGTTGTTGTTCTTGACAATACTGCACTTAATAGAATTGCTGTGGAGCGTTTACATCTATCTAATCCTACATTTGCTCAAACAAATTCTTTGGTCTCCACTGTGATGTCTGCTAGCACAACTACATTGCGGTATCCAGGGTACATGAACAACGATTTGGTTGGTCTTCTTGCCTCTTTAATTCCAACACCAAGATGTCATTTTCTTATGACAGGTTACACACCACTTACGGTGGAGCGTCAGGTGAGCCCAATATTCATGTCGTCTAGTTTGTACTTTTAGCTTTGTAGTTGATGATTCCTGGTCAATTGCTTCTTTTGGTGTTTTCAAGAGTTAAGTGGAGCCTGCAGACAATTTTGTCTACAATTCGTTCACTTACTCATTTTGTAACATTTGGGATGAAAATGAGGAAGGGAACAGAAGGATGTAGTATACGATATGTTGTGGATTTATGCAAAGCTAATGACTTCCATTATAGGCCTAGAGGAAGCTCTATATTTGCCAATACCAACACCACCTATTAAGTCAGGTGTAGAGCAAGATGGATACCAAACGGTTCAGGAAAAGGAACTTGCAAATCTTGGAAAAATTACTTGTGTTTAATACTAAAGTAAAGATGGTATAAAATTGTTCTAGCAAATTTCTTTCATTATTTCCCTTACAAGAAGAATGACATTCTGCTCGTCTCACATCATAGCTATCAAAAGATAAGTAACCATTAAAATGCAGCTAATTTAACTTCTTAGACTATAGGTGTTATGGATGTAAACATTCATCATTATCATGCTTTTCACGGTCTCTATTGACCCATTTTCACATGTATTGACCATGAATGCTAGAATGGAAAGAAAAATGATGGTTCTTGTTTTGACCTTAAATGCCTAGTCAGCAGTCAGTCAAATCATTAGTTGTAGCAGTGAAGGACAAATATGAAGTATCCTCCTCCCATCCAACCAAAGAAAAACTCTCCAAGTTGAGAGTGATTAGAGCTGAAACATTCTGATTCTATATATTTTACTTTTGTCAAATTGATCATTTCAGAATTTCACATCATCCTAGATTAATGTTTTTAGTTTTGTTATTCCTGTAAAGAAGAATTTTCCGGTGCAGTCTGATGCCATTGTATCTCTTCTTGGCAGGCTAATGTGATCCGCAAAACTACTGTCCTTGATGTTATGAGAAGACTTCTCCAGGTGAGATATGTAGCTAACTTGTACTTGTTTCGACAAAACACGTTTTTTCTGACCATAAGCTTCCTTGCAGACAAAAAATATTATGGTTTCCTCTTATGCACGCACAAAAGAAGCTAGTCAAGCAAAGTATATCTCAATACTGAATATCATTCAGGGAGAAGTAGATCCTACTCAGGTATTGTAAATTATTCTTATTGCAAATGCTATAACTTTTGCAAGAAATATACCTCTCAAGTCTCACGTTTAAATTTTGTATAAGAGAACTATACCAATATCATTCTTCAATCTTGAGCAAGCAGTTAATTACTTTTCTGTTGACTTTGGCCATTACAAAAACTTTTGCTTAGTTATGTCTTTGCATAAAGAAGAGGAAATTATCTTAAGGATGGTAGTAGTTCTAAGATTTTGCATGTGAATGCATGCAAATTTTTTCTTTCTTTCTTTCTCTAGATTATCAACCATTTTGCTCTTCCTTCTGTCGACTGTTGTGCCAAAAGTTTTATGATGGTTCAGTTGCTTTATTTTCTTTAAAGTGATGTTTGGCGTTTTATATGTTTGTCCAATTTTTTTCTCTATTTTAATTCTTTTCTCCTTTTACAAATCTCTCTCTTTTCTTAGACTTTTCATACTAATTTTCTCTTCTCAAATGGCTTGAGTGTGTGATTATAGCCTCTCCCCTTGAAAATTCAGAGAATTGATATTAATAAGATGGCTGCATGATTCTCCTAGACAGCACATCAATTTAGAATCTTCTAGTATAGGCTGTGAGCAAGAGGCACATTTTAGAGAAATTCAACCCTGATTTCTTGGTCTATATTTTCTCCCTTAAAAGAAAAAGAAAAGTACTTTGCAGTGTTGCAGTTTCAAATTGTTTGGAAGTTTAACAAAGCCTAATCCAACTATGTGGGGTCAACTATATTTACTTATTTATTCTTTGTTAGTTTTATTGAAAGACAAGTATATATAACTTTAAATTGATTTCTTATTACTGGTTATATTGTGTCTGAAAATCAAAAGGATGGTGTGCAGACCATTTTTTTCCTAGAAAATGATTTTGTATCATCTGTTCTTACTGGTTTAAGCTGCTAATGTTTCCCTTGTTTTATCAGGTGCATGAAAGTCTACAGAGGATTCGTGAAAGAAAGCTTGTAAATTTTATTGAGTGGGGCCCTGCAAGTATTCAGGTCTCTTGATAGGAGCAGTTGTCATCACTTTGGTCAATTCTTTTTTCTTATGATATCTGGACTTACGTCATCTGTTTGTTCTTTTGGTGTTTTTGTAGGTTGCTCTTTCTAGAAAGTCCCCATATGTCCAGACTGCCCATAGGGTACAACTCTAGTTCTTGTCTTTAGAGTTTAGATAAATTATTTTGCCTGTATTACAGATCAATTCAGAATATTTTGGTCTGAATTTAATAACAACTTTGAGCATGATTTGCTATCTCCTTAATATGCGGCCCCATTTGTTGGAGAAATAATTGAAAAAAAAAAAAAAAACTTTGAGAAAGAATAACAAAGTGCATGCTGCATTGATTAGGTGAGTGGTCTTATGCTAGCGAGTCATACCAGTATCCGACACCTCTTCAGCAAATGTTTGAGCCAGTATGAGAAGTTGAGAAAGAAGCAAGCATTTCTTGACAATTATCGGAAGTTCCCAATGTTTGCTGTGAGTTTCCAGCTTTTTCGCTCTCGTGGTTTTATTTCTGCTCCAGTTTCTAAGTTATGACTGCTGCCACTATGCTTTTTGTGTGTGTTCATATGAACATGTATGCACACACCTGCATGCATGATTTTTGTGCATATACATGTACATGCCTATGTACATGCACCCATGCATATGTGTAAGACTGCATGCAGGAAGTGTTACTTCTATACATTGGTTAAAAGATATGAATTCCATGAATAAAATATATAGTGCCATTTCTTTGTTACTTTTGCTACATGTCTTTTGCTTCCAAATCAAATAATATTTTGCAATTAGATACAAAAGCAATTGTATTATGTTGATATTTATCCTAATCTATTGTTCAATGTGAACAGGACAATGATCTTTCAGAGTTCGATGAATCAAGGGACATAATTGAAAGTTTGGTTGATGAATACAAGGCCTGTGAGTCACCAGATTACATCAAATGGGGAATGGAGGTATATGCCTTGCTGGCCCGAAATTCTCCAATTTTTGAGCACCTGTTGGCTGTCACTGATGATTATGTGATTAATATGTAGGATCCTGACCACAGTTTAACTGGAGAAGGAAATGCCTCAGGAACACTGGATCCAAAATTGGCCATGTGAACAAAATAAGTACGCGACAATCGTGTTTTCTCTCAGGTAAGGACTGTAAGGTTGATTCACTGTTATTTAATGTTGAAAAAAAGAAAGAAAGAAATGATTGTAACATGTAGATTATTTTGGCTTGCTAATCATTAGGGGAGACTGCTACGGTCAAGACCCTGCATCTTTCGTGTTGTTAAAGCTACTTTATCTTTGTTTGCAAAATACTACTATAACTTGTTCAACTCTATGGTACGGTGTTACTTGTGCCGGAGTTAGTGAGAGGTGAACACGTGCTCAAGTTGATATAGAATCTGGAATCATTTTCATAGTCATTGCCTTAGGTTTTGATCTGGTTCTCGATTGAAAATGGTAGGAGAATATCTCTCTCCCCCTACTTTTTTTTTATTAATTTCATATTCCCTCGGCAATTGGCATATACATGGTCTTTTAGAAGATGCCTTTAATATCCTTATACTCCATTGGTTCCTTCATGTGTTAGTGCAATTTAGGTGTGCTTTTGTTTAGGGGTGTAATCGAGCCAAGCTGAGTTCAAGCAATAAGAAGCTCGAGCTCGACTTGAAATTCAAGATTCGAAGCTCGGCTCGAACTCGATCGAATTTTATTTTTAAAACTTGAGCTCGGTTCGAGATAAAAATTGAACTTTTTGAGCTCGTTCGATTACCTAGTAAAAATGAGCTCATTTCCCATGCTCGATTTCAAACTCGATTATTTGTACTCGAGTTCAAATTGAGATTTTTTTCAATACTAGTTAAAAATAAAAAAATATATATTAAAAATTAAAAAACTCGAATCAAGCATTAGGATACTCAAATTAGGTGTGCTCTTGTCCATGCATTTTTATTACATTCTTCCTAAAATTATAAGTCACTTGCTTGGAATTTGTCCTTGCAGAATACCGCATTAATGTTGGAGCATTCTGCGAGAATGGATTGTAAATAAGAAAAGAAAAAGAAAAATCCATATGCATTTGTATGAGTTGTTTTTGTATTAAACAGAAAAAAATACAAAAGAGTTGTTTTTGTTTTGTGGATTATTGAATTATGGCTTGTAAATTGGTAATTTGTTAGATAGGTTGGTTGGATGATGTGGCATATGAGTGTGACATATCATCACCATCAAATTCATGTGTCACCTATCAAATTGTGACAAGTGCCATCATTCAATGTGTGCCATAAAGAAAACACACAATAGACTGTAACACATAACCGAAACATCATGGTGTTTCTGAATGGTTTCTTCCCTTCTATAGTCGAATCATCATGTTCATTTGAAGGGTGATTGTTTTGAATGGTTGCTTCCTTTGACCTGTTTGTTCATAGCAACCATTGGGATCAAAATACACTTTTTGGAAGAAGGCTCATTGCAGTTGGAATTGAACTTGTATTTTACTAAAGATTTTGCTAATGAGTATACGAAAAATATTTTTTGAAGTTATCATATTAAGTAATATCTTATGTTGATATATTAGAATTTACCAAATTATCTATAAATTATTGTATTTGGTACAAAAATATTATTATAAATAGTAATTTAATTATCTTAAAAAATTGTCTTTTGGTTGCATATGAATATTAGCGGCGAAATGGGAAAACACATTGCAGCCAGATCGCCAGATCTCTGGCCCTAGATTCTTAGGTTTTGTGTGGTTACAAGATATTGCTACGCGGGATAAATAGGGTTAAAGTATTTAAATAGTTTTTCTATTACAGTTAAATGTGATATTGAATTTTAGTTTTTGTATTATAAAAGTAAATAATTTAATCCTTATACGTTTGAAATTTGTGTAAAAAAGTAAAATTGATAACAGTGTTAATAGAAAACTATCTAAATATTGATATGGACATGTGAAATTGGTAAAAAAAGATGACTTGAAAAAATGATGACGTGTTAAATTTTTTTATTTAAGTGGAATTTAGAAAAACATAAATTTTTTTATCCAAATTTTTTTCTTACCCGTAAAAACATATTATTTTTTTATCAAAGTCATTTATTTTGTTAGTTTTTAAATTTCACTTAAGCAAAAAAAATTGACACATTATTTTTTTTTCCAGGTCATTTATTTTGTTAGTTTCACATGTTCATGTCAGCATTTAAACGATTTTTCATTAACATTGTAATCAATTTTACTTTTTTGCATCAATTTTAAACGTACAATAATTAAATTACTCATTTTTATAATACAGAGATTAAATGTATTTTTGATTATAGTAGAAAGATTTTCTAAATGCTTTAAGTTGTTTCTTTCTGTTTTTTGGTGATGGATGGTTGTTAATGATTTGCATTGTTTTGAGAGATTGATTTGTTAATATTGTTTCCTGGTAGCCTTTACCTTATTTATTACTACTATTATCATTTCGTTTCTTCTACTCCATTCCTTGGAATCTTCTTTTTTCTTAAATCGTAAATGAATCAAATCTTAATTTATTTTTATTCATTTATTTCTAAGTTTGTTTGTTTTCTGTTTCTGTTTGTTAGAAATTTTTAAAATGTGTTCAAACTCAACTTGTTTTAAATTAAATGTATATTTGTTTAAATTAAATGAATTTGTTTGTAAACATTAAACTAATAAGCAAACATGTTTAATCGAACATGTTTCTGAACATAAATAAATTGTGAATATAAATGAACTGAACATATCTTATTCGAGTTTGATTTTTATTAGAGGTGGCAAAATGAATCTGAATCCAAAAACAGGCCTAGAAAAATCTCAATCTTTCTAAATCTGATTTGACCAAAAAGTCAAAAACCTGAGCTTGAAATTACCCGAACCCGAGAATACCCGAACTCGAGATCGACTCGAACTCGAATTTAATATTAAAAATAAAAATTATCAAATTATAATTAAATATTTTTTTATAAAGCAAGAACTTTATTTATCAATTTTATTCTAATCTTTTTTTTAATAATTTAATTAAAAATTAAAATTAAAATTATATTTATATTTATATTTTATATATATGATAAAATAATAATTTTATCAAAAATAAATTATATTTTATACTTATAACTTTAACGTCTCATATCTTGATGAATTCACCATCTAAAGATTTTAAATTCATGAAGATTTTAAAAATATGAATTTTTTTGACATAAAGTATTACTCGTCCTTTGTTTATGTTATTTTAAGAGCACCCTTATAATAGTATAATAGTGTTCCCTATATATTAAAATTAATTAATAGCAATTTATTCATTTTAACTTATCTCTAGTATAATAGTATTTTTTATATTAAAAAATAGATAAAAATTACTTTTTAAAAAAATGTGTTCCTCTTTGTAACATATATAGTTTTCTACTCTTCTTAGGTAGATTAATCAACAAATATTGATTTATAAAAGTATCATGTCTTTTAGAATTTAAAAGTATTTAACATAATTAGCTAATTTAATTTTGTGATTTATTTATTATGTATTTTATTTTGGATAAATTTTTTAAAATTATTATTATTTTATTACACTTGATATAATTTAAGATATAATTTACTTTTAGTAATATATTATATCAAAATTCAAGATTGGTTCACTTGGTAATATCCTTACTATTAAGAGTTGAATGTTAGGTTCGATTCTTTACATAAGCATAAAATTTTTATATTTTACAAATATATAAGCAGATAATTAAATGTAAGGTCCATCTCTAAAAATCTCTTATTTTCTAATGAATATAAATTATAATGTATTTACATTCGAGTTCATCAAATCAGTTATTTTAAATATTACTATAATTAATTTATAATATATCATATTTTTTATAATAAATTATTTTTAAATTTTATTTTATATAAAAATTTAATTTTATATTCTTTTGGTGCTAACAAATTTTGATTTTAATAAATAAATATAATTAATTAAAAATATCATATTATAATAAAAAGGTTGTTTTTAAAAATAATAATAAAATATTTAATTTATTTTTAAAAGTAATGAATTAAATTACGTAAAAATGATTACATTTAATATAAAATAAAAATAATGTAAAACATATCCAAACTCGAATCGGACTCGAACCCAAACCCGAATGAATCGATCTGAATTCGTTCAATTGTCACCTCTAGTTCTTATAATAAATTAATTTTATGCATAATTATTTATTTAGCTTGATAAATAAATAAAAATTAAATTATTCACAAATCGTTTGTCGAACGTTCTATTTATTTATAGTCTTACTCTTTTTTTTTACCTATTATAATATCTTAGTTTTTTTTTATTATGTGCTGCCGTTTCTTTTGAAATGGTGTTTTGTTTATTTGAAAATGACTACAAACAACAGTGAATCACCAAATGAAATAATATATATGTTTTTCACTCAAAAGAGAAGAGAAACCCAAAAATGGGCAGGATTAGGCAAATTTTGTATATTCAAGTGGTTAAATTAATTAATTATTAACCCATAAAAACAAACTTTATTGCAAAAGATTGCAAGTTTTCACTTAACAAAGAAAGCTTTCTGTAATTCTGTTGCAACTTGCAACATTGAATCGGGCTTCCATCATGAGAAAAAGGATTAGGAAAGATACAGCCTAGCATTTCCAGGTCTTGGAATTATTGTCGAAATGTTGTTGTCGCCTCTTAAGTAAACTTGCTCAAGGGTTGGATAATTTGTCGGCCCGATAAGTTCGATTTTAATTGTGTCGGTTTGGATAAAAAAATTGTAATTCAAATCGATCCGATCCAAATTATTATTAATTAAATAAAAAATATTTTTATTTAAATTTAATTATAAAATATATATAAATATTAATATAAAATAATATTTTAATAATTTATGAACAGTAAAACGAATTTATAGGTCAACTTAAGCCTTGCTCGAAAAAAAAATAATTGAAATTGCGATCAATAATTAGTATGATCCCACCATCCCTCATGGTAAGTGTTGGAGTAATGATCATGCGGTTGGTCTTGGAACCATTGATGGCCTTGACATCCTCCCATGGCCAATTGTTGAACTGAGGAAGTGAGATTGGCTTGTTGATTCTCCATGTTAATGTATGCCACCAACTCTTCAAGTGTTAGATTGCTCAATTCCATCGTTTTTTTTTTATTTTTTTTTTTGAAAATTTGATAAGAAAAACTTGTATGTACAAGAAAATAAAACTAAGTAGAACTGAAAATAAGAATAAACCAAGTAACAAATAAACTAAAGAAAGCAATCCCCGGCAACGGCGCCAAAAATTTGATGCACCCAAAAGAGTGTATCTTATTTAACCTTGCACTAAAAAGATAAATTGTAAGTATAGTAGTTAGCAAGGGTCGAGTCCTCAGGGATTGGGTTTTAGTTTATAAGTTAATAGTTTAAAACTTAAATTCAAGAACAATAAAAGAAAAGGGGTTTTTGAAGCCAGATTTAAACTAAAGTAAATAATAAGAATAAGATGCAAGGCGGTATAACCAGCCAATAAAAATATATATACTAAATTAGGCGGTATAACCAGCCAATAAAAATATATATACTAAATTAGGCGGTATAACCAGCCAATAAAAATAAAACAAAGTTAATATACAAATTAGGCGGTATAACCAGCCAATAAAAATAAATATAAAAAATAAGCAAACTAAAAGTAAGAAAACAAATAAGTAAGAAGAATCAAATATGAAAAATATGGTTAAGGTTTCATTCTCCACCACTAGACATCATTAAGAATCAATTTCAGATCTATCAATATCAACCAACTATCAAAGTTAACAACCGTAGATAACAACAAGCTCTGTTACCCCAATCTTTCCTTAGTTTGTCGTTAAATAGAACAAGCTCTCTATTTAATCTCTAACCATTAAACAACCTAGAATAAGCTCTCTAAATTCAATTTAATGGCAGCTTTATGATGAGAAAGATAGGTTGATCTAAGCAACAAACACATAAGCTCGGATTGTTCAACTTAGGTTATGTTCCACTTTGCAATTATTGAAAACTTGACCATAATCATTAATCACAAATTGCCACTTATGAATAGGAAATCAAGACAATTACACGGATCAAGACTCCTAAACTAGCAATAGATAATTATCAAGATCTATCTAGTTGTACACCTAAATAAATCTAGACAACATCATGAACAATTCTTGTAGAAGAACATAAGCAACTTTGATAGAAAATTAATGATAGATAGAATCTGAAAATCAATCACAAAACATGTCTAGGGCTTTGAAATCACCCTTAACCAAATAGAAGTTTAGCCTAGCATAGGCATTATAAACATAAACATAAAATTAAAGAAAATCTAAGAAGAAAATAAAAGAAAGAAAGAAGAAGAGGAAGAATATTAATTATCCAACCTCTTGCTCTCTCTAAAGAAAAAAGAAAACTAGAGAAAAGAAAGAAAACTAGAGAAAAGAAAGAAGAAGAAAACTTAGAGAATTTTATTACAATGGCTAATATCCTACCTATGTACAATATGATTCTCTACAATCATCCAAGGCCCTCTATTTATACACATTTTGGAGGGCTAAATGACAAGAGACAAGCTTTACAAATTTCAAAGGTAGGTATAATAGGTGGGTGAATTTTTCTAACAATTTTCGTCATATTGTATGACAATTTTGATCAGCCAACTTGATGGTCGATTTCGTCAATGTTGGAGGCCTGATCTGATCACATGGTCTTCTAGAAAAAGGTTCCCCTATCAGTTACGAATCCATAGCCGTTGGAATCAGCTCATTTGCTGATGTGGATAAGCAGATATGGGCAAAATACGAAAACAGGTCAGCACAGACGTTATTGCACATCAGCCAACTTGATGGTCGATTTCGTCAATATTAGAGGCCTGATATGATCATATGGTCTTCTAGACAAAGGTTGCCGTATCAGTTACGGATCCATAGCCATTGGAATCAGCTCATTTTCTGATGTGGATAAGCAGATATGGGCAAAATACGAAAACAGGTCAGCACAGACGTCATTGCACATCAGCCAACTTGATGGTCGATTTCGCTAGGGAAAACGACTCCGTTTCAAGAAGTGTAAAACATGAAAAAGATAGATATGCCTCTTAGCTTTGCACGGCTACAAATTTCAGCCTTATTGCTTCAGTGAAACTCCAGATATAGCTGATATGGAAAAAGGTGTCGGAACTGGATCTGAACTGGATTTGCCCTTAATTCTAGTAATCTGAAATCACTCAAAGAAACTTGTGAAAAACACCAAATTACATAAAAATATAAAAGATCATAAACACAATTAGACTAAACAATAATAACTCGTATTTGACACAAAACAATAATAAAACATAACTAAAAACTATATAATTATACGAGTTATCACACCCCCACACTTAGCTTTTTGCTAGTCCTCGAGCAAAATCAAATAAAAATAAAATAAGAAAATCTAATCTAATCCACTTTCGTAGGAAATCACGGTGGCACTTAGCATGTGACACAAGCCTTTAAACCCCTAGGTGTCCCTAGTGGACGAGTTGAGTCTCGTGAGGGTTTACTAGAACGATACCCACAAACATTGAAAAACTAAAATATAAATAAACTACATATACTAAAAATATTTATTCCTAATCCTTTCAATACAAATTAGAGACAATCTTTGAACAAGTCTTATAAACTAATCAATAGCTTAAAGAATTTCACAAAAAATCATGCTTGAATGTAAATTGTTTGAGTTAAGCCAATATTAACATAACATATCTCGATCAAAATAGTGCATGTTCAAATTTAATCTCAACTTCTCACATGGGATACCCTCATGATTTTCACTCTTTAAAGTAGTGGTGAAGTGTTTACACTCAATCAATCACATGAAAACAGTTCTACCATATTCTTGCTTGTCCACCTATTCTCCACTATTTAGATCATACAACTTCATGAATCAAGAGGTCTTTAATCAAGGTTGTAATGGGGTCAAGGGGTTTGTAATGTGGTTGAATAACAAAAGGATAAAGATATCACAAAGGCTCCAAAGAGTTCATAAAGTTTAGAGACATAATAAGATCATACAAAGAAACTTATCGAAACTCTTGACAAGTACATAGTCACCTAGGCCGGATATTCATGTTGGGCCTTTTCTTCATTGTAAACAACTTTGTAACATCTTTTTCTTTTTCCACAAATTCAAGAGATGATTCATATATTTTTTTTTTTTTACATAGGAATGTATTTGCCAGTATTCCATTTCTTTTTCTCTAGACTTTTCTTTTCTTTTCCCCCCACACTTATTTCTTGTTTCTAACCCAAATTTTTAACTAAAAATATCCCTTGTTTTTTTGCAATATGTCTCAAAATATATAATCCATCTTTAGAACAAGGGTAAGGATATAAGTATATTTAGGCTAGGTGTAAGTTGTGGTTACCAATAAAACAGCATATTTAATGTAGGCTCAAATTGGCTCACTAGTGGGGATGTTCTCTTAGAACATTAATAATGGATGGCTGTTTGGCTCTGGTTATAATCCTAATGCCTCTATCATATTCATGTTGTCACATGTATCAATATAGTCTCAAACGGTTTAAAGCAAGTTCTAAAGAATCATGTAATCATAAAAGCACTCAAGAAAGAAATTAGATTGATTTGTATAATGCATCAATCATTATAGGCTCAAAAACTCACAAGGATGATTATACAAGTCAGATTAAGTCTAAACATGCTTCTTTCTCAATCAACATATCATATTAACATTGGCTCATAAAAAGGTTGACATCAAGCTCAATTCTCATGAAAATCTTCTCACTAATAAATCTGTTTTAGACTTATGCAATTCATATCTCATCATAGTATTGAAAGTAACTAAAACACACTAAAATTTTTAATAATAATAATAATATTAAAGAATTTTATAAAAAAATAATAGGCAAAAATAAAAGAAATCCTAAATCCTTCCCCCCACACTTAATTCTTACATTGTCCTCAATGTAATGCTATTAACCCAAATGAAAGAATCATGTGTAAAAGAAAAGAACTAATAACATAAGAATAGAAATAACTAAGACTCAGAACAAAACAAATTCATGCAACCTAAATATTCCTAAAATACTAAACAAACAATTAACAAATAAACATAAAAACAATAAACATAATAAAAGAAAAAGAAAAAGGAAAAGGAAAAGGAAAGGAAAAGGAAAAGGAAAAGAAAGCAAATCTGAGTATGGCAGGTTGGCAATTTCTTCTTTAATTGGGTTGCCTTCCCAATTAACACTTGAGTTAGTGTTTTGAACCTAACCAACACCCCTTCTTGGCATTTTAGGCTTGTCAGGCTCATACATGAAATTTCCCAAATTTATGCGTTTGAGAGGAAGCTTTCTTTGCACAACAGTGGATGCATTCTCCATTACAAGTATTATTCCATCAGCCTTTGTGGTGCATATGTCATCGAGGAATGGAGGATATTTTGATACTTGTTGAATGACCTCCACAAACAAGTTGTTTAAGGTTTCCGGCATGTGTTGTTCATGTTCTTCCTCCTTGAACTTTGCAAATCTACTAGAAAAAGGTGGAGAAGAAACATTAGTAAAAAGTGAAACCTTAAACGTTACCTCAGGTGCCGAAATACTCTTATTTGGATCTTTGGCTTCATTATCCTCAAGAATAGAATCCATCTCTAATTTTGTTTCATCCTCATCTTGTTCCTCATTCTTCAAGGTCACAATAGTAGCATTTTCCTTTGGGTTAACCATCGTTTGGGCTGGGAGTTCTTCAGATCTTTGTGCTACCCATCCCACCATACTACTAGCCAATTGGCTCATTTGCTTTTCCAAACTCTGGATGCTTGCCCTTATTTCCTGTTGAAATTGCAAAGAATCAGTAACAAGAGAATAGACAAGATCTTCTAAAGAAGTACCTGAGTTTTGAGTCATATGTGGTGGTTGAAAAAGATCTGGTTCTTGAGACCATGATTGATTGAAGCTAGATGGATGAGTGTAATTGGCATAAGGATCTACTTCTTGGTAATTTTTCGAGTAGCCATAATTAGTATGATCCCACCATCCCTCATGGTAAGTGTTGGAGTAATGATCATGCGGTTGGTCTTGGAACCATTGATGGCCTTGACATCCTCCCATGGCCAATTGTTGAACTGAGGAAGTGAGATTGGCTTGTTGATTCTCCATGTTCATGTATGCCACCAACTCTTCAAGTGTTAGATTGCTCAATTCCATCGTTTTTTTTTTTATTTTTTTTTTTTTGAAAATTTGATAAGAAAAACTTGTATGTACAAGAAAATAAAACTAAGTAGAACTGAAAATAAGAATAAACCAAGTAACAAATAAACTAAAGAAAGCAATCCCCGGCAACGGCGCCAAAAATTTGATGCACCCAAAAGAGTGTATCTTATTTAACCTTGCACTAAAAAGATAAATTGTAAGTATAGTAGTTAGCAAGGGTCGAGTCCTCAGGGATTGGGTTTTAGTTTATAAGTTAATAGTTTAAAACTTAAATTCAAGAACAATAAAAGAAAAGGGGTTTTTGAAGCCAGATTTAAACTAAAGTAAATAATAAGAATAAGATGCAAGGCGGTATAACCAGCCAATAAAAATATATATACTAAATTAGGCGGTATAACCAGCCAATAAAAATATATATACTAAATTAGGCGGTATAACCAGCCAATAAAAATAAAACAAAGTTAATATACAAATTAGGCGGTATAACCAGCCAATAAAAATAAATATAAAAAATAAGCAAACTAAAAGTAAGAAAACAAATAAGTAAGAAGAATCAAATATGAAAAATATGGTTAAGGTTTCATTCTCCACCACTAGACATCATTAAGAATCAATTTCAGATCTATCAATATCAACCAACTATCAAAGTTAACAACCGTAGATAACAACAAGCTCTGTTACCCCAATCTTTCCTTAGTTTGTCGTTAAATAGAACAAGCTCTCTATTTAATCTCTAACCATTAAACAACCTAGAATAAGCTCTCTAAATTCAATTTAATGGCAGCTTTATGATGAGAAAGATAGGTTGATCTAAGCAACAAACACATAAGCTCGGATTGTTCAACTTAGGTTATGTTCCACTTTGCAATTATTGAAAACTTGACCATAATCATTAATCACAAATTGCCACTTATGAATAGGAAATCAAGACAATTACACGGATCAAGACTCCTAAACTAGCAATAGATAATTATCAAGATCTATCTAGTTGTACACCTAAATAAATCTAGACAACATCATGAACAATTCTTGTAGAAGAACATAAGCAACTTTGATAGAAAATTAATGATAGATAGAATCTGAAAATCAATCACAAAACATGTCTAGGGCTTTGAAATCACCCTTAACCAAATAGAAGTTTAGCCTAGCATAGGCATTATAAACATAAACATAAAATTAAAGAAAATCTAAGAAGAAAATAAAAGAAAGAAAGAAGAAGAGGAAGAATATTAATTATCCAACCTCTTGCTCTCTCTAAAGAAAAAAGAAAACTAGAGAAAAGAAAGAAAACTAGAGAAAAGAAAGAAGAAGAAAACTTAGAGAATTTTATTACAATGGCTAATATCCTACCTATGTACAATATGATTCTCTACAATCATCCAAGGCCCTCTATTTATACACATTTTGGAGGGCTAAATGACAAGAGACAAGCTTTACAAATTTCAAAGGTAGGTATAATAGGTGGGTGAATTTTTCTAACAATTTTCGTCATATTGTATGACAATTTTGATCAGCCAACTTGATGGTCGATTTCGTCAATGTTGGAGGCCTGATCTGATCACATGGTCTTCTAGAAAAAGGTTCCCCTATCAGTTACGAATCCATATCCGTTGGAATCAGCTCATTTGCTGATGTGGATAAGCAGATATGGGCAAAATACGAAAACAGATCAGCACATACGTCATTGCACATCAGCCAACTTGATGGTCGATTTCGTCAATATTAGAGGCCTGATATGATCATATGGTCTTCTAGACAAAGGTTGCCGTATCAGTTACGGATCCATAGCCATTGGAATCAGCTCATTTTCTGATGTGGATAAGCAGATATGGGCAAAATACGAAAACAGGTCAGCACAGACGTCATTGCACATCAGCCAACTTGATGGTCGATTTCGCTAGGGAAAACGACTCCGTTTCAAGAAGTGTAAAACATGAAAAAGATAGATATGCCTCTTAGCTTTGCACGGCTACAAATTTCAGCCTTATTTCTTCAGTGAAACTCCAGATATAGCTGATATGGAAAAAGGTGTCGGAACTGGATCTGAACTGGATTTGCCTTTAATTCTAGTAATCTGAAATCACTCAAAGAAACTTGTGAAAAACACCAAATTACATAAAAATATAAAAGATCATAAACACAATTAGACTAAACAATAATAACTCGTATTTGACACAAAACAATAATAAAACATAACTAAAAACTATATAATTATACGAGTTATCAAACACATGATACGAAAAAAAAATACGGGCACGACACGAATACACGAATGTGTCAAAATTTATATAACACAAATTATTAGCACGTTAAAATTTATATAAATATAAAACACCTTAAATACGATTATAACATGAAAAAATACAAGAATTACCAAATCTAATAAAAATGCTTCATCACACCGATGCAACTGATAAAAGCAAGGAATGAAGCCATAAAAATGAAAGAGGAACTTTTACAATAGAGAGAGACTTACAGTAGGCACAGCCAATGCTAAACTTGCATTTGTTCCTCTCCACAGTCTGGCAAACCCTTCCTGCACAAATTCACTCCTGTGAACCTCCAACAATAAGTGATTTCTCCATTGAAATGCAAAGGTGATAATACAGATGTCTTAGATATTAACAGAGTATAATGCTTATATAATGAAGGTTTGAACGATCATATGCTTAGAATGATAAAATTGCTCCCATAAACTTATAAATAAACAATCAAAGCATAATACATCTATCATTTAGTTAGCCATTAGCTGGGTTAAAAGAGTTACTTTTGCCTTATGATATTCGGATTCGAGTGTGAGTGTCGGATACGGGTATGTGTCTAATATATATATATATATATATATATATATATATATGTTTAATATTTTAAAGTTTTTTCATGTATTTGGAGGATCATATTCCCATATCCATGTCCAAATACGCGTCGGATATTAGTGTCGAACACGAATACTTCAAGAAAAATAATAAGTCGGAGCAACGTAGCTTTTATTTATGTATATTAAAGAAATTACAATATACCAAGTATTAGAAGAAAAAGAAAAAAAAAACTTAAATTTTTTTAAGAAATAACCATCAAGAATAGTTACGCTATTCGGACTCTTTATTTGTTTTAAAGTATTCATGACCAACATTTATATCCGACACATTCGGATAGGAATATTAAGACATGATCTTTTAAATATATAAATAAACTTAAAAAATACTGAGTGTATTCGTATCGAACATATATCATATCCAACACTCGTCTTAAATAAAAAATAAATAAAAAAACATTGAAGAATGGAACACGTGAAGAACAAGCCTAATATAGTAATTCAAAAGTGCAGAAAAGGCACCAACCTGACGAATAGCTTTATAGAAAACATCGACTGTTCCTTTGTACCGATTACATTCAGGTGGACAAACGGGTTCAGAGCCAAGAACTGAACGTGTACATGATTGAGAACTTCTCAATTCTGGAAACATCTAAAACAGAAGAGCAATGGAGGGGGAAAAAAATCACCAATGCAAAATTAAGATGCATTTAGCACATAATAAATTGAAGAATCAAATAAATTAATTATTAATGTTTTAAAGCAGGCTGGGTATAAATTGATGGTCAAAACAAGGAAACTAACGAAATTGATGCCTACCGTATTAGTTTCAAAGCATGTTTGGTAAGGAACTCCGGCAGCCTGTGCTTGCAACCTTGTCTGGATGTCACCCAAAACAATTATTCTTTGGATTTGAAGATATCTTCTGACAGAATTTTAATTGATTCTATTTTTTTTTTTTTGAGCTTAAAAAGAGTTAAAGAATCTGAAAGAAAAATTATATTTGGACTCAAGTATGAATGCCGGAGACAGATATATGTCTGATACGGGTATGTTTAATGTTTTTTCAAAATTTTCATATATTTGAAAGATTTTTGAAATATCATATTTTTATATCCGGATATGTGTAAGACACATAAGTATTTAAAAAAAAAAAAACAAATATGAAGAATCGAAACATATATGAAAAGGAACAACATAGATGAAAAGGCTAACATTTTACAAAAGAAAAAGTAGATACCTTGGCGACATCGAGAGGATTAACAATAAGGGCGGAAAGAAAACCGGCAGCGGCGGCAGAGAAAGCCCTCTCTCGGAAGCTCAAATTCACGCCGGTTACAGCATTTGGCTTTTGGCTTGTAGAATCGTCGTGGCCGTCTTTTAACATATTCTCAACGTTTCCTTCAAAATCAACTCTGGTCGCTGCCGCAGCGCCGCTCATCCATGAAGGAAACCCCTGCCTCGAGCTTACCATCCCTCTCTCTCTCTCTCTCTCTCTCTTTTATCTGTCTCGCCGTAAATCAAATTTCATTGAAAGAAACAAAGAGAAAGTTACATGAAATATACAGAAGTTGAACACAATTTTATGGGATATTGGTTTGTTTTAAAAAATTTCTTCCAGTTCTTTCTTTCTTTCTTTTTTATTTAATAAAAAAGAAAAAAAAATCAGATTTTTGCATGGGGAGACGGAGGGAAGAGGAGGGGAAGCAGTGTGATTGGTGGCGTGGAATTAAGGGCGCCAACCAATTGCAAAGACAAATTCAAAGCCTTCCTTCCACTTCTTCCCAATTTTTTCTCCTTTTTTTCTTTCTTTATTATTACTAGAAAAAGCAACCCGAGAAATTTTAAATTAAATAGTTCGGTTTATTAAAGTTATTCGAATTTTTGGATCAACTCGATTAAGTAATTTGAGTTATATAGTTTAGCTAGGATTTGATTTATACAACTCGAATAACTCAAAAATCCGAATAAGATATTTTTATACGACGTCGTTTTACTCATTTGGATCTGATACTAAGCTTGGGTTTTGCGTTTTCCCTCTTTCTTCTTTCCTCTTTTACTCTTTTGCCCATTTTTTTGGATAATTTATTTTTGTTGTTTGTCACCATTCAGTAGAAAAATAAATCTGCATGAGCTGTTGACTGCATATTTATTGTCTTAATGTTTTATCATTCATTTCTTTTTTTTCCCTTTGAAATTGACACTTGATAGGATTTAGATTGAAAGTTTACATTGAAGCTTTTGGTTGATATACACTATCAAGCTGACCAAACGATAAAATTCAAAAGATAATGAATTCTCTTTTTTTAAAGGTCAATAGTAGGCTATCTATTTAGTATGACAAGTCTTTGATATTTATATTTATAACAAAATATAGAACACCAAAAATATATATTTGTAATTGTAGTGAACTAAATTCCAAAATTATAGATATACATGCATTTACAAGATAACAGTAGCATGATCTAGTCAATCAACATTTACAAGATAGCATTTTAACTCGAATAAATTTATTCGACTCGACTCAAATTTGTTTTAACTCGACTCGATTCGCTAAAATTTCAAATTGAGTTTGGTTGACAAAATAAGACTCGTCAACTCGACTAATCCGAATTTTTTTCACTCGATTCGACTCGACTCAATCGAACGCTCACCCCTAGTTAAACATACGATAATAACATCATCTGTTTATTATTTTTTTATTTTTAATAAAATAATTTAGATTTGATAACTTTGAATAAGGTACGATTATACGACACGAAAAAATAACTAAAACACGATACGGAACAAAAAATAACGCAAATACGACTCGAATATGTCAACATCCATATAAAATAAATTATTAACGTATCAAAATTTATATAAATTTATAATACCTTGAACATGATTGTGATACATGAAAATACACGAACATGGCATGAATACACAAATTATCAAATCTAAAATAACTTAAATTTTTTCACCAATTCCTCCATTTATCTCCATCATATTTTTTTTTAATTTTTAATAAAATAACTAAAATTTAAATTTAAAATAAAAAAAAGGACATGAAAAAATAACTAAAACATAACACGAAATAAAAAATAACACGAACACGACACGAATACACGAACATCTCAAAGTTCATATAAATTAAATTATTAACGTATCAAATTTTATATGAATATATAATACCTTAAACACGATTATAACACATAAAAATATACGAACACAACATAAATACGCAAATTATCAAATATAAAAAATCTTAAATTTTCTCATCAACTCCTCTATTTATCTCCATCATATTTTTTTATTTTTTTAATATTTAATAAAATAACTAAAATTAAAAAAAAAAAACTAAAACTAAAACTAAACTTAAATTTAAATTTAAAATAATAATAAATGAGCAAGGGTGGCGCCACGTGGACATCTTCCCTGCGTTCCAAAATGTTCAAAATTTATTGTAAGTATATGTTATATTAAAATTAAATGTGTTTCATAAACGTGTTAATGTGTCAAATTATAGTGTCTACACGCTTAAGACCATGTTTTAAACGTGTTATTAGACACGATTGATACGATAATACGTTTAAGACAATTAATTAAACATGTCTTAAGCGTATTATCCGTGTTTAACATGTTTATGATCGAAAATTGTCGTGTTTTAAATGTGTGGACACGATTAAGACACGAAACACAATTAGGTTAAGCTCATACAGGATTTATTCGTATTGTTTGCGTATTGTATTTTTTTTATTGTGTCAAAAATTATCAAATCTATATATTTTTTAATTTTTTATATTTAATATAAAAAATTAAAAAAAATAATTTAAATAAAAAGTAAAAAAATAAAATAAAATTAAGAGAACACAGACGTAGATAGCCTCTCTTGTTTTAAAAATATCCGCTCTTTATAGTCTGGAATATGGATGGATATTTATCTATTATTATCAAAAGCCCACATCAGAATCTTTCTGGCTCTTGGCCCCAAACTAACGTTGCTGAAGTAGAAAATTAATATGTAAATGAACACTTAATAAATTATTATAAACGAATCGAATTCAATAAGATCTTTTCAATTCATTTATGTTTCACGAACAAATTCGTTTATGAATCGTTTAAAATCCGTTTAATAGATCGTTTAAAATTCAATTATAATATCATTATTATTATTATTATTTGTTTTTTATTTATAATATGATTAATAATATTTTATATTTAATAATAACTTAAATTTAATAATATTTTTGTTTTATTATTTTATATTTAATAATAAATTAAATTTAATAATATTTATATTTTATTATTTTATATTTAATAATAACTTAAATTTTACTTATTTGTTTATTATTCTTGAACATATTTTAATTGTTAGAAAACATGTTCGATTATATGTCCGTAAACAAGTTAATTAAATTTAAATGAATCGAGCTAGGACCGAGCTTGAACACACCTAATTTTAAACGAGCCGAGCTCGAACACAGTTTTAAAAATCCTTATCGAACACAAATCGAATATAAACAGACTCAAAAATAAAGGAACGAACACGAACAGATATCTGTTTGTTCAAAAAATGCCCAAAAATAGTCCTAGCATTTCAAAAAAAAAATGAAATAGTAAAGTATGTACTTAACAAAATTCTCCAAAAATTAATTAATATAGCATTAGTTTATGGACAGTGTTGATGTCTTTTTGTGTCGTGGTGCTTTTGAGGTCCCTGATGGTCTGAGGTCTTGAGAAAGAGGAAAATAGGTCAGAGAGCACCGGAGGTGGAGCTCCGGGACACACTCCGATGGTTAAGTCAGTGTTTAGAGGAGGAAGAAAAGGTATTTGAGAGAGAGAAAGAGAGAGAAAGAGAGCTTAACCGTGAATAACCCTGGGGAGGGCTATATATAGAAAAGGTTGGGCGAGCTGGTGCTCGCCCTACTAGTTCCACGTGCCCGACTCTGATAGGTCGTCTGATGTAAGCAGCCTAGGGGGCCTTGTCGAGGAGACGGCCGCATTTAATGTCCGTCGTTTGCAGATTGTAGCATTTAATGCCTCACACTGCCCTAGGTGGGCGTCGAGGTGACTGAAGATGTGACCTTTGGGAGAAGGGGAGGCCCCACGTGTCCCAGGCCTCTGTTCCTAGTGATTGTTGGGCTCGCCTGGTTAGGCTGATTAGCTGGGCTTGTGCTTGGTAGATTGGGCCTGCTCCTGGTGGGCCAAGTGGGTTCAACAATTGCCTCCCAAGCGAGGTGGAGGTTATAAAGTGACCAACGGCGAGCCTGTGGATAACTAATGCCTCATGTTTTAAGGGTTGTCTCATATTGGCGAGGAGTGAAGGGCTTAATTTTATTTTTTGGGGTTTTTTGGCTAAGGTCTATGAGGCGATCTTCTTTTCTTGGAATGTGTCAAGGAGTAGCGTGTTGAAGTGACCTGAGCATGGTTGGATTTGGGTGGCGAGGTGTATTGAGTTTGCTACTGTCCTCTGCTTGGTATGACATGACATTTGACGTACTTGTCTCTTAAATGACAACCTTAAAGGTCGGGCATGCCATTCGAGAGATGGACACGTGTCGAGTATTGTGTGGTGCATTGGGCGGCCATTAGGATCCTTTTTTGGCAATAAATAGGGGTGCTCGGTTCTGTTCTCTCTGTTGTTTGCCCTTTTTGCTATTGAAATTCTACCCATTTAAAGCCAAACGTCTCTAGAGTTCCAATCTGCTTGCGTTGTTCTCCGTTTCGTTGGTGGATTGCTCCGTTTTGTTGGTTCGTTGGTTCAAGAAAGTTGATTCAAGTTTGCATAGGTATTTTCGGAGCATGTTTTTGAATTTTTGTTGTGTGTGGTGGTTTGCGGGATGGGTTCGAGTGACAGTGGTGGTTCCGATGCGCTGGAGATGATGGAGGGTCTGTCCTACGTCGGTGGTCGAAGCATCAACTAGGTGTGTGCTGATTTGGACCGTGAGATCGAGGAAGGAGCTAGGGTGGCTGCTGGTGATGGGGCTGGAACGAGTGGTGGGGGTGGAGTTGTTGGTGGTGGTGCCTCGGAGGTAGACCAAATGTCTTCTGATGAAGGTGAGAAGAGTGTGGAAAGTGAAGGGGTTGTTGGGGATGGTGGCGTTCAGTTTTATGATGATGTCCCCTGTACTATGACCGTCGAGCAAGTTGGCACCCTGATACTGACCCATAGTATCTTCATCCCCAATTATCGCTATGAATTCTATGTGCCCGTCTCGGGTTGGCGTCCAAGTCAGATTACGAAAGGTGGGAAGGCTGTGATCTTCTTCGAGCACATGTTCAAGGGGGGTTCCACCTTCCTCTATATCCCTTCTTTGCCACTTGCCTTGAGGGGTATGGTATTTCAGGCACCGAATTGACAGGGTTTTCTTGGCCTGTTATGGTGGCGTACTTCCTTGATTGCAAGAAGAGAGGCGTGGAGCCTTTGTACCCCGTCTTTCGTAACTTATACCAATTGAAAGTGAAGCAGGACAAGTTTTGTTACCTTAGTCCTCGCCATCGGGTGGTCGTAGAGAATGCTCCTGTAACAACCATATCAAAAAGTCATAGTTTTTTTCTGTGAGGTTGAAGTTGGAGAAAAGTTGAGGCTTCCCTGTGAGGTGGTGTGAGCCCCCTAAGGATCCGCAGAAAACATCTGTGGCCATGGATGACCTGGAGAAGGATTAGTTTGACCATTACATGCAGAATAAAATCAACTGGAAGGACGTCGTTATGGACCGTCGTATTTACAAGAACTGTTTGAAGGATATCAGTCCAAACATGGTGGCGGCCAAGTTTGCCGATCTAGTCCCTCCTCCGAAAGGTAAAGAGTGGCCCGTGGGTGGTACTGACTACTACGCTGAGGTTTTGATGGGTATCATCAAGCCTGAGAAGAAGAAAAAAAGGAGTAGGAAATCGGGCACCTCTCGTCGACGCGGGACTGCTCCTTCGGGAAAGGCAAGTGCTGTCTCTCCTGGTGAGGTCGTTCCTAAAGAGATGGTGCCGCCGATGAAGGTAATGGTCTTGGGGCTTCCAGTCATACGCTTGCTTTGGTGCCTTGGATCCTTGAGCCTACCCCTCTTGGTTCAACCCCTGCTGTGATAAAACTGCCACCCTCTCCTAGTTTGTCAGAGAGCGTAGGTGGTGATGGTTTAAGAGCTAGAACAAAGCCGATTGAAGTTATTATCTTGGATGATGACAGTGATGAGGAGAGGGTGTTCGACATGGGGGATTCTATGAGCTCCGATAGCTCTGATAGCTCCGTTAGTGAAGATGATGCTTGGCGTGGTAGTTCTACTACGATGGCGTTATTTCTAAATCTTTGGTGAGCTGGTATGTTTTGCGTGCTCTCACCGTTTGGGCTTTGAAGAGCTCTCATTTGATTGTTTTCTTATGTGCATGTATGTCAAGCGATGATATTGCTGAGAGGATTTGCCAAGCGGCGAGAAAGAATAAAGCCCGGAGTCAGGGCATGGGGCACCTTACTCCACTTGTTCAAGATCTGCCTACCAAGAAGCATAAACGGGATAGCCTGCCCGTGGACCCCGCTCCAAAAAAGTTGAAAGTTGGCGCAGACCCAAAAAAATAAAAGTTTGTCCCTTCTTTGCCTGCTAAGCAGGCAGGCCTTGGCGTCGCTATATAGAAGACGGGTCAAGGCTCTTTACAGCCATTGGCTGGAACGGGGAAAGAGGTTACCCCAACTGATGTGGCTCTCCAATCCAAGAAGGCATTGGACCTTCCTAGAGGCGACAAGACTTTTCCCATCATACCAGCCTCACCGGGGTGAGATGGCTCTTTTTTCACCCGCGATCACGTTGTGCGCACTCCGCGTACTCTTCGCCTTCGCCCCACAGAGGCCAACTCTGAGACGCATGCCAAGGGTCCAGCTCTTATTTCGAGTGTCAGGGCCGTATGCCCGTTGGTCTTTGCTAGGCAACGTTGACTCGTGCGTTAGCTGGGCTCATAGTCATCTCCCCTTCTAGGAGGTGAAGATTATTGAGAACTGCGACCTTCGCACTGTTCAGCGCAGCATCATGTCGAACATGGTGAAGGTGAGCTCTGTTCTTCAAGTTGCTTGGTGGTTGGTATTAGCTAGTCTTTCTAACATGGTTTGCTATTTTCTTTCAGAATTTGGCCGTGACTCTGGCTGTAAATAATCGTGTCGAGAAAGCGGACGCCCATCTTCACGACGTGGAGGGGGATCTCCAGCTCAAGGCTGCCCATGTGACAGAGTTGGAGCTCCTCTTGAAGGCCGAGAAGGCCACAACTAAAGTTGCCGAGGACAAGGCGATCTCCACCAAGCAATCCTGTTTGGCCAAGGTGGTAGAGTCTGAGAAATAGGCCACGCTTTTGTGCGGGAAACTCACCAAATCAGAGGACCGCGTTAAGTATAGGGACTCAGAAATCAAACTGTTGAAGCAGGGTTTGGCTGAGAATGACAAGGAGAAGGAGACTGCTGTTGCCGAGGCTGTGGCCAAAGCTGTGGAGGTCGCCGTTGCCGAGGCTGTGGAGGCTGAGAAGAAAGAACATGCTCTCGAGCTAAGAAGGCCTTGGAGGCAAAAGAGGGCGAGGTGGTCTAGATAGCCCTTGGGATGGTGGATGAGTTTAGGGCGACCACCCTTACTGGGGTCTGATACATGGGCCCTTTGACTATAGAGGAATAGAATTTGGGGTCATCCGAACCCTCCTGAGGGCTTTGACCCTTTATGCCCTATGATGCCCTCGTTGGAGAGGTTGAGGGTGGATTATGATATTGCCTCTGGGTCTATTGTTCTTGCAATGCCCCAAGTTGAGGGCGTACTCTCCCTTCCACAAGAGGAGCTCGTGCCCTCCACTTCGTAAATCGAGCTGCCCCCGTCTGCTGTGGCCACAAAAGAGACGCTTGCAGCTGATGCTCTTATCGTGGACCCTCTTAAAGATGGCGAAGTTAGGGATCCAGCTGTTGTAGTTGGGGGTGATGTAATAGGGGTGGGTAGTGGTCCTTTAGCTGAGGACCCTGCACATAATGCTTAGGATTTTGTAACCCATCTTTCTGTTAATAAAGAAGTTCGTTTGCTTGCCCTTTTCTTGTTGTCTTTTCTGTTTAGTTTGCCTTGTTGCTTATTTTGGAGTTTGTTCTTGTGCATCTTGTTGGTGTGTTGGCAAGCTATTAAACTTGTTGTAGGTTGCTGTTCTGTTGGTGGTACGTGTGAGCATAAGGGTCAGATGGGGATGAGTAGTCGTGCTGGCGCACATGGTGGATGTGGATGGATGGGCCAGTTAGAGGTCGTTGGGCGTGCAGCATGGCATCTTATTGCGAGCGCACACGGTGGACGCTAGGATGGATGGGCCAGTTAGAGGCCGTTGGGCTTACAGCATGGCGTCTTATTGCGAACGCACATGGTGGACGCGAGGATGGATGGGCCAGTTAGAGGCCGTTGGACGTGCAGCATGGTGTCTTATTGTGAGCGCACATGGTGGACGCGAGAATGGATGGGCCAGTTAGAGGCCGTTGGGCGTGCAACATGGCGTCTTATTGCGAGCGCACATGGTGAACGCGAGGATGGATGGGCCAGTTAGAGGCCGTTGGGTAAAGTGTTGGCTTTTTTGTTATTTTTCCTGCAAAAGGCAAGTTGTATTATTATTCTTATGAGGGAAAATACAACTTGTATATAAGATTACAGGAAATATTTCTTCATGTGGATTGCATTCCAAGTCCTTGGTACAGGGCTTCCATCCATTCGTTCTAACGCGTAGGCTCCAAAGCCAATCTTCTTTGTTACTTTGTAAGGGCCTTCCCAGTTCGAGGCCATCTTTCCCTGTTCGCTCGTGGGCCTGCTGGTTTTGCAACTTCTGAGGACAAGGTCATCGACTTGAAATTTTCTACCTTTGACCTTTGAGTTGTAGTACTAGGTGACCTGATATGATCTGGCGGTCTGTCTGACTTGTGCCCAGTCTCTGCTTTCTTCTAAGAGATCCAGATTTCTTCTAAGTGCTTCTTCATTGGTGACGGGGTCGTAGTAGGCTGTTCTCAAAGAATTGATGCCTATCTCGGCTGGTATCATAGCCTCTGTTCCATACATCAAATTAAAAAGGGTCTCGCCCGTGCCGGAGTGGGACATGGTCTTTATGGCCCATAGTATTCCTGGCATTTCTTCTAGCCATGCCCCCTTGGCATCGTCAAGCTTCTTTTTCAAGCCTTGGAGGATTTTCTTGTTCATTGCCTCCACCTGTTCATTTGTTTTGGGGTGCTTGACCGAGCTATGCATGAGCAGGATTTTGAAGTTTTCACAAAATTTCTTCAACTTGCCCCCTGAAACTGTGCACCATTGTCCTCCACGATGGTGTTGGGGACTCCGTACCTGCACACCATAGACTTTTAGACGAAGTTCTCGACTACCCTTTCTGTAATGGTCGCCACGGCCTCTGCTTCTACCCATTTAGTGAAGTATTCGCAGGCGACAACCACGAACTTGTTCTGTCCTATGGCAATTGGGAAATACCCCAGGATATCTATCCTCCACATCGCAAAGAGCCATGGGCTCGACAGCTGGTTGAGTAGTTCCGCTGGCTATCTTGGGACGGTAGCGAACTTCTTGCATTTGTTGCACTTCTTTCTCAAAATCCGTGGCACTTTTCTTCATTGTCGGCCAATAAAAACCCTGTCTGAGTGCTTTCTGTGCCAAAGACCTGCCCCCCATGTGATTTTCACATACTCCTTCGTGGATCTCCCGGAATATATACTCAGCTTCTGGTGGTGCTAAACACCTCAATAATGGTTCACTGAATGATTTTTTGTATAGAATGTCACACATTACCATGTATCTGCCAGCTCTATTTCTTAATCTAAGTTGTTTTTTGGGATCGTCGGGCGATGTCCCGTTCATGAGGAAGACTGTGATGCTTGTCAACCAACTTTGTTCGTTAGCTATTGGAAGGATATCTGCACCCTCTTGATGGCACGGGAAAGGACGGTGTTCTAGGAGGATTTTTCCTCTTTGTCTTATCTCGATGGCGGAGGCGAGCTTGGGCAAAGAGTCTGCCCTGACATTTTCTTCTCTATCGATCTGCTGAATTACCAACTGATTGAAGCGCAGCTTTAGGTCCATGACCTTTTTATGATACTTTACCAAAGCTGGCTCCCTACTTAGTTTTCCCCGTTCACCTGTTTTGCAACTAATTGGGAATTGGTGGACACAGATAATCTTGCGGCCCCGAGTTTGAGTGCCAACTCGAGCCCTGCCAGGAGGGCCTCATATTCTGCTGCATTGTTCAAGGCGGGGAAGCCAAAGGACAAGACGTACTGCCATTCACTTCCCTGGAGGTCAGTCAACAGGATTTCGGCCCCCGATCCCTATTTTTTTGAGGATCCATCCACATACAAAGTCCACATGTCGCTTGGGGCGGCTTCCTGTTGCTGGGGTTTGTATCAGGGTTGGCTCTGGGGGTGGTGGTTGTGTCCCCTCGCCAGGGTTCGGTGGTGGCTCTTTGGGGTAACGAATTGGCACCGTGATGGTTCTATCAAAAGAGCACTCAGCTATGAAGTCCGCCAAAACTTGGGCCTTGATGGCTTTCCTTGGCTTATACTCCAAACCAAACTCACTTAGCTGAACACTCCACTTGGCCATTCTACCCGTTATTTCTACCTTCTGCAAAACCTACCTTAGCAGTTGATCCATCAATACCGTGATGGGATGGGCCTGGAAATACTGCCTCAGGCATCTGGAGGCCACTATCAAAGCATAAGTGGTTTTTTCCAGCCGAGTGTAGTTAACTTCTCCATTATACATGGCTCGACTGACATGATAAATTGGTGTTTGCTGGCCTTCTTCTTCTTTAAGGAGTACGGCTGTCACAGTCTCGTCTGAAGCTGTCAGGTAGACATACAGCTGATCTCTTGGCAAGGAACTGGTGAGTAGAAGCAACGAGCACAAATACTTTTTTAGTTTTTCGAAAGCCTCTTGGCAATATTTGGTCCATTGATACCTGGAGGTTTCTCTGAGTACTTTGAAGAAAAGTAGGCACCTGTCGACAAACTTGGAGACAAACCTGTTGTCGGCGACCACCTTGTAGGTAAGTTTTTGCATTTAGTATTTCTTAGAGGACACATGCCCAAGATTGCCTGAATCTTTTTCGAATTTGCTTCTATCCCTCTATCAAAGACCATAAAATCAAGGAACTTCCCTGCTCCTACTGTGAATGCACATTTTTTTGGATTCAACCTCATGTTATACTTCTTGATGATGCCAAAGGCTTATTCCAGATCCCGGATGTACTGGTCTAGCGAAGAGATTTTGACCAGCATGTCGTCTAGGTATACTTCCATACTCTGCCCGATTTGGTCCTTGAAGAGTCTGTTTACCAGCCTTTGGTAGGTGGCTCCTACGTTTTTTAGCCCGAAGGGCATACCTTGATAGCATAATAGACCTTTCTCCGTCACAAATGACGTTTTGTCTTGGTCTTCAAGATTTATTTTGATCTAGTTGTAACCGAAAAAGGCATCCATAAAACTCAGGTATTTGTGTCCTGCTGAGGAGTCAACCAATCGATCTATGGCTGGTAGGGGGAAGCTGTCTTTAGGGCAGGCTTTGTTCAAATCTGTGAAGTCTACACACATTCGCCATTTACCACTAGCTTTTTTCACCATCACTACGTTGGCAAGCCAATCAGGGTAGACCACTTCTTTGATGAAGTTAGCGGCGAGCAGTTTCTTAACTTTTTCTTTTACTGCCTTGACTCTCTCAGGGGCGAACTAGCACTTCTTTTGTCTAACTAGCCTTGTTGATGGGTTTATATTGAGGGAGTGGGTGATAACACTCGAGTCTATTCCGGGCATGCCAGCCGTCGACCATGCAAAGATGTCGGTGTTTTCTTGCAACATGGTCGCATTTCTTCACTTCCCAAAGAGGACCCGACTTTGGTTATTTTGGACGGGTTTTCTAGATCCAAAGGGATTGTCTTTGTTTGTTCTGCAGGCTCCGCCTTATACTGACTTGTTTCTGCCCTGTTGTCCAAGCTTTCCAAGGTGAGCATGATTTTATCAATCAGGTTGACCTGGGCTTCTATCAGTTGCCCTCCTATTTCTTCTTTTTGTCCCCCTGTTTCTTCTTTTTGCCCCCATGCTTCTACCATCGAGGTCATGCTCGGCGCCTTGGTATTTTTTTTATGATCTGTATGGACAACACGTGGCACTGTCGCGCTGTTTGCTAATCTTTCTTCATGTAATCGATTCCCATTGGTGTTGGAAATTTCACTGTCAGGCAGTAGACGGCGGCCACCATCCTTGCCTTTCTCATCACATGTCTTCCAAGGATGACGTTGTAGTCCGATGGCTGGTCAACCACTAGGAACTCAGAGATGACGGTGAGGGTGTGGTCGTCGTCTCCCATTGTTACTGGCAAGATGATTGATCCTTTAACTGTGATTGGCTGATTCGCAAAACCGAAGATTGGGCTTGCTGGCTTAAGATCTTTCTTAGGGATGCCCATCTTCTTGAAGGCCTCCCATTTAATGACTTCCACTACACTACCACTGTCGACGAATACCTTTTTTACTCTGAAGTTTTCGATTGTGGCTGCCACAACAATTGGGTCATTACCATTGTCTTCCAACATGTCGACATCGTTATCAGTGAAGTCTATCATCCAGTATGTATTCTGTTTTGCTCGTTTGGGGGTTGCATCGATTGCCATTATGCCTCTTAGGTAAGCCTTTCTTTTGGAATTACTGGCTGCTCATTCTTTTGTGCCCCCCACTATCATGTTTATCACCCCCTGTATCGGTTTCTTCCCTTATGTCCTACCTGCATTCCTTTGACTGTTCGCCGATGACTGCCCCTGTTGGGGCCTCTGTCTTTCTTACAAACTATTTAATCTATCTTTTTTTATAGCGGTCTCAATTGCGTCTTTCAGAGACTTGCAATCATCCTTACTGTCTCTCACATCATTATGATAGTTGCACATTTCCTTGGAGTTAAGGCGCAACGGGTACCCTCGTGGGCTACCGCGTTCAAGATGTACGCCTTCGAGGCGTTGAAAGGGGTGTACTCATCGAACTTAGATTATGGGGCTCTTTCCCCTCTTCGCCCGCGACCCTAGACGGCCCTGTCCATAGTATTCTGACGGGTCGTTCTTTCGGGCGACCTGGATCTTTGGCGATGTAAGTCAAGACCTAACTATCTCCTGTTGTCTTGGTATCCCTGTTTGTTCTTTAGGGGGCATCCCTGACTCTGTTGGTAGTGCGTTCTTTCGTCGGGCCCTTCAGCCAGTTTCATTTCTTCTGTTTCGGCATACCTCTGGGCTTTCTCATACAGGTTATAGAGTTTTTCTGGTTTCTCATCTGTCAGGGCATACTGGAGGTGTTCATGGCTGACCCCGCAGATGAACGCTTGTATAGCCCAGTCATCTTGGAGGTCCTTAATTTCTATGGTAGCGGAATTGAACCTGCGGATGTATTCTCGAAAGGTCTCATTTTTTTCTGTCTTACTGCGAAAAGGCTGGCCGGTGTCCTGAAAGTTGTCTTGTTGGTGAGAAAATGGGCAATGAAGATTCTACCAAGCTTTTGGAAGCTGTCGATAGACCTCGTCGGTAGTGAGTGATACCAGGTTTTGGCGTGCACTCTGAGTGTCATAGGAAACACTCGACACTTCTGGGTGTCAGTAGCCCCTAGCAAGTCCATGTAAATTTTATACTGGATGAGGTGGTCCGTGGGGTGCTTGGTACCATTGTAGGTTTCTTTGGGGAGCTTGATTGTCTTGGACACCAGTTCCTGTCTGATTTCTAGGGTCAGAGGATTGTTGTCGTCTGTCATCCATTCTGCCTACTCAGTTTTGTCTTTCATCATGTGTGGATTTCTTTTCTTAGGGCCGCCATCTGGCCCTCCATAGTGCAAACAGCGGTCTCCTTATTGGCGGTAGGTTTTCTTAGCCTTAGGGTCTCTTTTCAGAGCGTTGTCCCTGGTTTTTCGGTGGGCCCTGCTGGCGGTTGTTCAGTGGCTGCCTCGATAAGATGAAGTGGCATTGTTTTCTTCATGGTTGTTATGGTTGCCTTGTTGGTTTGGGCCAGCTTTCTGGTTAGGCTGTGGGGCGGTCTGCTGCTCAGCCAACTGTGCCTGAAGGCTTGTATTTGGCTCATGAGTATCTGATACATGGGGTCGATATAAGGCAGCATTGACAGGTCGAAGGTGGTAGGATGATGGGATCGGGCGTTGGTGGGGGTCCGGTGTTGGTGTTTGGTGGTAGCGTTGCTGGTGTGTTTTCTTGGCCAGCTGGTGGGAGGTTCATCCCGAGGTCGAAGTAAATGCTTGTCCGCCTCGCTGCTTTAAACTGGGTTTTTAAGGGGTTGGAGAGGGCTACGTGGGTGGTCTGTTGGGTGGCTAGTGGTATATCCCACAACGGAGTTGTAAGGGTTGAGAATACGGGGGAAGTAGCTGTTAGCAAGCTGTGGTAGTAGTTTTGGGGGTAGTAAGGTTGTTGGGGCCAGAAATTAGGCAGAAACGGTGCCTGGTAGATAGTGCCAGTTCCCAGTGGGTTGACGGAGGCTCGAGGGGAGGGAGAATGAAAGCTGCCTGTAACCAGAGGTGTGGAGGAGTTGGTGATGGGGGGAATGGTACCTGGGTCTCCAGGTGTGGAGGTTGTAAGGATTGGTGGTAAAGACATGGCTTGTCGTTTCCCACATAAGGCGCCAAATGTTGATGTTTTTTTGTGTCGTGGTGGTGCTCCTGAGGTCCCTGGTGGTCTGAGGTCCTGAGAAGGAGGGAAGTAGGTCAAAGGGCACCGGAGGTGGAGCTCTGGGACACACTCCGATGGTTAAGTCAGTGTTTAGAGGAGGGAGAAAAGGTATTTGAGAGAGAGGAAGCGAGAGAGAGAGAGCTTAACCGTGAATAATCCTGGGGAGGGCTATATATAGAGAAGGTTGGGCGAGCTGGTGCTCGCCCTACTAGTTTCACGTGCCCGACTTTGATAGGTCGTCTGATATAAGCGGCCTCGGGGGGTCTTGTCGAGGAGACGGCCGCATTTAATGTCCGTCGTCTGCAGACTGTAGCATTTAATGCCTCACACTGCCCCAGATGGGCGCCGAGGTGACTGGAGATGTGACCTTTGGAAGAAGGGGAGGCGCCCACGTGTCCCAGGCCTCTGTTCCTATTGATTGTTGGGCTGCCTGGTTGGGCTGATTAGCTGGGTCTATGCTTGGTGGATTGGATCCGCTCCTGGTGGGCCAAGTGGGTTCAACAGACAGGTTGACTTCCCTCCATTATTATTTTTTAATACATCTTTAATTATCATTCACAAATATAACTTTTACAATTAATAAGTAAATCTACATATAATAATACATATATATAATTTTGACTACAATAGCCCTTACTTGAGTGACACATGTCCTTTTTAGGACAAAAAAGTAATTATTTTATTTGTCAAAGATAGTTTTGAGATTTTATGTACAGAGAGTAAATTATAAAAAATAAGAGATGAGGGCACACTTGGCAATTCGTGTATCCGTATCATATTCGTATATTTTTTATGTCGTAATTGTGTTTAAGGTGTTTTATATTTATATAAATTTTGACGTGTTAGTTATTTGTGTTATATAGATTTTGACATGTTCGTGTATTCGTGTCGTGTCCGTATTTCTTATCATATTTTAGTTTTTTTTTTTGTCGTGTAATCGCATCGTGTCTAATATTGCCATATCTATATAAATGTAGGTTAAAGAAAGAAATGGAAAAATGAAAAAAAAAAAAAAAAAAAAAGATGGGCGAGATAGATGGCGAGTATTTTACTATAATATAAAATGAGTTATAAAAAACATTGTTCACAACTGCAGACAAAAATGGAAAAAGAATTTTATGAATTATTGAGGGTGGTAGAGGAAAAAAAAGAATGAATAGAGAGAGAGAAAAAAGACTGGAGCTAAAAAGTAAATAGGATGAGAAAAATGAAGAACAATAGAAAAATAGAAAGAAAAAAATCAGACTACATGAATATTATGAAAGAAGGGAATACCTTCTTCTCCCACTTCTCCCATTTTTTTTTAAATATTTTATCTTTCTACTTTCTCTTGTTTCTTTCATTTTTTTCTTTCTTCTCATTATTAATTTTCTCATCTTTTTCTTTCATCTTACTCTTTTTTGTTTTTGCTCTTATTTAATATTTTTATTTTTTTCTATATTATTTTTATTGTAGTAAAAATAATTGAATAAAAATTATTAATGATATTTTGTTTGAAAAAATATATAATAATTAAAAATAAATATATATTTCAAATTAAAATATTTAAATCCCTTTTTCATCTATTTTTTTTAGATATTTTATTAAATATATTATCATTTTGAATAATTAAAAAAAAATTGAGAAAATATTAGAGCTTTCAAATGACCCGGTTACATCTCCAAACTTGAAGTCGCATTTGATATTTATGAGAGTTTGGACATAAATATTAAGTCCATTAAACGAGTTTGGATAAAATTTTGAGATCGTTTAAAAATGAGTTGGATCTTGACTCCATCATTTAAGGTCGAAACTCATTTGAATTCGGCTATTAATTATATAATATATTATTTTTGTATGTTTATATATTATATAATTTATATTATATAAAAATATATATTTTAATGTATACATTAGAAAATATATTAAGCTATTAATTTTAAAATCTTGATAAAATAAAATTACTAAAAGTTAAATAAAAATATTTTATTTTATTTTTTAGAGAAAAAAAAATTATTTAGGTGGGTCTTGGTTGTATCATTTATTATTTAGACGATTTTGATAAGAATTTAAGACTCGAATAGTTGAGTCAAACTGGACTTTGGCAAGTATGTATCATATTGATAATATATCTATGTTGATCTAAACTTAATCTGATTTTATCCAATCCGATGCATGAACACTTTTAGAAAAAATAAATATTTTATCGATCCTTATATTTTAACTTTAAAAAAAAAAAACATAAATATTATATATTTTTTTAAAATTAAAAAAAAAATATGACCCGAGCAAAGCAGGGAAAGTTTTCTAGTACATATATATATTTTCAAATACACAAATTCCTTGGGTTTTGACACTTGGCAACTTTTTTTTTTATGGAAGGAAAGAAATTAAAAAAAAAATGAAAATAAATTTGTGTTCGTGTTATTTTATGTGTTTAAAATATTATAAATTTATATAATTTTTTACACGTTAATAATCTGTTTTATGTATATTTTCATATTTTGACACGTTTGTGTATTCGTGTAGTGTCCATGTTATTTTTCGTGTTATATTTTAATTGTTTTTTTAATGTTGTGTTCGTGACGTGTATGAATTCATTTCATATATTCCATAGTTTGTCACTATGATTCAATTTTAAAAAAAAAATGTGTTCGTGTCGTGTCTCAACTTATGACATATTTTCATAATTTGTTATAGTGATTCAATTTAGAAAAAATTTTGTATATTAGTGACATGTGTATATTCGTGTTATTTTTTGTGTTCAAAGTATTATAAATTTATATAATATTTTACACGTTAATAATTCATTTTATATAAATTTTGACGCGTTCGTGCATTTGTATCATGTTCATGTTATTTTTCGTGTCGTATCGTGTTTTAATTATTTTTTCATAGTGTGTTTGTGTCGTGTCTCAATTTATCTCATATTTTGCATATTTTGTCATAGTGATCAATTTTAACTCTAAATTCATTTACTTACGATATTAAAATATAAAAAAAATTATTTAAATAAATGATAATTATTTAATATGATTCAATTTATATTTATTTTTAATTGTTGATTTAATTAAAATTTTATAAATATTAAAAAAAAATCTTCCAAATGAATCAGGAAAAAAATTCTAATATTGATAATAATAATAAATATATTAAAAAATAATTGACCGAATCTTAACCCGCGAACGCTGCATTATAGAATCATTATTCATTACACAATGGGTTTCCTTTTCTTAGTCATGTTTGGGCTTTGATATGATTGTTTGTTACTATTTTCGGTAAGTTCACTACACTCGGATCATTACAAAGTGAGCTTTCTGCTTTTAGCCATTCTATTGGGCTTTCATATCATTGTATGTTTACTAACATACTATTTTGGTCAGTCTACAGCACTTATCTCATCAAGGCCTACCAAAATTCACGTTCAGTTGTCAAGACTAAAGGAACTAAGTTCAAACTGTAAAAAGCTTAAGCTCAATTCGAAATTCTAGACTCAAAACTCGGGTCAAGCTCGATCAAGTTTATTTTTAAAGTTTGAACTCGATTCGAGATAAAAATCGAACTGCTCGACTAAGCTCGTTTATCTAGTAAAAAATGAGCTAGATTCTCATGTTCGACTTCAAACTCGATTACTTGTGCTCGAGCTCGAGTTCGAATTGAGATTTTTCAATACTAATAAAAAATGAAAAATATATATTAAAAATAAAAAAACTCAATATGGCTCGCGAGCTACTAGAGTCAAGTATTAAGATACTCAAATTCGGCTCGCTCGATAGCTCGAGCTCGACAATGACCGAGCCGAATTCGAGATTTTTCCAACCAAACCTGAGTAACTTGCCAGCAGAAGTGTCTCGTTTACACCCCTAGTCAAGACTGAAGAGTACGAGAGGGAAGTGAAAGTAGCGGAAGTAACCAATGCAACAATCTAGCGATACGAGAAAAATAACTAAAATACGATACAAAACACAACATGAATACGCAAATATGAATACGCAAATATGTCAAAATTTATATAACACGAATTATTAACGTATCAACATTTATATAAATATATAACACCTTAAATACAATTATAACAACAAAAATAACATGAACACGACATGAATACACGAATTACCAAGTCTAATTCCATCATCCATGTTGAACAAACAAAAACTAGCTTCAATATAAGCACTTCATTTTAGTCCCAAAAAAACAAAACAAACAGATATATTGAACAACATTAGCTAATAATCATACAACAGTTCCAGATATCAAATTCAACACCTACAACATCAGTCAGCATTATGAATAGCAAGGTATCCATATACTCTTCACTTCGTCCATTACATGAGCAATGACAACAAATGCAGGCTGGATTTATAAACAATGGGTAGTGAGACCTGGCAATATTGGACACGAACACGACACCAAAAAAAAAATTAAAAACACAACACGAAAAAATAACACGAACACGACACGAATACACGAATGTTTCAAAATCTATATAATACGAATTATTAACGTATCAAAATTTAAATAAATATAAAATATCTTAAACACGATTATGATACGACACGAACACGACACGAACACGACACGAATTGCCAGGTCTGTGAGGAGCAATATACTAAAATCTTTTTACCAATTATTAGACTACCCCATGGCATACTTCTGAGTCCAGCTCCTAGCAGTTGACTCGTACTTAGCCCTGTCTGTCTTGTACATATGAGCAATTTCTGGCACCAGGGGATCATCAGGGTTTGGGTCCGTCAAGAGGGAGCAGATTGAAAGCAACACCTGAAAGAGGAAAACAAAGAACCTTTCCCACCCTCTTAAAATACAGAAATGATTAACTAATTGAATGGAATTGTACGTATTTGAACACATCCACCCATGAAAACTCATTGGGGCAGTTTCCAAAAGTTAAATCCCAAAAGATGACCACATGGTGGAAACTAGAATGACGCTCAAGACTATTTTGAACCATCTAATTTCAACCTGTTACATTTTAATAGGTCTATGTTGCTCCGACTCTTCATTTTTTTTTAAGTATCCAAGTCCAACACTCGTGTCCGATGCATATCCGAATATGGGTATGAGGATATAATCCTCCAAGAATCCTCTAAATACATGAAAAAACTAAAAAAAATTAAATGTACCCGTGTTAGACACATACTGATAAGCTCATAAAATATACATTTTATGTCTTTCTACTTTTAGTTTTTGTTATGTTTTCGATCTTTATTTTGTTTACTTATATTATATTTTTGAATTATAGGTATTTTGGAAAAGATGAAGTCAAAAGATGTCAAATATGATGTTAAAAAGCTTATAAAGTCATAATCATAAGATGAAAAAAAACTTGAGATTCAAAAAAATCAAATTCTTAGTGCAAAGCAATTATGCAGATTTAACCTCCGAAGCTTGTTGCTAAAAAATCATTATGTTAAAGTATTTATTTAAAGAAACTTCTTTCTTGACTTTTGAAGATGACTTGAATACCTTTCCAACGGTAGTTTACACGCTCAAATCGGACAAGAAATGGTCATCCAAATCAGCCGACGAAGTACGAGAAGATGCAGCAGCCAAAAAACCGAAGATAGGGAGCTCGGCAACCAAAAACCACACAAGTCAGCAAGGTTGGCGCCGCGGCGCTGGAAGTTAGCGCCCCGGCGCCAACCCTACTGCCTCTAAAACCGAAAAACCGCAAAAAATCCGAAAATTTCCAAATTTGCACTATTTTGCCTCATAGCTTCCTTGATCAGCAAGAAATGGTTCTCAGGATTTTAAAACTTTATAAATACCATCTTTTGAATCACAAACTAGACATCTTTGAGGAAACTCAAGGATCGTCATTATTCTTCTTCTTCTCTATTCTTTTTATTTTCTTTTAGTTTTATGTATATATTAACTATACCTATGCAAGGCTAAACTTTTTTATGGTTAAGGATGATTTCAAAGTCCTAGACATGTTTTGTAATTGATTTTGAGATTCTATCTATCATTAGTTTTCTATCAAAGTTGCTTGTGTTCTTCTATAAGAATTGTTCTTGATGTTGTCTTGATTTGTTTAGGTTGTAAACTATATATATCTTGATAATTATCTAATGCTAGTTTAGGAATCTTGATCCGTGTAATTGTCTTGATTTCCTATTCATAAGTGACAATTTGTGATTAATGATTATGGTCAAGTTTTCGCTAATTGCAAAGTGGAACATAACCTAAGTTAAACAATTCATGTTCATGCTTTTGTTGCTTAGATCAACCTATCTTTCTCATCATAAAGCTGCTGTCAAATTAAATTTAGAGATGTTTATCTTAGGTTGTTTGATAGTTAGAGATTAAGTAGTGGCGTTCGTCCTGCTTAACGACGAACTAAGGAAGGATTGAGGTAACACGGGAAGTTGTTATCTACGGTTGTTAACTTTGATAGCTAATTGATGTTGATAAATCTGAAATTGATTTTCAATGATGTCTAGTGGTAGAGAATGAAACCTTAACCATACTTCTTTTATATTTGATTTTCTCTTATTTATTTGCTTTTTACTTATCTTGTTTTCTTTACTTTTAATTATTTCGAAAAACCCCTTTTCTTTTATTTTTCTTGAATTTAAATTTTAAACTAGTAATTTATAAACTAAAAACCAATCTCTGTGGATTCGACTCTTGCTAACTACTATACTTATAATTGATCATATTAATTGCAAGGTTAAATAAAGATACACTCTTTTGGGTGCATCACATACCCGTATCCAACATTCACATCCGAGTCCGAATAACATTGCAATCACGTAAGGTTCAGACATGAAAATGTATAATTTGGTGGGAACATTCCACATGGAATTTTGTCCTCCACGACAGCTGAAAACAGATCTTAGCATTTGCCAATAAGATTCTCAACCTACAAACAGTGCATCATCAAGCAAGGAGCTGGGAAGAGATTTTGATAGACAAAATTAGAGGTCACTATTGACACATTCCCCTGTCATACAAGCTTAACACATAAGATAATTTATATTCAGAAGGAACTATATTGGCTAAATATCATGGCTTCAAACTTTACAACAGCTGAATAGCTCTAACCCTGTTCTGATGCAATGTTAGAAAAACCGGACTAGAGATCAAACCGGATCGGATGTCAAACCGATTAGACCTCCGGTTTTCGGTTCAATCGGTTGAACCGGCTGGTTCATTTAAACAAAGATTTAAATGTTCAAAATTTTATTTTAATGTTAAATAAATAATTAATAAAAATATGTATTTGACTTAATGATATGGTCTTTAATAAATAACTAAAAGGTTAAAGGTTCAAATCTTATCAATTAAAAATATATATATATATATCAAACTGGTTTTTACCGGTTAAACCGGTTTTTTACGGGTTAGACTATCACCCGATTTTATATATTGTACCGGACGGGACAACCTGCCGGTTTCTGGTTCAACCGATTCAATCGGCCGATCCAATCCGATATTTTAATCCATGGTCTGATGTTCAATATTCTACCTATCCATACTTCAAATACACATGTTTATCTGGACTAAGTCAAACAATTGGGCATTAGATTGTAAAAGTTATGTAGAGATGAAACCTTTGATATAGTCAGGGCTGGGCTCCATTGCTCCTTTAGTATGTCAAGGCAAATACTACCATTGCTGTTGATATTTGGGTGAAAAACCTTGGTTCTAAATGCAACCTGCAAGAAACAGAAGAAGAGAAGACGCAATGAAACAAAAATAGATTGAGGTAAAGTTCATTTCATACCTCTACTAAAAGCTTTTAGTTGTCTAGGACCACAGTCAAACCATCCACCTCCAAAAGAAAAAGAAAAAAAAAAAAAAACTATTTTGTTGTATGAACTGCATTATTATTAACACCCATTGATTAAACCACATATATGTATGGACTCAATAATCTCTAAAGCATGGTTCATGATAATCTAGCATGAAAGGTTGTAAAGGAAAACTGCAAAATCAGTATGAAAAACACACAAAAAAACATAAATAAGATTAGAATTTATCCCTTACCTTAGGTGGTTTAAAAGGATAATCAGGAGGAAAATGAATTGTCACTAGAAAGACACCTCCAGAATAAGGACTATCAGAGGGGCCCATTATTGTGGCTTGCCAATGGAACATGTCTTCAGCTACAGGACCTGTCAGCATATGGAATACAAAGTAATATATAATGCTATAATCCCATAGCAGAGAGAATATAAACCTATTGCTACTGCATCCAAGAATCCCATCAAGATCAAGAAAAACTCCAAATTTACAATATCCTAAATTAATAGTACACACAAGGAACTTCAAACACAGAAAATAACACATTGAACATCTTCCATCAGGCGATCACCCTTTGCTAGCTAAAGTGTGACCATATACAAACTCCTTAAACAGCCCATAACTTACAAACATGAAAATCTTGCCATTCTACTGGCTTCAATAGACATAAATTTTGTGGTCATTATGAGCTAAAATTACTATACATTAAACCTTCAAAAGTAGAACTGACCAAAAATTTCATGACCATGATCATTTAAAGAAGAAAAACAGGATTAAGGAAACAAACATTGGATGGCAACGGAAAAAGAAATTGTAAGTAATCACAAGAGAAATTGATGCATGAGTGGGTCAATTTATTATCCTTGTATTAAACTAAATAGTTTTTTAGTATACTGGCAATCAAAACTAGTTTTAGTATTAAATAAAACTAGTGGATAAATCTATGTTGCTCCGACTTTTTATTTTTTTGAAGTATCCGTGTTCGACACCCGTGTTCAACGCATATCCAAACATGGGTATGCGGATATGATCCTCCAAGGACCCTCCAAATACATGAAAATCTTAGAAAAAATTGAACATACCCGTATCCAAGTAACATAGGGATTAAATAATACTAATATTATCCTTGTATTAAACTACTTTCCTTATGATCTCTATTTTTCACTATTTATATATTGACCCCAAATTATTTTATTATATCATATATAGATTTCTAAATTTTCATTTCAGTGGGTCAATTTATTCTCAAATTTTATTTTTGATAGAGTCACTTTATAATTTTTGCTATATTAATATATGTATCTTTAAGGAATTTCAAATTTCAATGGAAACAAGTGATCCACTTTTTTAAGAGGCTACGTCTTGTCCATGACCAGCATAGAAGCAACGGGAGAACATTTTAACCACCGCGTTTATATTATATAAATAAATTTAATAATTTTGAACACGATACAGTTATAACATAAGAAAAATAATTAAAATACGACACAATACAAAAAAAAAACACAAACACGATACAAATACACGAATATATCAAAATCTATATAACACAAATTATTAAGATGTCAAAATTTATATAAATATATAACACCTTAAACACAATTAAAACATAAAAAAATAATATGAATACGATACGAATACGATACGAATTGCCATATCTACGTATAAACAGGTACAACCAAATGATATAAAATTTCATGAATTCATTGCTGTAATTATATACACAGGTTGCCTAAATAAGGTTGTATTTTGCAGAGAAATAACCCAAGGTTTCATACTTCATGTACTATATTGCAACTCGCTCAAGCCGTTCAATTCCTTCTTCCATGGTAAACAATAACCCAATTGCTAAACATTTTTGTTACAAATAAATACAACAAAAATCCCTTCAAGCTTTTTTTTAGTAAAAAAAAAAATCGTAACTTGAAATAAGGAAGGTATTGCAAATATTGAGATTCGAACAAAACTATTGGTTGCTACTTATTAAAGGTTATTATATGAAACAACTTACTTAAGACCCATATTCGAATCCCTTCAGATTTGATCTTTCTATTTGGTTTATCTACAAAACTTTTACCAGCAGTTTGCCATAACAACACCATAAAATTATTCATAAAAAAATACACAGAAGGAATAAAAATAAAATATATATATATATATATATATATCAACAACGAGCTATAGCCGTACATATGAACAAAAGGGTATAGATCAACCTTAGAAAAAAATCAAGAAAACGTTTTTCAGAAAAGGAAAAAAAAAATAAAGAAGAGAAACGAAGATGTTACCAGCGCTGCATGAAGTAGGAGGATCTTTCTGGAGATCCTTGAGCTCCTTCAAGATCCGCTTCGAAGCCATGGAAAGAGTCCGAGGATCGTGTCTGATCTACGGTCAGAGCTCTAGATGATGAACAAATATGGTAAAAATATATTTATTAAACAAAAAATAAAATAAGGAGAATGAGAAGGAGAAGGAGAAGGAGGAACATTAACTATATTTACAGTAAAACTTCCCTTTTTATTTACTGGAAAATCTTAATCTGGCGGAGTGATTGGGTCCCCTTTTGAAAACTACAAAGGAACGGCTGTGGTTGGACATAGACATGGACATGGATGGTTAATTGGTTCTATTTCTGATTGGTCCCTCACTCACCGTAGTGGAACCCCCTTGGCGTTTTTAGAGCCAGGTTTCGAACAGGTTCAGACTCGAGAGTCGAGAGTTCTCATGATCCGTATTGAATTTGAAATAAAAAAAATTAATTGGGATCGATTTTATTTGGTTTGAATTATCATTTAATTATTAAAATATATAAAAAGTTATTTTAATATTTTTTAAATAATTTTTTATTTTTTAAAATTTAACTAATTGAATTAGATTAAATCTTGGATAAATAAATATTTTTAATTATATAAATCTGATTTGATTTGACTCTAATTCATAAACAACTTTAATTATTACAATTCAAATGACCGAATGTTGTAAATTTACACGTGTGAATTGTGTTTTTTTTTTTTAGACAATCATTCAAATAATGAGGAAAATTCTAAAAAACGTTTTTTACCGTCAGCTTCTTATACGCTTAGAGAAATTGTATCCGTCAGATGAAAAATAATTCATCTCAATCGTTAAAAACCAAAACAAAAAAAAAAATCATGCAACCGGTTAACCTGGTCAAGATGAATAAAACCAAACCCTACCTGTCTCCCTTTCAAACTTTCAAAATCAAAGAACCCTATACACCCAACCCGACTCTCTTCCTCTGAAAATCCCAAACCCTAATCTCCCTCTCAAAATCATCAAACTCGACTCCCTAATAATCTAGCTAAAAAAGCCCAACCCCAAATATTGGAAAACCCTCACCCCGATATCATCCTCAAAAGAATCGAAACCCTAAATCTGCAAAAACACTCACCCCTGTTTGAAACCCAAACCCCAAATTTTTTTATTCTAGTTGTTTCATGGAAACTCTCTCCCATGCGGTCACCACTGCCGCTTCTCCAAAGCTCACTCTTCCTCAAAACGACAACCTCTCTCGTCGTCTCCTCCGTTTCCGCCATGGATTCTGTTCTTTGAATTTCCGTACATTAGGATCGCAGAGAAGGAGTAGAGTTTTCTCGAAAGTTGAATGTAATCAACAAAGCTCGAAAAGCAACATCGATTTCAGTGATCCTGATTGGAAGTCCAAGTTCCAGCAAGATTTCGAGAAACGCTTTAATATTCCTCACATCACCGACCTTTTCCCCGATGCTCACTCTTTTCCTTCCACATTTTGTCTCAGGATGAGGTGAAAATTTAACTTTTCATGTTTTCAGCTGATTTTTTCTCGGAATTCTTAAAAGTGTTTTTTTTACTCCAAGAGTGAGAAAATTGTAAAATGAAGTATAACTTTCGCTTATGTTTTAGACATTTGATAGCGTTAACATTTTTTAATAATTATTTTTTGTTAGTAAATATATAAATAAATTTTTTTTTATATTTTTGTTACAGAACTCCGTTGACTGAGGATTTTGCAGAAGGTTATCCATCGGATGAGGAGTGGCATGGTTACATAAATAATAATGATCGAGTACTTCTTAAGGTAAAGTATTTTCTTTTTTATATTTAAATTTAAATTTCACTTTTTTTAATCAGTTTCCTCAATATATGCCAAGTTGCTGAATTGTGATATGGAAAATTTTGAACTTTTGCATATGCTTTTCATTAAGAGCTTGGAGATCATTTTACTAAATTTACCCTTACATTCAATTTTCAAAATTGAAATTTGCTAGCTATAGAGTAGGTAATTGAAATGAGAATTCAAAATTACCTGAAAAGTCTGGCATAAATGATTTTATGAAAGAAATCTGCTAGTCTTTCTCCTTTGAAAGTAAATTCTTGTTTGATTTACATCTTTGTATCTTAAATCAATACATCAGTTAAATTCATTAAGCTCTATAGAAATAATCCTGCAATTATTTTGGTTAATCATCCCCATTTAGATTAGATAGCCCACAATTTCTGATCTTTTAAATATTTCAGGTCATACATTACTCGTCTCCTACATCTGCTGGTGCAGAGTGCATTGATCCTAACTGTACTTGGGTTGAACAATGGTCAGTATAACTCTTAACTCATTTATAAGGTTAATCATGCATTCTATTACATTAACTGCAATACTTTCATAACATGCTATGGTTTTTAAAATAATGTTCTATTTTTTTTATAATTATTTTCCAACTTTTGTATTGATTTCGGAGAATTGGTAATTTTAGATCTAATCTCATCACATGTGTCTACATTTTCTTGCTATTTTGTAGATTCCTTTTTGCTGTTTTTGTTTAAAGTATGCAACATTGAAGTTCTTTTGGCAGTTATGATATTATGTGACATGACATCTCATCTTAGGGTTCATCGTGCTGGGCCTCGAGAGAAGATATATTTCAAATCAGAGGAAGTGAAGGCTACAATTGTTACTTGTGGTGGGCTTTGCCCTGGACTTAATGATGTCATTAGACAAGTCAGCAGCATATTTAAATTTCAATTTGCTGCTGGCATGCTTGTAACTATCAACAACAGCTAGGCTATGCTATGTGATTGAACCAGCATTTAGTGCTTTCACTGTTGTGATATATGAGTGTTAACTGGATTTTAATCGTGTCTCCTGCTAAAATCTAAAGCTCATTTTAGGTGCATATATCTCTGACTGTTGGCTTGGTAAAAAATATCAGTCTGATTTCCTTGTACCAAAGTTTTTCTTCTGCTAGAAGACTGAACAACACTAATTGTTTTTTGTTAGGACACAGAAATTTTGCCTACGTTATATGAGTTTGCACAAATTTCTATGAATTTATTATTTCAGGTTCCATTGTTAGCATGCCATATGAATTTAGTCTTTATTGCTCAATACATGCTTAAATAATAAACTTGGGCAGATTGTTATCACACTGCAAATATATGGTGTAAAAAACATTGTGGGGATTCCTTTTGGTTATCGTGGATTCTCTGACAAAGACTTGGCTGAAATGCCGGTAAGCCGTGTTTCTTTACTTGCAATGGTTTGTTAAAATATCTATTGCTTCGTCCATCATTTTCTGTTCTTAGTTTGGCTTTGATTTTTCAGCTATCACGGAAAGTAGTCCAAAATATTCACCTTTCATTTGAATCTTAGACTAAAAAAACTTGAATGTTTGAAGTAATTGTTTTTTTAGTCTTGTAATTCTGCTAACTAGAATGACTCCATCTTTCATTTTTATTCTAACTGTTAGTGATTTTAAGAATTCTTAAATCTCTTTCAGGCGCTAAACAATTGGGGACTTGCTCTTCAGGTAAACTATGTTTCAGTGATGTTGATATTATAATCAGCTTCATTTATCTCCATATCTTTCAAATTAAATTCTGAGTCTACTTCTATGGAGTCCTGGAATGCTTTGCTTACTTTCATGTCCTATCATGTACTCTTTAGGAACTCAGTGCGATTGTTCCAGCTCGAGAGAAGCAAAAAATTGTGAGGACTGCAATTAGTAAGGTGCAAAAGTCATTTGGAGCAATCAGAGTGCTTGGATGACTATAGGAACAAGCAGCAAGTAATTTGACATCTGATATGTCCTAAAAGAATAAGTTCTAGTTGCATTTTTTATTCTTACGATACCCTTTACTTCTAATGCAGTTTCGTGCAGCAATACAGTTGCAATTTGATTTCCATCGAGCAATATACAACCTTGGAACTGTTTTGGTAAGTTTGTTGGTTATACTAGTTCTTATACTGGATGGCATGATCCTATTCTCACCTATGATTCATTTCTGTGATATTAATGAGATTAGATAATGACCTCATTATGTGAACATTTTATTCAAGTTAAGTGAAGCATAAATTCGGAACTTGAAATATCTATATTTTTAATTGCAGTATGGACTAGCTGAGGATACCTTAAAGAACAGGTTCAACAAATCCAAAAGAGGTTTCCCCAAATGAGCTGTATAGCCAGTCTGCTATCTATATTGCAGTTGCTCATGCATTGAAACCAAATTACTCGGTAAGAGATCCTTGTGTTTTTTGGACTACAGAGGTTTACTGACTAGATGTGGTCTCACTTTCAGGCTATATAGGTGGCATAATTATTGGCTAATGAATTTTTGTGGCATGAATTTGGCTTTTTGTATACTTTAAGTTTACAAAAGAAAGCTAATGTTATACTTCTTAATTTTCTCCTTAATTAGCATTATCGTGGATTTTTTTTAAAAATTTTATGGGAGTAGTATTATTCGGTGTAATCTATGAAGTTCCGCATTTCTTTCATGTCAATGCATCGGTGTTGTTTTTAACTGTCAATTATCACCATAACTGAGTCTTTGAGCTGCATCAGAAACGGTTGTTTTTATGCAAATGTCCTTTCAATATAGAGAGCTACATGCCTAATATAATGTTTTTTCAAATAGTATAACATTTGGCTTGGATGGGAACTTTTCAATGATAGACTTGTCAAGTTGAAATTTTATAAATATGAAAAGATTAGCAGATTGAAGTCTCACAATTGTATCTTAGACTTCACCTACCCATCAAAATCATCAAAATAACCGGTAAAATAACCTACTTAAACATTCTATTCACTAACCCATCAAAATCACTACCCATGCAAATATGCAATTATGCAAATATGTAATACGGAAATTTCTCAAGTTCATATGTAATTTGTCAAGTTCATATGTAATTTGTCAAGTGCATATGTAATTTATCATGTTCATATGTAATTCGGGAATTTTTTAAGTTGATATGTAATTTATCAAGTCCATATGTAATTCGTCAAGTTGATATGTAATTTCTCATGTCCATATGTAATTCGGGAATTTCTCAAGTTCATATGTAATTTCTCAAGTCCATATGTAATTCGTCAAGTTGATATGTAATTTTTCATGTCCATATGTAATTCGAGAATTTCTCAAGTTCATATGTAATTTATCAAGTCCATATGTAATTTTCCAAGTTCATATGTAATTTCTCATGTCCATATGTAATTCGGGAATTTCTCAAGTTCATATGTAATTTATCAAGTCCATATGTAATTCTCCAAGTTCATATGTAATTTCCCATGTCCATATGTAATTCGGGAATTTCTCAAGTTCATATGTAATTTATCAAGTCCATATGTAATTTGTCAAGTTCATATGTAATTGTCCATGTCCATATGTAATTCTGGAATTTCTCAAGTCCATATGTAATTCTCCAAGTTCATATGTAATTTCTCATGTCCATATGTAATTCGAGAATTTCTCAAGTTCATATGTAATTTATCAAGTCCATATGTAATTCTCCAAGTTCATATGTAATTTCCCATGTCCATATGTAATTCGGGAATTTCTCAAGTTCATATGTAATTTATCAAGTCCATATGTAATTCTCCAAGTGCATATGTAATTTCCCATGTCCATATGTAATTCGGGAATTTCTCAAGTTCATATGTAATTTATCAAGTCCATATGTAATTCTCCAAGTTCATATGTAATTTTCCATGTCCATATGTAATTCGGGAATTTCTCAAGTTCATATGTAATTGATGGAGACTCAATTAAGAGTTGTAAACCCAAGTGCAGGTTATGTTCAAGTAATAAATTCTCGGGTGTCCGAGGTCGAACCACAGGGAAGCGTATTAGTAAGTATAAGTTTATAAATATATAAGACAAAGAAAGTAAACAAGATATTAGGGAATCAACAACAAAATATAAAAGAAATTAAACAAGATATAAAAAACAATAAGAAAAGATGTTGAGGTTAGAGAATCCACTCTTGGTGTTATGCTAAGATTAATCTTGTTTTATTACACAATTGAAATCCACACATAAAGGAGGTTCCAATCAGAAGGTTTAGCAATTCAGTCCAAATTGTCCAACGTCCATAGCATATGATATTATGTTCATTTGGTGTCCTCAAAACTCATAAAAAGAGTCCAAGCATTCCTTATGCCAAGGTATATGTCTACAACAAATCAAGGTTATGAAACCAAGCATTTACTGTGCCATTTTCCTTGTCAATAATGAATCAAGATCCTTACTTTGCAAGTATGATTTTAAACCAAAAGAAAATATTATCTATACTAGTGTTTATAAATGATGATTCATTTTAGCTCATGTTTAAGAGACTAACCTTAGCATTTACCAAAAGCTTCACCTCATCACCTCAACAATATGATTAGCAACACATACTAGATATGAATAAAATGAAAAGAAAAATAAAGAAAAAGAAAACTAGAGAAAGGAAAGAATAAGAAAACTTAGAGAATTACATTGCAATGGCTAATATCCTCCCAATGTATCATTCATGCTCATCCAAGGCCCTCTATTTATACACATTTTGGAGAGCTAAATGACAAGAGACAAGCTTTATAAATTTCAAAGGTAGGTATAATAGGTGGGTGCATTTTTCTAACAATTTTCGTCATATTGTATGACAATTCTGATCAGCCAGCTTGATGGTCGATTTTGTCAATGTTGGAGGCTTGATCTGATCAAATGGTCTTCTAGAAAAATATACCCCTATCAGTTACGGATCCATAGCCGTTGGAATCAGATCATTTGCTCATGTGGATCGGAAGATATGGTCAAAATACCAAAACAGGTCAGCACAGACGTCATTGCACATCAGCCAACTTGATGGTCGATTTCGCTAGGGAAAACGACTCCGTTTCAAGAAGTGTAAAACATGAAAATGATAGATATGCCTCTTAACTTTGCACTGTAAAAAATTCAGCCTTATTGCTTCAGTGAAACTCCAGATATAGCGGATATGGAAAAAGGTGTCGGAATTGGAACTGAACTGGATTTGCCCTTAATTGTTGATTTAACCTAGTAATCTGAAATCACTCAAAGAAACTCGTGAAAAACACCAAATTACATAAAAATATAAAATATCATAAACACAATTAGACTAAGCAATAATAACTCGTATTTGACACAAAACAATAATAAAACATAACTAAGAACTATATAATTATACGAGTTATCACACCCCCACACTTAGATTGTTGCTAGTCCCTAGCAACGACTCAATAAAAATAAAATAAGAAAATCTAATCTAATCCATTTTCGTTGAAAATCACGGTGGCACTTAGCATGTGACACAAGCCTTTAAACCCTTAGGTGTCCCTAGTGGACGAGTTTAGTCTCGTGAGGGTTTGCTAGAACGATACCCACAAACATTGAAAAACTAAAATATAAGTAAACTACATACACTAAAAATATTTACTCCTAATCCTTTCAATATAAATTAGAGACAATCTTTGAACAAGTCTTATAAACTAATCAATAGCTCAAAGAATTTCACAAAAATTCATGCTTGAATGTAAATAAATGAGTTAAGCCAATATTAACATAACATATTTCAATCAAAATACACTACAAACAAATTGCCATATAGTGACGGTCCAAAAAGCGTTGGTAAAACTTCAAAATCCGTCGCTAAAAGTCCTAAAACTCTATACCGACGGTCAAAATGACTATTCCGACAAAAAATTAAGCGACGGTAAAACCCTCGTCGGTATAGACCTATACCGACGGAAAAGGTGACCGTTGGAATAGGATGTATAACCTATACCGACGGTTTTAGGCGTCACTAATGTTACTACCGTCGGTATAGCCTATGTTGTGGTAGCCCCTTTTGCTTTTACCTATACCGACAGATTTTGTATCCGTCGGTATAAATATCGCATCTATACTGACGGCTTTTGTAGCCGTAGGTATAGATACCGTATCTATACCGACGGATTTTGTAGCCGTAGGTATAGATACCATATCTATACCGACGGATTTTGTAGCCGTAGGTATAGATACCGTATCTATACCGACGGATTTTGTATCCGTTGGTATAGATATCGTATTTATACCGACGGATTTTGTATCCATCAATATAGATACCATTGATATACATATACCGACGGTTTTTTTTTGCGTCCGTCGGTATAGATTAAAATGTAAAATATACAAATATCCTATAGCGACAGTTTGTTGTAAATTTACTGACAGTTTACTCCATCAGTATACTATACATTTTTTGTTGTTATATGAACTGTCAGTATAGAGGTCAAAGCGTCGGTAAAAATAAATTTTTTTCATATTTTCAATTACTAATATTGATATATTTATAATTTAATCCAAGATATTTCATATAAAAAAAACCATTATAAGAAAGTACAAAATATTTCATAATATTAAAAATAAAATTACAAATAAATTGTCTTAATTATATAACTTTTACAAGCTAAATAGAAGTCGCAAGCTAAATAGAACTTGTAGCTGATCAACATGCGCAATTTGTGTCTGCGAGTATGACACAGGTGCTAGAGGGTGTAGTTGAAAGGAAGGAAACCGCCCATCTATAGCCCCTCCAATAAACTAACACAGTCAGTGGTCATAACTCATAAGCATGAACAAAGCAATGAGATTACTAAAGCAATTCTAATAAAGGACTGAAACCTCAAATCAACTAGATCGTTACCATCAGCATGAAACCAATGCGCTCCACTGGCATAACAGGCCAGTCTTCCAACCGAGGGACATGGGTAATTCCAAAAACATACCTGCAGTTATAGTCAGAATGGTCAGTCAAAGTAAAATAGAGAACAGAAGATATATTTTAATTTGTAGGAAAATTTTGAAAAGCATTCAAAACCACAACCATTCCAGATCCTAGGGGGCAAAACCACAAGTGTCCCTAGGCCAGCCATAAAGAAGATTTTTAAGGAAAATGGCAAGGTTAGTTCTTCATCATCAACTTGACAAGCATAATTATCAAAACAAAAAGCTTGCTTGATGTGAGACATAAAGTGTTCAAAAACCGATTCTTTTATAATAAAGTCATAAGTGGAAAAGAAGGATCAATTCAACCAACCAAAGAACTATATCAGTTTCCTCTAGAGGACGATCCTGCTTAACCCATGTAGCCAATCCTTCACCAGAAGATATATAGCAGAGATTTGTCTAACTTGTTTTAAACCCTTTAGGAAGCAATGTTTTTAGTTTTTACAAACATATAATCAATGCACATCATTGATGCAGAAGATATATAGCAGAGATTACTTGTACTGTATTGTATTGTAAGAAAAGATGTGATTTTCAAATACCTGGTGTCTGATCCTAGCTAGTAATTAACTATTAGTGGATGGTGGAGAAGAAAGAATTCAAGCTGCTGGAGTTAATGCACCCAGATCTAAGATAACAATTATAAGCTTATTGACTTAATTGTCAACACAAATAATATATTAAGCATGTGGCGTGAAAATGAAGAGACATCATGTCCAAAGGAATCTTCTGAAACATTAAACAAGCATTTAACATGATTTTATCCTTTAGAGACGGACAATTAAGATATAATCAAGAACCAAAAATAAAAAATAAGCCTCATGTCATGTCATGTGCACTGCAATGATGGTCAAAAGAATTTGGAGGCAAATTTTGTGTATTTTTTTTAATTTTATTTATTTTTCAGAAATTCCAAGAATGTGAGATTCACATATGAATTCCACTATCACTCCATAGTCCATATCCTAAAAAGGAGGGTCAGTTACACAACTTTAGAAAAACTTTTAAAGGAATGGGGGCCCTTTTTCTTTCAAACTTTACCTCATAATTGAGGTTGCTGCTATTGCATATATGAACATGGTCTTGATGAAAATACATTATACAGAAAGAAGAGAAGAGAAGAAATTTATGTTATGCATAGGATAGGATAGGAGTAGGACTATTGTTTTAGAAACTGATTCCAATAAAAACTTAGTTTCCTAATTTGGCAAGGAGACAGCTCATTTGTCCAACACAAGCAATTTGAAGTAAAAATGATTTGGCAGCTTTTTACAGAATATCAACTCCGTAGTACAGTGCAAAAGGTAAGTTTTTCCAAGAAAATAAGATTCTTTCAACAAAAGCCAAGTAGACTACCATTAATGATTAATCATATAAGTTATTTTGATGAAGAAAATTGGCAGCAAGGAATGAACCTGTTGCAATGAACTCCATCATCTGTGTCATGCTGACAGGATCCTCGCCACCTTGATGGGATTGGTCCCATCCCTTCATCGCTAAAGCTCTTCGATTCCGGCCAAACACCTATACCACAAACCCCATCACAAAAACTAACAAACAAACAAACAAAAAAGCCATTGCATTACACCAAAATATGTCAAAACACGATAGCAATTGACAAGCAAACAGTGGCACCACATATTAATATCAAAAGCGAAAAAAGGAGCCAAAAGCATGAATGTATAGTCAAAATTATTTGCTATTGACCCTACCTACCGCTGTCAGATTGATATATGTTCAACATATAATTACATATCTGCAGATTAACAAAAGCTGGTCTTTCAAGCAGAGAGATTTTGCAAAAGCTGTTTTTGATCAATCTATTTTATTTTTAACATTAAAATAACCATGACTTCAGGAAATTGAAATCATTGAAAAATCGTATATTTTTTTATATAGAATATAGAAAATTCTTTACTAATGATTAAGTCAAAACAATAATACACAAACAAGCAGAATATCATAGTCAACTTCAAGTGTCATTTTGATGAAATGAGTTGTGTTTAAACGTGTACACATCAAATCAAACCCCAAAATTTCATGCAAAAAAATGATAAGGGGTCATTCAATTTCCAAGTAGAGAAAACTGTTTAAAAATTAACAAAAATTCTTGCAAAAACTGAAAGACAGATACCTGTGTCAAAATTTCCAATAATTGTATCTTCACCAAACCTTGACTTCTTCCAAAGAGAGGCAGAAGGGACAACTCCATCCCTCTCTAATCTGAGGAAATCCCATGATCGTGTCTATGCAGTTTTCTTCCTTTGTTCAAGAAAACCGACACAACATTCAGATGCTCTGCATTGATCAAGAACAATCATTCAGAGATTAGAAGGACCAGAACAAACGAAAACAGAGCCAGAAAAAAAGACTGCAAAGAGTTGACATTCAAATAGTGAGAAGTGAGAACTAAGAAAATGAAACAACTAAAAACTGTTAGGGTATGTTACAGCATATGCATTCTGTTAGGGTATGTTACAGCATATGCATTCACAACCAAAATTGAGCACATGAACATAAATTTCTTATTTATAAGATAAGATAAAAGGATAGGTACGTTTAAGCTGGGAAGCCTCTGAAGGGCCAGCAAAAGGACCACCCTAGTGTTTTCACAAGCATAGTAAGCAAGAGTTTGCATGTAAAATAAAATTATAAATAAGAACATTTCCACACAACATGAAGTTGATAACTGAAAACCTTACAAAAGGCCTAGCATAAAAGACCTAATAGAATAAAAATGAAGAAAAGTATGACCACAAATACATGAAAATCTTCAAAAAAAAATTGAGCATATCCGTATCGGATGCACCCGAGTCCGAGTAACATAGATATTTGCACAATCTTAAACGAAAAAAATAGCAAGTCAAGACCGAGTAACATAGATATTTCAACAGTTTTATAACATTCATATGTTGGATAAGCATAGCCAAAAACCATCCTGCCAAAATATTTAAAAGCAAAAAACATTAATTTGAAGTAAAAGAATAAATTAAAACTAAAATGAGAAAGAGAAAGAGAATCAGTTGTAAGGTAAAACATACACGAGTCCTCTGGTAAGAAACGATCCAATCATTTTGTTTAATTCCTGAAATTAAAAGTCAGTAACAAAATGAGCATTATAAATCCCAGAAAAAAAAAAAGTTTTTTTCTTCCCTTGACACAAGTTTCTTATCTGTTTCTCGAAAAATTTGCCTCTAAATTCTTACAAAAAAAAAAAGACTAAAAGAGTCATCTTTGAGACTGTGAGTGTTTCACTGAGAAGATACTAGCTATGAAGTTTATACTTACTAAAAGAAAAACACACCCAAAAAAGAGAAGAAAAACTGTACCTGACGCGGTTGTGGGTAAACGAGTGCAGGCAAGAGAAGAAGAGGTTGGATTCTCTCCACGAACTTGAAGTTGCTGTTGTTGTTTCCTTTCACGTCGCTTGGAAGCAGGAATCCAAGTACTTTTAACATGGGTTTGGCAATCAAATCCTCGGCTCTTACAACAAGTTCTACACCGCATGTAAATGCAATCTTTTTTAGCTTGATTGCCACAATCTTGGCAACTCATGTCTCCTCCTCCTCCAACACTACTTCCAATCATCAAGAAAGCCGATCTCGAGGAGGAATCATAATATTATAGAGTAAGGTGAGAATTGCGTTAGGAGAACAACAAAATGTGAAAGGAAAGAGAAGATGTGGATTAGCTATGACTTAAATATGTCTGAGAGAGAGAGAGGAAAAAAAAGGGTTGTTCTAAAGAGAGAAATGCAAGAAGTAAATGAAAAGAGAAAAAAAAGAAAAAGAAAATATACCTTGCTGCCGGAGGTGGTTTTGGGTGCTCAGAAAGATAAGCTGGCACGGTGGATGTCGGAGATTGTAGATTGGAGATTGGTTGGTGATATTTTTCTGCGGTGGAGTCATCATGGTAGAGATTTGAAATCTGAAATTGAAGATTAGAGACGTTTATTGAGCTCCTGCTAGGTCCAACTCCTAACCCAGCTGCTGATGAATAAAGATCTTGAAGTGTTTGGTCTTGTGCGTTGTTGTTGTTGTTGCTGCTGCTGTTATGGCGTTGGAAAAGTTCTTGTTGTTGCCATAGTTCAGAACCCTTGTAAGAAATATCCTCATTTTTGTACCAAAACCAGCTCTTTGGTGGGATTTCTGTTGGTGGATTGTTTTGTTAATCCAAAGCACTGGAAGCGAGAGAGTAGAGGATTTCAAGGAAATAACAGATGAGTTTTTTAGAATATCGCCGACGAATGGTAAAATCGGCGCCGCCGGAGTACGACGGCTAACCGTTACGATGTCGGCGGTAGCAAAGAGAGAGAGAAAAAAAAAAACTTTTGGGGGAAAAATCAAAAATCAAAAAAATTAAAGAGAGAGCAATTGATGATAGCATCAGACTTTTAGTCAAAACCTGAATTTTACCAACGGTCAACAATAAATAGACCGTTGGTATATCCTTACTTTATTATTATTTTTTTAAATAAATTAACTAAGAAAAAATTAAAGTGCCCGCCATACAAAAGAGGCGGGTTTTTTTTTTTCATTTGGAACATATTTATAGTGACAGATAATTCAAGCGTCGGTATAAATTCTGTACCTATATCAACGGTTTTTATTAACCGTCGGTATAAATTATGTACCTATACCAACGGTTTTTCATTAACCGTCGGTATAGGTGTATCTATAATGACGGATAATTAAAGCGTCGGTATATATTATGTACCTATACCGACTGTTTTTCATTAACTGTCGGTATAGGTTTATCTATAATAACGGACAATTAAACCGTCGGTATATGTTATGTACCTATATCGACGGTTTCTCATTAACTGTCGGTATAGGTGTATCTATAATGACGGATTATTAAAGCGTCGGTATATGTTATGTACTTATACCGACGGTTTCTCATTAACCGTCGATATAGGTATATCTATAGCGACGGTTATATAAAGTGTCGGTATATGTTATGTATATTCCGACGGTAACAGAAATCCGTCGCAATAGATCCTTTTTACCTACGGATTTCTAGCGTCGGTATAGGTAAGCGTCAGTATATGGCAATTTGTTTGTAGTGATAGTGCATATTCAACTTAATCTCAACTTCTCACTATACTCTCATGATTTTCACTCTTTAAAGTAGTGGTAAAGTGTTTACACTCAATCAATCTCATGAAAACAGTTCTACCATATGCTTGCTTGTCCACCTATTCTCCACTATTTAGATCATACAACTTCATAAATCAAGAGGTCTTTTTTCAAGGTTGTAATGGGGCCAAAGGGTTATAATGTGGTTAAAGAACAAAAGGATAAAGATATCACAAAGGTTCCAAAGAGTTCATGGAGTTTAGAGACATAATAAGATCATACAAATAAAACTTCTCAAAACTCTTATAAAGCACATAATAACATAGGCTAAATATTCATGTTGAGCCTTTGCTTCATTCTAACCAACTTTGTAACATCTTTTTCTTTACTTTAACTAGAAGTTCAAGAAAAGATTTTTTTTTTTTTTTAATATGGGAATGTATTTGACAATGATCCCTTTCTTTTTCTCTTAACTTTTGCCTCTCTCCTCCCCCACACTTATCTTTCGTTCTAACCCAAATTTTCAAAAAGTATCCCTTATTTTTGCAATATGTCTCAAAATATATAATCCATCTTTAGAACAAGGGTAAGGATATAAGTATATTTAGGCTAGGTGTAAGTTCTGGTTACCAATAAAATAGCATATTTAATGTAGGCTCAAATTGGCTCACTAGTGGGGATGTTCTCTTAGAACATTAATAATGGATGGCTGTTTGGCTCTGGTTATAATCCTAATGCCTCTATCATATTCATGTTGTCACATGTATCAATATAGTCTCAAACGGTTTAAAGCAAGTTCTAGAGAATCATGTAATCATAAGAGCACTCAAGAAAGAAATTAGATTGATTTGTATAATGCATCAATCATTATAGGCTCAAAAACTCACAAGGATGATTATACAAGTCAGATTAAGTCTAAACATGCTTCTTTCTCAATCAACATATCATATTAACATTGGCTCATAAAAAGGTTGACATCAAGCTCAATTCTCATGAAAATCTTCTCACTAATAAATCTGTTTTAGACTTATGCAATTCATATCTCATCATTGTATTAAAAAGGAACTAGAACACATAAAAATAATAATAATAATAATAAAGACTCATAAAAATAAAAAAAAAATAGTAGACAAAAATAAAAGAAATCCTAAATCGTTCCCCCCACACTTAATTCTTACATTGTCCTCAATGTATGTCTATTAACCCAAATGAAAGAATCATGTGTAAGAGAAAAGAACTAATAACATAAGAATAGGAATAACTAAGACTCAAAACAAAACAAACTCATGCAACCTAAATAATCCTAAAATACTAAACAAAAATTAACAAGTAAACATAAAAAGATTAAAATCAAACTGACAAGGTATGTCTCAAGTCTCCCTTACTCAGACCTTGTTCAGAATGAATACTTCTAAATTGCTTAAAACACAACAAACTTTTTTTTTTTTTAAATTAGCAAAATATGTCCCTTACCCCCTACTAAAGGTAGAATTTAGGAGATATTACCTGCAGAGGTTGCTAACCACTTATTATAACTGAGACACAACAAACAAAATGTTAGATAATGTCACAAAGACAGAGTGCAATCCACTCCTTGCTCGTCCATATCTCTTTTTCTTTTTCCGAGCGTTTGCGAAACAACCGTAGCAGATAAATACTCATAAGCTTGGAGCTTTTTGAGTAAATCTTCAATGGTTGTAGCAGAAATTATGGTTCTCCTTGCCTCTGAAAACATGAATCCATTATCCACAGCATTATCTAAATATGAAAGCAAATTACTAAAATAACCATTAATATTAAGCAAACCAATGGGTTTCTTATTTGTGACCAAAGATGACCAAGAAGTCACACAAGCTATTTCTTCCAATGTACCCAGACCTCCTGGTAAAGCAATGAATGCATCGGCAGAATGGTACATGATTGTTATCCGTTCAGGGATACTCCAGACTTGTATTTCCTTACCCACGGTAGGTCCACAAAAACCTGTGAATAGTTTTGGCACGATTCCTAGAACTGGACTTCCTCCGACGTGTGCTGATGTAGCGACTGCTCCCATTAAACCCGTACTACCGCCTCCATAAATCAACTGGATCTTTTGTTGGGCAAGTATTACTCCAACTCTTATGGCTTCATCAGCGAATATGTTATTTTTCCCTGGATAAGCACCTCCAAAGACACAAATTTTTTTAATGCGTTGGGACGAAATACTTTCCATTTTTTTTTCTTTTTCGAGTGCCTGAAAGAGAATGAGTACATGGTGTAATATATAGAGGACTGAGTAGTGAATCAGACAAGAGTAATAATGTCGCCGAAAGTATATCTGACCTGTCAGAAGAAAATGTTAACCTAACAAAAGATTTTTGCGTGATTTCAGGAAGAAAATCAAAAAGAGAAGAAAAATCAACCGTAAAAGACCAATGCAAAAAAAAATCGAGAATAATTACACAAATCGAACAACACGTAAATTAAACCGAAATGAAGTTATTGCAAAACAAACCAAAAGTTGAGAAGTCATTTATTGTAGTTGTGATTGTGGCTCACATCTTCCTCTGGTTTTACGTCCAGAAACGGCTTAAACGCCTTCTATGAGTCAAGGATATGCTTCCCATCCAGTTTTCTTACAAGCTGGCAAACAGGGTCTTTTAACATCAGATTCCCAAGATGTTGCCATTCCCTTTGGAATTGCGGCCATAAATCAAGAATTTCTCTTTGTACGTCTCCACTAGGATGCGTCTCAAGAGAAAGTTGGATATTACCCAAATTCTCCTTATTCAGTCCATCCTTAATGAATTCAATTTTTATCATCTCGATTAGAGGACGGAATCCCAATAGAACGACATTTACCGTTACACGTCCATCGTGCACATGGTAGGAGTTGTATTAGAAAGATTACCTGAAAAAGTTTCACAATAAAATCTAACTAAACGACGAGATCTAAAATCACGTCGCCAAACAAGCATAAAACAAAGTTAATATACAGATTAGGCGGTATAACCAGCCAATAAAAATAAAACAAAGTTAATATACAATATAAATATAAATATATAGAAAATTAGGCGGTATAACCAGCCAAAATAAATCAAAGTTAATATACAAATTAGGCGGTATAACCAGCCAATAAAAATAAATATACTTATAAACTTATATACTTAGTATTGCTTCCCCGGCAACGGCGCCAAAAACTTGATGGAGACTCAATTAAGAGTTGTAAACCCAAGTGCAGGTTATGTTCAAGTAATAAGTTCTCGGGTGTCCGAGGTCGAACCACAGGGAAGCGTATTAGTAAGTATAAGTTTATAAATATATAAGACAAAGAAAGTAAACAAGATATTAGGGAATCAACAACAAAATATAAAAGAAATTAAACAAGATATAAAAAACAATAAGAAAAGATGTTGAGGTTAGAGAATCCACTCTTGATGTTATGCTAAGATTAATCTTGTTTTATTACACAATTGAAATCCACACATAAAAGAGGTTCCAATCGGAAGGTTTAGCAATTCAGTCCAAATTGTCCAACGTCCATAGCATATGATATTATGTTCATTTGGTGTCCTCAAAACTCATAAAAAGAGTCCAAGCATTCCTTATGCCAAGGTATATGTCTACAACAAATCAAGGTTATGAAACCAAGCATTTACTGTGCCATTTTCCTTGTCAATAATGAATCAAGATCCCTACTTTGCAAGTATGATTTTAAACCAAAAGAAAATATTATCTATACTAGTGTTTATAAATGATGATTCATTTTAGCTCATGTTTAAGAGACTAACCTTAGCATTTACCAAAAGCTTCACCTCATCACCTCAACAATATGATTAGCAACACATACTATATATGAATAAAATGAAAAGAAAAATAAAGAAAAAGAAAACTAGAGAAAGGAAAGAAGAAGAAAACTTAGAGAATTACATTGCAATGGCTAATATCCTCCCAATGTATCATTCATGCTCATCCAAGGCCCTCTATTTATACACATTTTGGAGAGCTAAATGACAAGAGACAAGCTTTATAAATTTCAAAGGTAGGTATAATAGGTGGGTGCATTTTTCTAACAATTTTCGTCATATTGTATGACAATTCCGATCAGCCAGCTTGATGGTCGATTTTGTCAATGTTGGAGGCTCGATCTGATCAAATGGTCTTCTAGAAAAATATACCCCTATCAGTTACGGATCCATAGCCGTTGGAATCAGATCATTTGCTCATGTGGATCGGAGGATATGGTCAAAATACCAAAACAGGTCAGCACAGACGTCATTGCACATCAGCCAACTTGATGGTCGATTTTGCTAGGGAAAACGACTCCGTGTCAAGAAGTGTAAAACATGAAAATGATAGATATGCCTCTTAACTTTGCACTGTAAAAAATTCAGCCTTATTGCTTCAGTGAAACTCCAGATATAGCGGATATGGCAAAAGGTGTCGGAACTGGATTTGCCCTTAATTGTTGATTTAACCTAGTAATCTGAAATCACTCAAAGAAACTCGTGAAAAACACCAAATTACATAAAAATATAAAATATCATAAACACAATTAGACTAAGCAATAATAACTCGTATTTAACACAAAACAATAATAAAACATAACTAAGAACTATATAATTATACGAGTTATCAGTAATTTATCAAGTCCATAAGTAATTCTCCAAGTTCATATGTAATTTTCCATGTCCATATGTAATTCGGGAATTTCTCAAGTTCATATGTAATTTATCAAGTCCATATGTAATTCTCCAAGTTCATATGTAATTGTCCATGTCCATATGTAATTCGGGAATTTCTCAAGTTCATATGTAATTTATCAAGTCCATATGTAATTCTCCAAGTTCATATGTAATTTCCCATGTCCATATGTAATTCGGGAATTTCTCAAGTTCATATGTAATTTATCAAGTCCATATGTAATTTTCCAAGTTCATATGTAATTTTCCATGTCCATATGTAATTCCGGAATTTCTCAAGATATGTAATTTATCAAGTCCATATGTAATTCTCCAAGTTCATATGTAATTGTCCATGTCCATATGTAATTCCAGAATTTCTCAAGTTCATATGTAATTTATCAAGTCCATATGTAATTCTCCAAGTTCATATGTAATTTTCCATGTCCATATGTAATTCCGGAATTTCTCAAGTTCATATGTAATTTATCAAGTCCATATGTAATTCTCCAAGTTCATATGTAATTTTCCATGTCCATATGTAATTCGGGAATTTCTCAAGTTCATATGTAATTTATCAAGTCCATTGTAATTCTCCAAGTTCATATGTAATTTTTCATGTCCATATGTAATTCGGGAATTTCTCAAGTTCATATGTAATTTATCAAGTCCATATGTAATTCTCCAAGTTCATATGTAATTGTCCATGTCCATATGTAATTCCGGAATTTCTCAAGTTCATATGTAATTTATCAAGTCCATATGTAATTCTCCAAGTTCATATGTGATTTTCCATGTCCATATGTAATTTTTCAAGTTCATATGTAATGTATCAAGTCCATATGTAATTTTTCAATTTCTCAAGTTGATATGTAATTTTTCATTATATGTAATTCGTCCAAGTTGATATGTAATTTATCAAGTGCATATGTAAAAAATTGTGACCTGGTAACCTGCTACTCAGGTTTCCCAATTTGGAGCTTATCACAACCTTACCGTAAGAAACTTACGGTAGAACTCCCCAAATAATGAGTCATTCATCTTTCTCCTTTTATGTTTTTGAACAAGAAAATATAAATCAAGCTTGTTGAATTATATACAAATGAATGAATCTGTGTTAACATATATTTAATGCGTACTTAATTTAAAATTTTAATGTCTTTTTCATTTATAAAATTCAGTATTAAAAACTTAGTACTTATGCTTTTCAAAAATTAAAAATTTATGATATAAAAACGATTTGATATTTACTAAAAATTAAATGTTTAGTAAATTTTTTATAAGATAGATATGATTTTATATTTATTTTTTATTGGTAAAAGTTTAAAAAAAGAATAAATAGTTTAAAAAATATATAATCAATGTAATTAAGTAATATTTTTAAATAAAATTAATTTAATACATTAAATAACTAAAAACTACTTAAAATTTTCAATACGTTTTTTATTAAAAATCTTTCATCATGTAATTTTTTACAAACATTTATCAAATACCAATGAATAAAAATCTGGCTGTTAGCATTCGGGAGAGAATTCTCTGGCTCCATGCTTTCTTTTGCCTTTTCTCAAGATTCAAGAAAAACACTCGGACGAGTGAAGTACAATGCAATATATATATATATATATATATATATATATATAAATTAAATATATAATTATGATAAAAAAAAACTTTAAAATATGGTATAATTTTTCTTTAAAGAATGCGAATTTTTTTTTTTTTTATTGATCAATATACATAATTTCCTTTTTATGTATGTTATTAAATACTCAAAAATTAAAAAAAAAAAAAAAAAAAGCAAACCTTTTTGCATCTAGACACATTAAACGTGCGACTGATCAAATATACTTCACTCAAAATGGATTACATATTGAAGGTTTCCAAGACCCTTTCCTAAACTCAAACTCTAATTCTGGTTAATGTACACTACCATTTCAGGGCTTTCTCAGCACTCTGATTTTCAAATAAAACACATCAGTTCTGCCATGAGAGAGCTAAGTTACAAGAGAAAAGAACTGTCCAAAACATAGTTTCAGTCTATGTTTCTACTCCGACTCTTCATTTTTCTTTAAGTACCCGTGTCCGACATCCATATCCAATGCATATATTCGGGCATGAATATAGGAATATAATCCTTCAAGGATCCTCCAAATACATGAAAAAACTTTTAAAAAAAAATTTGAACATACCCATATCGGATACATATCCTTATCCGACACTCACATCCAAATCCGAATAATATAGGTTTCAGTCCTAACAAACTATTTCATCCCTCTCTGCTAACTGTTAGCAGTAGTTTTGGGCTTGTAATTATGCCAAAGCTACATCATTTCCTCCAATTTAACGTCAAAAATATCTCAGCTATAACTTTTCTCCTTATTCAGCCAGCAGCCACAGCGTCAGCTCTAGGACTCGCATCCAAGAGTTGATGCAGCTTGGCACCAGAGTTTGAGTTCTTCTCGTACATTTCGCCCTCTTTGTCGTCTTTTTTGTTCACAATAATTTCCTGTGTGTATCCTAGTTGAGCATTTTTCAGTCCCTCCTGTATTACAACAGACTTGACAAGTCATTACAAGTATGGAGTTTAAGAAAGGGAAAATAAGGCATGTGGCAAATTAAAATAAACAAAAACTGAGGAAAATAAACCTATGTTACTCGGATTCGGGTGTGAATGTCCGATGCGGATAATTCAACACGGGTATGTTCAATTTTTCTAAGTTTTTCTATGCATTTGAAGGATCATTTGAGGGTCATATCCCCATACCCATGTCCGGATATGCGTCAGACAAGGGTATCGGACACGAGTATTTCAAGAAAAATGAAAAGTCGGAGCAACACAGAAATAAACTAGAAAAGAAAAAAAAAAACTAAAAGTGCCTACCACTAATGTAGCATTTTCTAGCCTTAGTTTCACTGATTTTTCGGTTAGTTGATTTATTTCGGATTGGAGTGTTGTACTCTCTGCAGTCAATGATTCAACTTTACGTGCAAGCTCTTCTGCCTCGGCCTACAAAAGAATATTAGAGCTTTCATTGTTATACTTCATATCTGGTAAAAAGGTTGAGAGAAAGAATTGTAGGTTTTTAAGCATAGGAGAAACAAGATGTATTTCTTGTACCTGCTTCCTCAACCTTGACCTTCTAGCAGATTCTCTATTAGATTGTTTCCTCCTCTCGCGTTTCAGCTCTCGATCATTCTAGTTAAATTTCAATTTAAGTTAGCAACAGCTTAAGATAGCAGTATAGCACAACCCACCCCCATCACCTCAAAGTCGAAAACACTAAAATGTGCATTAATTATCCATTGCAATCCAAAGCATTAACTCCTTAAGAAAAACAAGGATAGAAGAATAATAGATACACAACAATTCCATTCACACAAACTATGTTGCTCTAACTCTTCATTTTTCTTGAAATATCCGTGTCCGATGCATATCCGGACATGGGTATGGAGATATGATCCTCCAAGAACCCTCGAAATACATGGAAATCTTAGAACAAATTGAACATAACCGTGACTCACACCAGAGTCCGAGTAACATAGCACACAAATACCTGCAACCAGACTTCAGAAGGCATTACTCCACAAGGTACGCTTGTAGGACTGCACTTAGCATTCTTGGTGGGAGGGTTCCTAAGCTCCAAAGCTGCAGTCATGCCAGGAGAAAGTACAGTTCCAATTGCCATCCCGTCCCCCACAGCGACGGCATTAGACTTTGCCTCATTTTTCCCATCTCCACCTGCTGACACAGAGACCATACATCAATAAAACCTAAACCTCCACACATGAAAGTGGAACCAAATGTATCCCAAGATTCAATAATTTATTTCTCATTCTTTTTCCATTTTCTAACACAAGTAAGTTCCTTTAAGAAATCACAATAAACTTTTGCATATAGAGGTCTTGAACCTAAGTACTGCACATAGACGTTCGAGAGGTGCACCTGCAGAACCCTAGCGGATATCCTCATAGTAGGAAAATTTGATACTGTTCCTAAACAGTTTGAAATAGATAGATGACACCATTTACACACAAGAGGGGGATACTATGAATTAGCTACCTAACATGATCAATCCTAGATAGCATTTTCCTTTCAAAACAAGACATAGGACATAACAAAATCTAAGTTAAAAAAAGAGCATCTTTATTCCATTTAAACTGGCTCTCATCTTTTTGAATCAATCTGGCTTTGACGTTTCGTCCACAGTTTTGGACAGTGAAATCATGATTTCAGAGGCTAACATACCCACCCAAAAAAAAAAGGGAGGTGGGTGTCTATCTTGCTTCTTTTTAACCAAAGTTCTCACCAATAATAAGAATTAACCATGTTCACAAATTAGAGGAACTATGTAATCACAAGATCTCTCAGATTTGACAACTACCACTACCATACAAAAGTCTAACTAAATCGACGCAGGTCAACTCTATTATTCATCAAGAATATACTTGGTGAAGAATGGAGTCATACCAATGGTTGGTGTTCCCTCCCTGCTTCTCTTCCGTCTAGTTTGATCCGTCTGATCAAATATTCGCAGTGACAAAAAAAAAAAACTTTAGCATTTTGTCCTTAATCATTGTTTAATATATTATTCAAATAAAATAATGAAAAAGATGTTGGAAACAGGTTAAACAGATAGGAAGGAGATCTCACCCCAGTTGTATTCCCATCACTACTGTCGGTGGAACCTTCAGTCTCCGCACTGCCCACATGATCACAAAATTAGTCTAGCCAAAAGGGATCAACTAGGAAACAATTACTTGGTTGTGCAATCTCCTACAAATAGGTTGCTAAGGCATAGCTTTGATCTCCTAAAAAATACTAGTTTGACCTCAAAAGATTAACAAACCTCTGGGACAGTATAGGTTCAGCCCCAGCCTCAGAATTCTCAGCAGCACCATTGCCTATTGACATTGCAAGGCCATCAAATCCTTTCAGCTTCTTCATTAAACCTCGTTCTGTATTTCCCGAGGACTTTGTAGGTGTTTCAACAGGGGTCGCAGCCTGCATCAAGAATGCTCTGGTTAAACACCTGCTTAAAACATAGAGCAAAGACTGAAAACTTCCCAGCTAACTCATTAAAGCAGTCGCATCAACAATAAACATGGATAAAATAGCAACAGTTTGAAAAAGATTCATTGAACAAAGGCTTCACTTACTGCAGGTGATGATGGAACACCATGACCATGTGATGTGATCCCTTGATTTCAGGAGCAAACAGATAAAAATGAATTACATGTGATGCAGTAAAAGCAGAGTTCTCAGTGTTATTTAGAACTCAATTTATATCCTGAGTGGGAAAAGAAGGCAATTTTTTTGAATCATTGTTTCTAGTTGTATGGGTAAGGAATCCACCCAGTATTATCTAGTTGGTAACCATAAAAAGAGAAAACTGTATAAACATAGGGTAGCAAGAAACAAGAGGATTGTACAAGACATACTCAAACATCATAAACTACAAATAACTAGTACTCATCTCTAAATGTGCAAAACAAAGTAAAACTACTAGATAATTTCAAAAAATCAATACTCTAATAAAAAGTTAGTGACAAAGTAAACTCACCAGAGGAACTGCAGGATGCGCATAAAGTCCCCCATGCGAGTAGATTGTTGCATAAGGCGCCCCATAAGGTGGCATCATAGGCTGTAAGGGTTAACAAGTTAGTATATTCAATGACTATTAACAAAGTAATTCAGTGAAATACTAGAATAAAGTTAAATGCCCTGGAGCTTTGGACAATACCTGTGGTGGACCCCACATATAGGGGGGAGGAGCATGGCCAGATGCCACAGCTGAATTATAATATGGTGGCAAAGTGACTCGAGGACCATAATATGCCTAAATATGTAACAAATAACCATAAAATTCCCATTTGCAATTTCATTAAAGAAATTAGATTGTGAATTTTAGTTGAATAAAGGCCTTAACAACTGCAGCGCAAAAGAGGGAACTAAGTGCATGCATAAAGTAGATAACCTGCATGGTTGCCCAATCGGCATGGACATGAACATTGGTCTGATCCTGTGAATACAAAAGGATTGACCAATACTCAGATATGAGCTTCAAAATTAACCTCTATAGAAAGATTAAATACTAAGCAAATGCAACTCCAACTACCTTAAAGATCTTTTCCCTCAAACAAATTGGATAATCATAAATAATATAGTAATTGTTCTTTTCTAGCATCAGAATCTCCAGCTTATCTCTAGTTTCAACAGTTAATCATGCATAGTCTCTTAGCTTACCGTTGGCACTGGTGAAGATGATTTGTCAGACTTAGAGGACTTTCCTTCATTGTCGTTTCCCATGGTCAAGCACAAAAGTTGAAACCTAATTTCTGTAAGTTTGTTCACCTCTCTCTGTCAACTGCAATCAAGGAGAAAAATATGAAGTTGTGCTTGACAGCAAATTTCTAGACATCAATTGTAATGGTTCAAAAGAGAAGCAAATTGGTACTGAACTGCAATTAGATCCAATCATTTTGGTTTAATGTTAGAATTGCTATACAATAGTACAGAGTATGAAGATATCATTCAACTTCTCTATCACTCTTTATGTAAAACAGAGGCCAGTGGTTTGACTTCGTGAAGACCAAAGACCCCAAGTTGGAGTTCGGACACAAGAAATATGGTATAACTCAATGCTCAAAAAGAACACCATAAAGTAATGAAAGTTAAATCTGTAATCTTTGAAATGGCTTGAAGCATGTCATCACCTACCTCCATAAATAGAATGGTTTTCAGATTTCTACTTCCTGACTTTTTATCAAAAAGAAAAAATTACGCCTGGATGAAGTAGTGTTTGATCTAACCAGTTTATCATATACAACCCCAAATTAAAACAAGCTATGTTGCTCAAACCCTTCATTTTTTTTTTTTAAGTACCCGTGTCCGACGCATATCCGGACATGGGTATGGAGATATGAATATACCCGTGTTCGACACTCACACCCGAATCCGAATAACATAGAAAACAAGTGCAGTTGGACCTTTCAAATTATCATATCGGTGCTTCATTTCAAATTATCTTATCAACTTTCATCAAGTCTTGTTGGACACTTTAAATATTTTAAGTGCAAAATAGAAAATACAACAAGAGAGAGAGCAGGTGAAAGATGCATAATCCGGAAAAAAATATGAAAACCTGAGGGTATAAACGCCTTTCAAGTACCCACACCCAAACAAGATGATGAAAAGAACGATAACAAATTACAAAACAAATCCACCTCACCGGATTAATCTGTTAACTAAAGGACAAAATTACCCTTGAAACTGCAATTTTCTCGTAAGTTTTGTACTACTAGTTTTTGTTTTAGATGAATCCATAACAATTTTCTTTTAAAAAAGAAAAACATCTTTTGGTTAGTGATGTTTCGATTTTCATCGTCTAATTCCCCCACCTCCCTAACTTTGCCTCCCTATTGTATCTCTCTCTCTCTCTCTCTCTCCCCCCATATTCCTCAAGTTCATGAAGTTCAGTGACCAAAGAAAATCGGCCAAAATAGTCATGCAAATGCAAAGTTTTCTAATCAGAAATGATCATGACTTTACGAGATCCAGAAAAAAAAATAATAATAAACGCTAGAAATTTCTAAAAGAACCTGAAGAAGGACAGATTTTTTTTTTAAAATCCTACAAAATTCCGTTATATTTTGAAAATAATTAAGTTCAGTAAGGAGCTCGAGAGATTTTATTTTCAGAACAATAAAATACTTTATCGCTATAGCTTCAAATTGAGTCCACTTTCCTACATTACCTCACCAAACAAAAACCGCCAAAATTAAATTTAACTCTAAAAAAATATGCTTTCTTGCACTTTCACCAACTTTCTAAACAACCAAACAAAACCTTACGCATTAATCCACTAACCGAGTAACAACGAAAACTTAAAACAAATCAAAACTCTAACCGAAACTTTAATTTCAACATACCTTAAAATCTGAATTCCGAAAAGCTTCCTTCCCTTAGCATAAATTATACTATCTACAATTGGAAGAAAAAAATAAAAGAAGAGGAAATACTCAAAAAGACTGCATTATCTTCACTCAAAAACAGAGAAAAATTTGGAGGTTCTTTTCTTTTTATTTTTTAATAAGAGAGGAGAGAGAGGGAGGAGGAAGCTGTGGGAGGCGAAGAAGAAGAAGAAGGAAGGAAGGGAGCGCCAAGTCAACATCCACGTCAGCAAACACGTGTCGTAGAATAAAGCAAGTGTACAAATACACCGTATATTAATACGGGGAGGAAAGTTGGTTGTTGAGTTGGCCCATTGATATTCGCCGGCTGGCCATTTATATATTCCAACGTAATCTATGCCGTACACGTGTTCGTTATTTAGTCGATCTTCGCGTCTCGGTTAAGGGTTCCAACCTATTCCACCCGTCGTGTTGGTTTACGTTACGTGGTCATTTTTCATTAAAAAATTTGTTTTAAGAATTTGGATTCTTATATTTAATTGTATGATATTTAACTACATTTAATAGGCCCTTTGGAATCCACCAATGGCCACTTGACGAATGACCACCTAATTTGATCTTAATTAAAGTAGTCAGTATTTATATATTTTAATTATATACATTTATATATATTTAAATAATATATTAAAATAATACATAAATATAAATATTGAAACGGATGGGATAAGGAGTATCTGTATATAATTTGGATTGAGATTGAGTATTAAAAAAATAATCAGACATTAGATTAGGTCAAATTCGGATTAAAAATTTACAAAATCATGTTAAATTTGAGTGGACAAAAATCCGTCGCATTTGTAATTATTTTATTTTGATATTAATACGTATTGATATTAATATATTTTAATTTATTATTTTGGATTTATCAGTATTATCTAATATTATATTATTAAAATATATATACATATATAAATACATTTTTATCATATATATCTATATATTTATATATAAATATAAATTTAAAAAAATAAAAATGAAAATCTTCACAAAAAATACATTAAAATAATACATAAATATAAAATTTGAAACAAATAAGTCGGATGCAGATTATATGTATAATTTGAGTTGAGATTGAATATTAAAAAAATAATCAGACATTAAATCAGGTCATATTCGGGTTAAAAATATACAAAATCATATCGTATTTGAGTAAATAAAAATCCGTTCATATTTAATCCGTTGCCATTCTTAATTCCTCTAATCCAGCAAAACCAAATTGCCATCAATCAATCCCTTATCCAAAAAAAAAAAAAAAATTGCCATCAATTGAATATTTAACCAATTATTAGGTCTAGCGAATGTGCCAATTTGGGGGAAACAAAATCAGGGCCCTTCGGCAGATCGTACCTCCATAGACCACGAAGCATTAACGTTTTTTGGCTTGCATATATTAGTGAAGATAAATCTATGAAATTAAGAGGATATAATCAAATTTTTAATTGTATTTTCGAAGGCTCATGTTAAAACTAACTTCATTTGCACAAAAACTCAATGAATTTTGTTTTAGAAATTTTATATTTTGCAATTTTATTACACGATCAAGCTTGGTATAAAATCCAACAATCTATTAATAAAGTGCTGTATTATTTATTTTAATAATCATGATTTAATTTTTGAAAATTTTAATTATAAAAAAAATTAGAGTATGCTTGATAAAACATTAAAAATTTTAAATCCATTGAATTTTTTTTTAACAATTTAATTTTTTTTAATTTGTTTGATAACTTATATAAATGTTACTTAATATAAATTTTTTAACAAAAAAGTGTTGAAAGAGATAAGTAGGTATAAAATTATTTAACACTTAATGCATAACATGTTAAATTCATTTCATTTTAAAAAATAAATATTTAAACTAAATTATCTATTTTTTTTGTTACAAAAGAAAATATATTTAAATTATATTAATCATTGTGTCACATGCATTGCACGTGATATTACACGTTAATTATCTTATATTTGTTAAATAATTTATGTTTAATAGTAAAAAATCATGAAAATAATTATCACATTACATATCCTATTTATCCTAACTTTTTTTCTAAGACATTCAAGTAATTTTAACTCTCTGTCACCCAAACATATAACAATTACATAAAAAAATCTTTAGTAAAAAATGACATGGTAAGAAAATATATTTTGCAACAAATTATTTGACATGCTTTTTGGATGGTAAAATATCCATTTATCAAAAAAATTAAAAAAATGTAATTAATAAGGACGATATTTTTTATAAATTAATTAAATTATGTGAAAATGAAAATTTCTCCAAGGTATAATAAGATCACATAATTTCACCTTTATAGCTCAATACACATTTAATTTCATATATTCGTTTCGTTACTTTAGGTCCATTAACAAATAGTATTACTAATGTGTTACGATTAAATATATTTAAAAATAAAATTACTACACTGATAATATTAATCAATCAATCAACAACAAAAAATGATGCAAAGCCAACCAAACCCTTAATTCCAAAAAGGTAATTAAAAGCAATAAAAAATAAAAAATATAATCACTAAAATAAATAGAGAAATTGACAAACATTTTATATTTAAACATATTGCAATATTTGTCTGAATGATAACTACTATTTTAAAATTTTTAACTTATTTTTAAAGTATAAAGTTTGTAATCTAAACCTAGCACCTTTTTTATAGGCTAAAAGTAAAAACTATATTAAGTTTGACAATTTCAATTTTTCAAAAAATTAATGAAGTTTTTGGTAGATGTAGATTAATATTATAATATGGTTATAAGCAAGTCAAGATACATAATAAATACTTTGAAATTAATCCATCATTCATTAATTGACATTAGTTTAAGAAAATTATAAGATTGGTAAAATAAAATAAAGAATAATTAATAATAAAATGATAGAAATTCATAAAATTTAAATGAATAAAATAAAAAATTATTTTTATTATATTTAAATGTTAAAAGCATTATCTAAAATATTCTAATAATTGTTTTTTTTTTAATTCTATCATGATATTGAAATTTTATTTATAATACAAAATCGTAAATAAGAATGAAATAAAAATTATTATTATTTATAATATAAAATATTTATATTATAGAAACTTATTTATTTGTTTTTTTACTCTCTTTGAATTTTTCAATGATAAAATTTATTAATATTTATAATACAAAATCGTAAATAAAAATGAAATAAATCTTATTACTATTTATAATATAATATAAAATATTTATATCATAAAAACTTATTTTTTATAATTTTTTTTATATTGAGCATAAAATTACATATTATATAAATAATCAAAATTTGCATTATAATTTAAAATAATTAATGTAACTTTATGTTTTACTTTTTAAGGTTAATAATGAAAAATTATATCTTTGAAGATAAAATAATTCAATATAAATTTTAACTTTTTTTAAAATTTATTATCAAATAAATCAATTTAACTAAAGTTTTTCAATAGAATTAGAATTCTTATTTATAAATTGGATAAATTTTATTAATAAAATATTTAAAATGATAAATTAGTAATATAATGAATAACAATGAGAGTATTTTCGTCAGTTCAAAAGATTTTTCACATTCCTACTTTTATAAGATTTTTCACATTCGTACTTTTATATTATAGATATAGATTATAAATATTTCAATTTTTATCTAGAACTATACAAAATAATATAAAATATTATAATAATAAGGTTAGAACTGTAAAATATATATTTTTTAAATTCAACATTTATAATTATCAAATAATATATTATATTCAGTATTTATTTTTAATAATATATCAAACAGTTTTTGTAATACAAATTCACTACTTATAAATTAAGTACTAACAATAACATCTTAATACAAGAAAAAAATAGTTTTTTATATTTTATAAAATAAAATTAAGGTTTCTTTTGACTGATGGGTTTTTTTTTTTAATAAAAATATAAATAGTAAAAATATAAATGAATTTTTTTCAAATATTATATGAATTTATTACCTTAAAGTCAAACAACGGAGGTATAAAAAAAAATAGCAACAACTTCATAATCGTATGTAATAATGTTCCTAGCTAAAAGACAAATATTTCAAAATGATGCCTCTTATTTAGGGAGGGTAACAGGACGGATATCTATTTTTTTTATAATATATTAATTCGAATTCACAAAATTACTTTAAAATTCGAATCCGTTTATTATCGTATTAAATCCGAATATTACTATCTGAATCCGAATTAAATAACATTATCTGTCGGATATCCGAATCCGTTAAATATCCAAATTCAGTAAATCAATAAATTTTTAAATAAAAATATAAAATTAAATAAAAATTAATTTTAAATTCAAATAAACGAATGGATTCGGATATCCGAATCCGCAGAAGTAAGCGGATTTGGATATCCGAATCTTTTATCCTTAAAGTAATGCGGATTCGAATAATGGATATTTAAAGTTTCATATCCGTATCCGCTCCGAATCCGCTGAGGATAGTAATTATAATAACTAAATTCCAATTTTATCTAAATCCGTAAAAAATAAATCGAACAATTATAAATATTCGAATCCGTACTATCCATTATCATTCTTACTCTTACTTGCGGAAAGCGATTGTTGGAAGATGAAACAAAAGATTAAAAAATAAATGAGTATATATAGGAGTTCGATTTTAACATATTGATAATAATTTTTTTTTTTAATTTTATAAATAAATCAAAAATTATAATATATGTTCATTTGTTTTTTAAATTAATTTTTTATTTTTTAAATATACCTTAAATAATATATATATATATATATATATAATTACTCGTTTCCCCGTCTTTACCAAAATATTGAAAATTGTGAGTGGTAGGATAGCAAGTTAGAATCACTTCTATTCTCTTAATAATGTTTTTATTGAGTTTGATGTGATTAGTCAAGTAATATTAATTCAGTCAGTGAATTTACAACAAAATTAAAAAATTTATAAGATTAAATAATAAAATTAGATATTAATATCTTTTAAATTTTTTATATAATATATTTATTAAAACAAAAAAGGATTATTATACTGTTCAGTGGCGGTGAACTTTTTTAAGTCCACAAGCGAGACTTAAACACTTCTGTAATTTTTCCTATGATTTATATTTTTTTTAATCCGACCATCGTATTTCGTGTTCTATTTGCGTAGATCATGCACGTCGAGTTTCGAGTAAATTAAAAATGTTTAACTATTCGTTCCGACGTAAAAAACTTTTGACCGTTAAATATATATTGAAAAAGACAATATTCTCGACCCATATGATAGGGACATCGGATCGATTCGAAACTTTACGTGCACGACGAGTATGATTATATTATTGAATCCGACGGTCGATTGATACGAATATAAATCGTATGAAAAATTAAAAAAGCATGTAAGTCCCGTTTGTGAACTTTAAAAAGTCCACCGTCAATATACAGGATAATAATCCAACAAAAAATACATGTTTATTAAAAAAAGCTACACAATCTTACTAAAAAACTACCTGGATATAATTTCTTTTTTCTTTCATCCACGTAATGGATTTGATCAATTCTAATATATATATATATATATATATATATATATATATATAATGCTTAAGTTTAATCGATCATTTATCTATTAGTTTTTTTTTTTTTTCAAAATTTAAGACTTGGTTGATGATTGTGCATAAAAATTAGAATTAAATTTTTTTAAAAATTTTACTTTGAAAGAAATAAAGAATTAAAGGCTAACAATTATATAATCTGTTGACATATTGTTGAACTTCTAATTTCAATAATTAGAGTTCAATACTTAACAACTTCAAATATTAAGAAAAATAAATAAATAAATAAGAGAATGAAAATGCATATTTGTTCGAGACACGTTATTTCCATCCTTAAAAAGTTTATTCGCTATTTTATATATATATATATATATATAAAAGAGATCCAAAGTTTAAGAAAAATTGGAAAAAAAATTTGTAAGTGCTAACATTGAACTCTAATTTTATAAAAATTTACTTTTAAAAAAAAATAAAAAAATAATTTAAACTAAGTCTTGGGTAGACCTGTTCAAAAGTCGAATTACTCGCTCGACCTGACAATCTCGTCTCGAATTGGATCGGGTCTGGACAGATTTTTTTACAATTCGAGGCGATTCGGCCCAACCCATATCACTATTCATTCAATAAGTTTTATTTAAATTTAATTATAAAAATATAAAAATTTAATATAAAAATTAAATTTTTAAATATTTTTAAATAATAAAATGAATTTACAGGTTGATCCGAACTAAACTTAGGTAAAAAAAAATTTTGATTTACAACTCGACATATGAACCGATCTAATCTTGAATTCTCTTCGGGATCTATATATATTTTCAATTCAGAGAAGTTAAAGAGTCGGAGGTTTTATGGTCCTCGTCCAAAGTTTGAAACACCCCCAGCACTAAAGTTGGGTGGGGTAAGCCAGCCACTCCAAAATCTTGTTTCTTTCTTTCGACCATATTTGATCAATTTTGATATCTTTATTCACAAAGTTAACTTTTTTGAAAAAGACATACATACAAGATTGGAAAGTGCAAATGATAAAATCTTTAATGAAAAAAAGTTACCACTAGTTTTTAAGAAAAGTAAGTCTTCTTTATCATCAAATTATTATTGTTATTTTTTAAATGAAAAAGATAAACATATTTATACCAATATTAAAAAAATCATCTCGATTCGATCGATTAAACCGATTCAACAAAAATCAATGATTTATCCAATCTGATATGTATTTTGAAATTTGAAATCAACCGGACTAATAAAAAATTGGATTAATTCAATAAAAAGTCAAATTAAATCGATAAATAATCAATTTTATATTTATTTTTTCAATTTTTTTTGTAAGTTATAAAAATTAAAATTTTAACTTTTTAATTTTATATTAAAAATCATAATTAAACTAAATATATATATTTTATTAATTATTTACTATATTTACTTATTTAACATTAAAATTATTTATTTTAATATTTATATTATTTTGATTTGAATCGACAGTCCAACCGATCATAACGATTAGATTAAAAATAAAAAATCTTACCCATTTGACATTCAATCCAATTTTTTCAACAATAACTTATACAAACATATATATATAAATAAATTTTCAAATATTAAGAGATAAATAGATAATGTTTTAGAAAGAAAGAAAAAAAGAGTATTTGAAAATCCTGTGGCCGCATTACAAAAAGAAGAAAGAAGTGAAGGGTAACTTCGGTAAATTAAGCTGTTGGCAACTCGCTTTCCGACGCGGAGAGCACTCCGTGTCTGACGCACCTTGTTTTGACTTGAATAAATATCACCCTATCTTAAATCTTGACCGTCCATCATCGATGCTGAATCAATTACACTTTTCCAGGTCATCTCACGAGATTGCCAAGTGTACGCTCAGAGTTCCCTATCTGACCATCTATTAAAAAATAATAAAACAGAAACTTTATTATATAATAATAAATTTTGTTAACGAATAACTAACCACATTTTTTAAAATTATTATATATGTTAATATTTTTATTTAATATATTAAAAATAATAAAAAAAATTATCAATTATATTTAATATAATATTATTATTATAAATAATATATTAATTAATTTTAAAAATTGTACACTCCTTAACAAAACTCTATAATAATATTTCAACTTCCGAGACTCATCTGACGTAAATGAAATCGACGGTCAAACTTTCGTAAATCGCAGAGATAGAAATTAACCACGACGCCTGAAAATGAGCGGGTATATCTGCTGACGTGGCTGCCTTAGCTTAAAAAAAAATAAAGTACACTTATTTCGGTTTGTTAAAAAATACACTTATTCCAAAACTACCAATGACCCACTTATCTCTTAAAATTTATGAAAAATATATTAACTCTCTTAATCCTAAATTTTAAATAAATTTTAAATAAAAAGATAATTATATCTTTGTTAATTATTAATCATATTTTTTTTTATTTTTTATTCATTTTACTTATTTTTTAATTATAAAATAATGAGAATTTAATTATTTTTAATTACTATAAAATTAAATTATAATTCAAGTAAATATTAAATATTTTAAACTTATCTTTAATTCAATTATATATTAATTTTGAGGTGAATTCATTAAATTATTTTTATTTTAAATAAATAAATTATCATTGTTTAAAAAATGTTTAATGGTAAAAAAAATTGATTAAAATAAAAAGAGATAAATAAAAGAGAAGAAAAAAAATGAAAATATAACTATCAGTATCATCCATGAGATTTTATTGAAATTAAACTTACCTCTATTAGTTTGAAAACCATATTTTATCTCTCTAAAAAATAATTAATGTTAGGATTTCATTAATCAAACTAATATTTATTCAAATTTTACTTTAAATATTAAAAATACTCTCATTTTATTTATTTTTCCTTATTTTTATATTTTTCTTTTTTGTTTTAATTATTTTTTATCATTAAATTTTTTTTAATTAATTAATTTTAAATAAAAATAATTTAATGAATTCATCTCAAAGTTAATATATAATTGAATTAAAGATAAGTTTAAAATATTTAACATGTACTTGCATAAAAATTGATTAAAAAAAAAGAAATAAAAGAGAAGAAAATGAGAAAATATAATTATCATCTATGAGATTTTATAAAAAATAAACTTGCATATATTAACTTGAAAAATATATTTTATCTCTCTAAAAAAGTAACTAATCTTAGGATTTTATTAATCAAATTTATATTTGTTTAAATTTGACTTTAAATATTAAGATCCTAATTTTATTTATTTTTCTTATTTTCAAGCCTTATTTTCATTTTTTTTGGTTTTAATCAATTTCTTTATCACTAAACTTTTTAAAATAATTTTATTAATTTATTTCAAATAAAAAAAAATAATACATTCATCTCAAAGTTAATATACTAAATTAAAGATAAATTATTTTTTCTATTGAATTAAATATAATTTTAAAATTAATTAAATTTTTATTATTTTATAATTAAAAAATAAATAAAAAATATATTATTAATAATTAACATAAGTATAATTATTTTTTATTTAAAATGTATTTATAGTTTTAAAGTTCAGGGATTTGGATAAGTGAACTTTTTAATAAAGATTAGGAGGATTAATGTATTTTTCCAAAAAAAAAAAAAAAAACACATCTAAAAACGTACTCGCGGTGGTCCCACCAGCTTTGTCATATGTCGGTGCGTGCGTGCGAGTGGTTTAGCCAGTGAAGTGTCCCACCTACGTGGACCCCACCTGCAGCAGAGGTTGCCTAGCCAGCTCACATTTCATGCCCCTTGGACGAACTTTCTAGAAATCTTTAATGGCCCACGTGTTATTGCGAAATCTCCACGTACCGTTCCCTCATTGGTTTCTCTCGTACGCCCGCCCTTCATGGCTTCATCATCTCAACCTTAGGAAAATAACTCAGCAAATGAAATTAAAGTAAATGATTTTTACTTTTTCTTTTTGATGTATTAAGACCATTTAGTGACATATTAAGATCATGAATGAAAGTATTGAATCGTTCGATTGAATCGCTTTTATTTAATATGGAGTATAAAACTAGTGATTTATTGAACAAGTAAAAATCGAATAAAATCAATATATTTTATTTTTAATTTTTTTTATAAATAATGGATTTGAATTTTTTAATTTTATATTAAAGATAATATCATTAAAGTAAATATACATTTTATTAATTATTTACTATATTTATTAATTATTTTATATTAAATTCATTATTTTAATTCAATCGATTCGATTAGTTGAATTAATGACATGATATTTTATCGATTTAACTTTCGATCTGATTATTTTAACTTTGATTAAAATGATATTTAAAAAAAAATAAAATTATAATCAATATATCATTTTATATTAAAATTTGTAAAATATATTAAATATAATTTTTTTAAAATAATATTTTAACTACTTTTAAAAGGTGTATATAAATTATAAATCTCTGTTAATCATACCCGTTAGTAAGTATTAAACTAGAAAAAATAACCCAATTTTTTATAAATTTTTTATTTTTAAATTGTAATAATATTAATATAATTATATTTTTTTAATTATGAAAATTAAATTTATTATAATTATTTATTTATAAATTATGTAATATAAATGAATTTTTAAATGTTATTTATATATATTTTCAAAAAAATATTTAGACTTTATTATATACTGTATATTTTTATTTATAGGATGTAAAAATTAATAAATAAAAAAGAAGAAACTAAAATTATGGTTTGTATTTTATTCTCTCGTAAGATCGATTTTTCACATATGTTAGCAGCAAGTTCCTTTTTTCTTTTTTAAATTTTTTTCTGAGCAGATCAGGTACAGACCCTCAATCGACCCGTGACTCAACGTGCGGACCTATCCATTTAAATACACCATTTAAAATTAAAACAAAATAATTTTTTTAATTTTTTTCCCGAGCCGGTCTGGTACGGATCCTAAATTGAATCATGAGTCAACGTGTGGACCAATCCCTTTAAATACATTATTTAAAATTAAAATAATTAATAACTAATAAAATAATTTTAAAAAATTTTCCCTGAGCCAGTCGGGTACGGATTCTAAATCGACTCGCGAGTCAATGTGCGGACTAACCCTTTTAAATACATTATTCAAAAATAAAATAAAAAACTAATTAATAAAATAAATTTCTTTTTTTAATTTTTTCATGCGGGTCGGGTATGGATCCAAAACCGATCCGCGAGTCAATGTGCGGATCAATCCCTTTAAATACATCATTTTAAAATAAAATAAAATAAAATAAAGTCAAATAAAAAACTAAAATTAATTAATAAAAATGATTAATAAAATAAATTTATTTTTTATTTTTTCTAAGCGGATCGATTACATATCCTAAACTAACTCGCGAGTAAACGTATGGGTTTAAATACACCATTTAAAATTAAAATAAAAGTAATTAATAAAATAAATTTCTTATTTTAACTATTTTCTCGAGCGGATCGGGTACAGATCCTAAATCGATCCGTGAGTCAATGTGCAGACCAACCCCTTTAAATATATCATTTAAAAAAAAATCTTTAAACTAAAAATAATTAATAAAATAAATTTCTTTTTTATTTTTTTTCGATCAGATTGGGTATGGATCCTAAATCGACCCGCCAGTCAACTTGCAGATCAACCATTTTAAATACATCATTTAAAAATAAAGTAAAGAATAAAAACTAAAAAGCTAAAAATAAAAATAAAAATAATTAATAAAATAAAATAAAATAAAAAATTATTTTAATATGTTTTTCCGAACAGGTCAAGTACGAATCTTAAATCGATTTAAACCGTGAGTTATCGTGTAGACTTTTTTTTTTTTGGTATTATAGAGAAGAACAAAATTGTCTCTAGGACATTTAAAAATATCCCTTGAGTCCTACATACTCAAATTATTTTTTGTGTATTATAACGTAGGACAAAATTATCCCTAAAATATTTCAAAAAATACTCTTTGAATCCTAAGGATTCAAAAAATAATAATAAAAGAAACTAATTTTTTTTACCCTTCCCAAAAAAATAAAATAGGAGGAAAATATTTTTACTTTTCATGAAATTTCAACTGAGTCTCTGAGGACTCAGTTTTAATAATAGTAGATTATTAAATCAATCGAACTTTAAAATGAGAAATCGTAATGGGATGCAAGAAGCGAAAGCGTGCAATTGGGGTGCCCAATTTTTTTTTTACTAGATAGATGCTCGCGCTTTGTTGCAGGTAGGGGTGTTCATTATTCGGTTTTAACCGAATTAATCAACCGAATTTAATTCGGTTCGGTTAATCGGTTAATCAACAAAATTTCTGTTCGTTGATCGGTTAAGGATTTTGATAAATTTCGGCTTTCGATTAATTCTATTCGATTAAACAAAATTAACTGAATTAACCATATTAACCGAAATACTTTATGTTTTTTAGTTATTTTAATATGTTTGATATTTAGATTTTATTATAGCTTTATTATGCTTTGCTTTTGGATTTTGGTTGGTTGGTTGGATATATTATTATCGATGGAGTAGAATTAGCTTGTTTGACATTTTGGTTGGATATAAAATCATGTAATAAAAATAGGTTGTAAAATAAATTGGGTATTTATTTCGGTTAACCAAGAATCGACTGAGTTAACCGAAATTATTTCGGTTCGGTTAATTCACCTCTTATACTATTCGGTTCGGTTAACGGTTAAAGAAAATAAAAATTCGGTTAATTGAAATTTGGTTCTGATAACTCGTATAATTATATAGTTTTTAGTTATGTTTTATTATTGTTTTGTGTCAAATACGAGTTATTATTGTTTAGTCTAATTGTGTTTATAATCTTTTATATTTTTATGTAATTTGGTGTTTTTCACAAGTTTCTTTGAGTGGTTTCAGATTACTAGAATTAAGGGCAAATCCAGTTCAGTTCCAGTTCCGACACCTTTTGCCATATCAGCTATATCTCGAGTTTCACTGAAGCAATAAGGCTGAAATTTTAACCGTGCAAAGTTAAGAGGCATATCTATCTTTTTCATGTTTTACACTTCTTGAAACGGAGTCGTTTTCCCTAGCGAAATCGACCATCAAGTTGGCTGATGTGCAATGACGTCTGTGCTGACCTGTTTTCGTATTTTGCCCATATCTTCTTATCCAAATCAGCAAATGAGCTGATTCCAACGGCTATGGATCAGTAACTGATAGGGGAACATTTTTCTAGAAGACCATGTGATCAGATCAGGCCTCCAAAATTGACAAAATCGACCATCAAGTTGGCTGATCAAAATTGTCATACAATATGACGAAAATTGTTAGAAAAATGCACCCACCTATTATACCTACCTTTGAAATTTGTAAAGCTTGTCTCTTGTCATTTAGCCCTCCAAAATGTGTATAAATAGAGGGCCTTGGATGATTGTAAGATATGGTAGATTGGTAGGAAATTAGCCATTGTAATAAAATTCTCTAAGTTTTCTTCTTTTTTCTTTTCTCTAGTTTTCTTTTTCTTTATTTTCTTCTTCTTCTTGTTTCTTTTATTTCCTTCTTAGATTCTCTTTAATTTTATGTTTATGTTTACAATGCCTATGCTAGGCTAAACTTCTATTTGGTTAAGGGTGATTTCAAAGCCCTAGACATGTTTTGTGATTGATTTTCAGATTCTATCTATCATTAATTTTCTATCAAAGTTGCTTATGTTCTTCTACAAGAATTGTTCATGATGTTGTCTTGATTTATTTAGGTGTACAACTAGATAGATCTTGATAATTATCTATTGCTAGTCTAGGAGTCTTGATCCGTGTAATTGTCTTGATTTCCTATTCATAAGTGGCAATTTGTGATTAATGATTATGGTCAAGTTTTCAATAATTGCAAAGTGGAACATAACCTAAGTTGAACAATCCGAGCTTATGTGTTTGTTGCTTAGATCAACCTATCTTTCTCATCATAAAGCTGCCATTAAATTGAATTTAGAGAGCTTATTCTAGGTTGTTTAATGGTTAGAGATTAAATAGAGAGCTTGTTCTATTTAACGACAAACTAAGGAAAGATTGGGATAACAGAGCTTGTTGTTATCCACGGTTGTTAACTTTGATAGTTGGTTGATATTGATAGATTTGAAATTGATTCTTAATGATGTCTAGTGGTGGAGAATGAAACCTTAACCATATTTTTCATATTTGATTCTTCTTACTTACTTGTTTTCTTACTTTTCTAGTTTGCTTATTTTTAAAAGTATATTTATTTTTATTGGCTGGTTATACCGCCTAATTTGTATATTAACTTTGTTTTATTTTTATTGGCTGGTTATACCGCCTAATTTAGTATATATATTTTTATTGGCTGGTTATACCGCCTAATTTAGTATATATATTTTTATTGGCTGGTTATACCGCCTTGCATCTTATTCTTATTATTTACTTTAGTTTAAATCTGGCTTCAAAAAACCCCTTTTCTTTTATTGTTCTTGAATTTAAGTTTTAAACTATTAACTTATAAACTAAAACCCAATCCCTGAGGACTCGACCCTTGCTAACTACTATACTTACAATTTATCTTTTTAGTGCAAGGTTAAATAAGATACACTCTTTTGGGTGCATCAAATTTTTGGCGCCGTTGCCGGGGATTGTTTTTTTTAGTTTATTTGTTACTTGGTTTATTCTTATTTTCAGTTCTAATGATATTTATTTTCTTGTACATACGGGTTTTTCTTATCAAATTTTGAAAGAAAAAAAAAAACGATGGAATTGAGCAATCTAACACTTGAAGAGTTGGTGGCATACATGAACATGGAGAATCAACAAGCCAAGCTCACCTCCCCAGTTCAACAATTGGCCATGGGAGGATGTCAAGGCCATCAAGTGTTCGAAGACCAACAGTATGATCATTACTCAAACACTTACCATGAGGGATGGTGGGATCATACTAATTATGGCTACTCGAAAAATTACCAAGAAGTAGATCCTTATGCCAATTACACTCATCCATCTAGCTTCAATCAATCATGGTCTCAAGAACCAGATCTTTTTCAACCACCACATATGATTCAAAACTCAGGTACTTATTTAGAAGATCTTGTACATTCTCTTGTTACTGATACTTTGCAATTTCAACAGGAAACAAGGGCAAACATCCAGAGTTTGGAAAAGCAAATGAGCCTATTGGCTAGTAGTATGGTGGAATTAGTAGCAGAAAGATCTCTAGCACTCCCTTCCCAAACGGTGATTAACCTAAAGGAGAATGCTACTATTGTGACCTTGAGAAATGAGGAACAAGATGAGGATGAGACAAAACCAAAGATGGATTCACTTCTTGAGGATAATGAAGCCACCATTCAAATTGAGAGTACTTTGACACCTCAGGTAGCTTTTAAGGTTCTTATTTCTACTAATGTTCCTTCTCCACTTTTTCCTAGCAGATTTGCAAAGTCCAAGAAGGAGGAACATGAACAACAATTTTTGGAAACCTTAAACAGCTTGCTTGTGGATGCCATTAGACAAGTACCAAGATATGCACAATTCCTCAAAGAGCTATACCCCACCAAGAATGATGAAATAATACGTGTGGGGGAGAATGCATTGGCTGTTTTGCAAAGAAAACTTCCTCCAAAACGCAAAAATCCGAGAAGTTTCATGTCTAAGCCAAAAGATCCTAAAAAGCCAAGAAGGGGAATTGGCTAGACTGGAAACAATCAATCAAGTGCTAATTGGGGGAGGCAGCCTAATTAGTGAAAGCATTGCCAAACTGCCATCCTCAGATTTGCTCTCTTTTTCTTTATCTTTTTCTTATGTTTCTTTGTTAATTGTGTTTAGTGTTTTTAAGTTCATTTAGGCTGCATAAGTTTATTTTGTTTAATAGTTCTTTTCACTTACACATGATTCTTTCATTTGGGTTAATAGCATTACATTAATGACAATGTAAGAATTATGTGTGAGGGGAAGAATTTAGGATTTTATTTAGAGTGTTTGTTTTTGAGTCTTTTTATGTTGTTTTTCTTTCTGATCCTTGTTTTGAAAATAACTAGATGTAAATATAATTTTTAATTTTTTTTAAACCCCGGTTAAATGGCGGATAACGGTACTCCGTGATTATTTAAATCGGTTCCATCAGCTACCCACAAAACTGATATTGTATATAAATTTCTCTTCCAATTTCTCTTTCAATTTTTTTCATTTTTTTTTTCAGGATGGATGATATTCTCACAAGATTGCAGAAACGATTTCCTCCTTTTCCTCGAAATATTTTACTGAAGCTTTACCAAGTTCGATTCGAAAGATTAAGAATGCTTATGCATAAAGGGATTCCTGAAGACATACGTTGGATAATTGAAGCCAAGGTACGTGAAGATGAATATCTTCCTGTTTTGCATTTACCAGGTACAGGTAGAAGCACTTTTGCAAAGAAGCGACGAGCAAAGCGCATGAGTTCAAATTGCCACAAATGTGCACGATGGACGTGTAACGGTAAATGTCGTTCTATTGGGATTCCGTCCTCTAATCAAGATGATAAAATTGAATTCATTAAGGATGGACTGAGTAAGGAGAATTTGGGTAATATCCAACTTTCTCTTGAGACGCATCCTAGTGGAGACGTACAAAGAGAAATTCTTGATTTATGGCCGCAATTCCAAAGGGAATGGCAACATCTTGGGAATCTGATGTTAAAAGACCCTGTTTGCCAGCTTGTAAGAAAACTGGATGGGAAGCATATCCTCGACTCATAAAAGGCGTTTAAGCCGTTTCTGGACGTAAAACCAGAGGAAGATGTGAGCCACAATCACAACTACAATAAATGACTTCTCAGCTTTTGGTTTGATTTGCAATAACTTTATTTCGGTTTAATTTACGTGTTATTCGATTTGTGTAATTATTCTCATTTTTTTTTATTTGTCTTTTACGGTTGATTTTTCTTCTCTTTTTGATTTTCTTCCTGAAATCACGCAAAAATCTTTTGTTAGGTTAACATTTTCTTCTGACAGGTCAAATACACTTTCGGCGACATTATTACTCTTGAATTTTACGGTTGATTTTTCTTCTTTTTTTGATTTTCTTCTTGAAATCACGCAAAAATCTTTTGTTAGGTTAACATTTTCTTCTGACAGGTCAGATACACTTTCGGCGACATTATTACTCTTGTCTGATTCACTACTCAGTCCTCTATATATTACACTATGTACTCATTCTCTTTCAGACACTCGAAAAAAAAGAAAAAAAAAAAGAAAAAAAAATGGAAAGTACTTCGTCCCAACGCATTAAAAAAATTTGTGTTTTTGGAGGTGCTTATCCAGGGAAAAATAACATATTCGCTGATGAAGCCATAAGAGTTGGAGTAATACTTGCCCAACAAAAGATCCAGTTGATTTATGGAGGCGGTAGTACGGGTTTAATGGGAGCAGTCGCTACAGCAGCACACGCCGGAGGAAGTCCAGTTCTAGGAATCGTGCCAAAACTATTCACAGATTTTTGTGGACCTACCTTGGGTAAGGAAATACAAGTCTGGAGTATCCTTGAACGGATAACAATCATGTACCATTCTGCCGATGCATTCATTGCTTTACCAGGAGGTCTGGGTACATTGGAAGAAATAGCTTGCGTGGCTTCTTGGTCATCTTTGGTCACAAATAAGAAACCCATTGGTTTGCTTAATATTAATGGTTATTTTAGTAATTTGCTTTCATATTTAGATTATGCTGTGGATAATGGATTCATGTTTTCAGAGGCAAGGAGAACCATAATTTCTGCTACAACCATTGATGATTTACTCAAAAAGCTCCAAGCTTATGAGTATTTATCTGCTACGGTTGTTTCGCAAACGCTCGGAAAAAGAAAAAGAGATATGGACGAGCAAGGAGTGGATTGCACTTTGTCTTTGTGACATTATCTAACATTTTGTTTGTTGTGTCTCAGTTATAATAAGTGGTTAGCAACCTCTGCAGGTAATATCTCCTAAATTCTACCTTTAAAATTTGACATTGGGGACAATGTCATATTTTAGTAGGGGGTAAGGGACATATTTTGCTAATTTAAAAAAAAAAAAAAAAATTTGTGTTTTAAGCAATTTAGAAGTATTAATTCTGAACAAGGTCTGAGTAAGGGAGACTTGAGACATACCTTGTCAGTTTGATTTTAATCTTTTTATGTTTACTTGTTAATTTTTGTTTAGTATTTTAGGATTATTTAGGTTGCATGAGTTTGTTTTGTTTTGAGTCTTAGTTGTTCCTATTCTTATGTTATTAGTTATTTTCTCTTATACATGATTCTTTCATTTGGGTTAATAGACTTACATTGAGGACAATGTAAGAATTAAGTGTGGGGGAAATGATTTAGGATTTCTTTTATTTTTGTCTACTATTTTTTTTATGAGTATTTATTATTATTTTTAGTGTGTTTTAGTTCCTTTTCAATACTATGATGAGATATGAATTGCATAAGTCTAAAACAGATTTATTAGTGAGAAGATTTTCATGAGAATTGAACTTGATATCAATCGTTTTATGATCCAATATTAATATGATATGTTGATTGAGAAAGAAGCATGTTTAGACTTAATCTGACTTGTATAATCATCCTTGTGAGTTTTTGAGCCTATAATGATTGACGCATTATACAAATCAATCTAATTTCTTTCTTGAGTGCTCTTATGATTACATGATTCTCTAGAACTTGCTTTAGACCTTGTTGAGACTATATTGATGCATGTGACAACATGAATATGATAGAGGCATTAGGATTTTTAGCCAGGGCCAAACAGCCATCCCTTATTGATGTTCCAAGAGAACACACCCCTAGTGAGCCAATTTGAGCCTACATTGAATAAGCTATTTATTTGGTAACCACAACTTACACCTAGCCTAAATATAACCCTTGTTCTAAAGATGGATTATATATTTTGAGACATATTGCAAAAAAAAACAAGGGATATTTTTAGTTAAAAATTTGGGTTGGAAACAAAAGATAAGTGTGGGGGAAGAAAAGAAAAGAAAAAGTCAAGAGAAAAAGAAAGGGATCATTGTCAAATACATTCCCATATTAAAAAAAAAAAAATCTTCTCTTGAACTTCTAGTTAAAGTAAAGAAAAAGATATTACAAAGTTGGTTAGAATGATGCAAAGGCTCAACATGAATATTTAGCCTATGTTATTATGTGCTTTATAAGAGTTTTGAGAAGTTTTATTTGTATGATCTTATTATGTCTCTAAACTCTATGAACTCTTTGGAACCTTTGTGATATCTTTATCATTTTGTTCTTTAACCACATTATAACCCTTTGGCCCCATTACAACCTTGAATAAAGACCTGTTGATTTATGAAGTTGTATGATCTAAATAGTGGAGAATAGGTGGACAAGCAAGCATATGGTAGAAGTGTTTTCATGAGATTGATTGAGTGTAAACACTTTACCACTACTTTAAAGAGTGAAAATCAAGAGAGTATCCCATGTGAGAAGTTGAGATTAAGTTTGAATATGCACTATTTTGATTGAAATATGTTATGTTAATATTGGCTTAACTCAAACTATTTACATTCAAGCAAGATTTTTTGTGAATTTCTTTAAGCTATTGATTAGTTTTTAAGACTTGTCCAATGATTATCTCTAATTTATATTGGAAGGATTAGTTATAATTGTTATTTTTAGTTTTTCTTATGTCTTCAATGTTTGTGGGTATCGTCCTAGTAAACCCTCACGAGACTAAACTCGTCCACTAGGGACACCTAGGGGTTTAAAGGCTTGTGTCACATGCTAAGTGCCACCGTGATTTCCTACGAAAGTGGATTAGATTAGATTTTCTTATTTTATTTTTATTGAGTCGTTGCTAGGGACTAGCAACAATCTAAGTGTGGGGGTGTGATAACTCGTATAATTATATAGTTTTTAGTTATGTTTTATTATTGTTTTGTGTCAAATACGAGTTATTATTGTTTAGTCTAATTGTGTTTATGATCTTTTATATTTTTATGTAATTTGGTGTTTTTCACAAGTTTCTTTGAGTGATTTCAGATTACTAGAATTAAGGGCAAATCCAGTTCAGTTCTAGTTCCGACACCTTTTGTCATATCAGCTATATCTCGAGTTTCACTGAAGCAATAAGGCTGAAATTTTAACCGTGCAAAGTTAAGAGGCATATCTATCTTTTTCATGTTTTACACTTCTTGAAACGGAGTCGTTTTCCCTAGCGAAATCGACCATCAAGTTGGCTGATGTGCAATGACGTCTGTGCTGACCTGTTTTTGTATTTTGCCCATATCTTCTTATCCAAATCATCAAATGAGCTGATTCCAACGGCTATGGATCAGTAACTGATAGGGGAACATTTTTCTAGAAGACCATGTGATCAGATCAGGCCTCCAATATTGACAAAATCGACCATCAAGTTGGCTGATCAAAATTGTCATACAATATGACGAAAATTGTTAGAAAAATGCACCCACCTATTATACCTACCTTTGAAATTTGTAAAGCTTGTCTCTTGTCATTTAGCCCTCCAAAATGTGTATAAATAGAGGGCCTTGGATGATTGTAAGATATGGTAGATTGGTAGGAAATTAGCCATTGTAATAAAATTCTCTAAGTTTTCTTCTTCTTTCTTTTCTCTAGTTTTCTTTTTCTTTATTTTCTTCTTCTTCTTGTTTCTTTTATTTCCTTCTTAGATTCTCTTTAATTTTATGTTTATGTTTACAATGCCTATGCTAGGCTAAACTTCTATTTGGTTAAGGGTGATTTCAAAGCCCTAGACATGTTTTGTGATTGATTTTCAGATTCTATCTATCATTAATTTTCTATCAAAGTTGCTTATGTTCTTCTACAAGAATTGTTCATGATGTTGTCTTGATTTATTTAGGTGTACAACTAGATAGATCTTGATAATTATCTATTGCTAGTCTAGGAGTCTTGATCCGTGTAATTGTCTTGATTTCCTATTCATAAGTGGCAATTTGTGATTAATGATTATGGTCAAGTTTTCAATAATTGCAAAGTGGAACATAACCTAAGTTGAACAATCCGAGCTTATGTGTTTGTTGCTTAGATCAACCTATCTTTCTCATCATAAAGCTGCCATTAAATTGAATTTAGAGAGCTTATTCTAGGTTGTTTAATGGTTAGAGATTAAATAGAGAGCTTGTTCTATTTAACGACAAACTAAGGAAAGATTGGGATAACAGAGCTTGTTGTTATCCACGGTTGTTAACTTTGATAGTTGGTTGATATTGATAGATTTGAAATTGATTCTTAATGATGTCTAGTGGTGGAGAATGAAACCTTAACCATATTTTTCATATTTGATTCTTCTTACTTACTTGTTTTCTTACTTTTCTAGTTTGCTTATTTTTAAAAGTATATTTATTTTTATTGGCTGGTTATACCGCCTAATTTGTATATTAACTTTGTTTTATTTTTATTGGCTGGTTATACCGCCTAATTTAGTATATATATTTTTATTGGCTGGTTATACCGCCTAATTTAGTATATATATTTTTATTGGCTGGTTATACCGCCTTGCATCTTATTCTTATTATTTACTTTAGTTTAAATCTGGCTTCAAAAAACCCCTTTTCTTTTATTGTTCTTGAATTTAAGTTTTAAACTATTAACTTATAAACTAAAACCCAATCCCTGAGGACTCGACCCTTGCTAACTACTATACTTACAATTTATCTTTTTAGTGCGGACATGTTATCAAATTTGAATTGATACTTTGCAATAATTTTGAAAGATAAAAAAGCAAGAGAAGTAAAAATAATAATTTAGAAAAATAATAACTCTTATCCTTATACGACACCTGGTATAAATTGAGAGTTATTTGAATATGGTCAATTAGATCTGATAATTTCAGACACAACATAATTATACGATACGAACAGAACATGGAAAAAATAATTAAAACACGACATGAAACGAAAATAACATGAACACGACACAAATACACGAACGTGTCAAAATTTATATAAATATATAATACCTTGAATACGATTATGACAGAAAAAATAACATGAACGTTATGACACACGACACAAAATTGAGAGTTATTTGAATAGTGTCAATTAGACTTGACAATTTCGGATACAACATGATTATACGACACGAACACAACATAAAAAAATAATTAAAATACTACACAAAAAATAACATGAATATGACACAAATACACGAACATGTCAAGATCTATATAAAACGAATTATTAACGTGTAAAAATTTATATAAATTTATAATACTTTAAACACACGATAAAATAACATGAACATGTTACGAACATACAATTTTTCTCTAAATTGAATCATTATGACAAATTATGCAATAAATGGGATGAATTGAGACACGACATAAACAAATAAAATTTTCTCTATATTGAATCACCATAACATATTTGGATGAATTGAAACACGACACGAACACGTGAAAAAAAAATTAAAATACGACACGACACGAAAATAACATGAACATAACACAAATACATGAACGTGTCAAAATCTACATAAAATGAATTATTAACATGTAAAAATTTATATAAATTTATAATACTTTGAAAATACGAAAAAATAACATGAACACGACACGAAAAATAACATGAATACGACACGAATACGCGAACGTGTCAAAATCTACATAAAATAAATTATTAACGTGTAAAAATCATATAAATTTATAATACTTTGAACACACGAAAAAATAACACGAACACGAATACTTTGAACACACAAAAAAAATAACACGACACGAATACGCGAACGTGTTAAAATCTACATAAAACGAATTATTAACGTGTAAAAATTATATAAATTTATAATATTTTGAATACAAAAAAAAAAATAATACTAACACAAAAAAGACACTGCTTAGTTGACTAATGAATTAAAATGACCTAATTAATCTTAAAAATATTAATACAAAAAACGGCACTACTTAGTTGGTTAATGAATTAAAATGACTTAATTAATCTTAAAAACATTAACTAAACCATTGCTTAGTTGGCTATATCTCATGGTTTCTTAAAATGACCTAATTAACCTTAAAAACATTAACTAAGCTATTGCTTAGTTTGCTAGATCTCATGATTTCAATTTTCCTAATTGAAGCTTCTCATTGATTTAGGGGATAGCTTTTAAGGTTAGTTATAGATTTTTCTTATTATTATTATTATTATTATAATAAAGTACAAGCTTAAGTTTGTCAACGTGAATACTTACGTGGAAATCTCCTTTTATTGATATGTAGGACAAATCTAAATAAAATTATATTTTATCTCCCACCGATCACCCATCGAATTTTAAAATTCAAAAAAAATATATAACATTATCAACTCTTTATTATTTTTAATAGAAAGTGTTAGTTATATTTGGAATATATATTTTTAACTAATTCTTTTTTACCACAAATTTTATTTTAAAATTTTCATGTGTTAATATAGTACAATTATCGCTTGAAGTTCTTTCTTTACAAGTAGATCATTTTTGTGTAAAGTTTGCTAGATAATAAGTCTCTTGACTTTTTATTAGATGTTAAACTATCGATATCAATATAATATTAAACTTTTTATGGATTTTTCTATCCTAATCATATCAGAATTTTGGAATTTTTTTTTTATTTCATGTCTTAATGTTTAAATGAGTCCTTAATCATTTAATCAAAGTAAAATAATGTTTTATTTTCTCATTTCAAATCTTTGGTAATTATAAATTGGCGCGCTTTCCTTTATTTCATTATTTTTTTGGTAAGCTTTGATAATTTTGAAAATGCAACGAAGTGCGGATATAAAGTTATCGAATAAAATTTGGTTACATGAACCTTTATATGAACATTTTCTTTTGATGAAATATAGAATAATGCATTAAGTTATGCAATTTAAGCAAATTCAAATAAAATATCAAATCTTTATATTTGGATTTGAAAATGTTTAAAATTATAAATTTACCACAATCAAATAGAATAAAAAATTCATACTTTTCTAAATTATTATAAATTAGAAATATTTTTATTCTAAAATATATATATTTTTTAAAATTATAAATCAATCAAATTAATGAATATACAAGACTTAATTATTCTAATTTTATGAGTGTATAATTATATATAATAGATCAATAAAAATATGTATATTTTTGTTAAGATAATATTAAAATTAAAATGAATTAAAAAAACAAATTTAAGTTATAAATATAATAAAAAAGTTATGTGCATCGCACGAGTTAAAAAACTAGTATATATAATATAACAAGGTACATGCCTACATGGAAAAGTTTGCTTATGTTGATACTTACACGTGGACATTTTCTTTTAATGATACATAAGATAAGACTAATATTAATATATATTATATTCAAATTTAAAATTTTCAAAAAAACATTTATCCAAGTTTCTCAATTTTATAACTTTAAAAAAAAAAATTACCTTTATAAATTTTCTTATAATGGATTACGTTTTAACTTTTTAAATTAATTCTAATTATTTTCTAAAATGATTACTCTTTATACTCATTCAAATTTATATAACTATTCAAAATTAAAATTTCTAATGAGGAAGGAGTTGAAAATAAAAACAAAATCAACAATTTGATATCAAGAAAATATTTTTTCGTGCATCTATGAATAATGCATATAAAATTCGTGCATCGCATAAGCAAACATTAGGACATATAAACTAATATATAGTTTGTGACCCATAAAATGTTCTTGCACACTAATCAAATAATTACAGGATTTAATTATTTATTCATATGTAAATAACATTTATCATAAAATTTTAATAATATAACAAAATATTACTTTTTTATGATCCTAAAAGTTTGTGTGAAATATATTTTACATTTTTGTAGGACATATAAACTATCAAATTAATTAATGAGACAAAAAGGGGTTAGTTTTGATTATAAAATTATATTTATATATGGATTATCAGTAAGTTAAGTTTATAATCAAATTAATAATAATGAGTTTTATATATACACTAATCATTTAGGTATTCTATAAACAAAATGTGATAAATTAGAAATGTATAGTTAAACAATCTTTTAATAAATAATATATATGTAAAAGATTTATTTAATAGTATAAAAACTAAATTATTACTACATATATTTTTTGTAGATTTGAATAAATCACTATCCAATTAAAGGAAAATAAAATTTATGCCGGCATTTTAAATATGCTATGGCTAATTTAAATATAATATCCATATTATATGTAGTAATAATTTTTATATAATATCCAACTAGGAATAATATTAAGATAAACAATTTGATTTTGAAAAGAAAAAACTAAGTGATAATCAAATTTAAATTATGTTATTTATCAAATAATTTTATCTAACAAATTTTTTAAATTTAATATCAAAATTTATTAAAGATTGAATTTTTTTTGAATTCAAACATATTAAAATCATAATTTATCTATATATATATATATAGATAATAAATTTTTATGGAATGAAATCAGGTTCAAGAATGAAAATAAAGAGCTCACAAAGTGAGAGCATTGCCTCCAAACCAAGGTTATTTTATTAGTTACGATTAGAAATTGAAGAAGACAAGTTTTTATTATATTTTTTTTATTGGTTTTGACAGGAATTGGCAAAAGTTAGAAAGAATAAGAGGAAGCTACATTATACTCTCGCGCAAGTAAGCACGTTTTCGATCTTTATTATACTCTTCAAGACATGGTTTATGATGGAATTAAGAATTAAGAATTAAGAAAAAGAAAATAAATTTTAATTTGAATTGAACAAGATTTTATTGTTGTTGCTTTGCAATAATAAGAGTTATAAGAACTTATATGATGGCCGGCTTTGAGTCAATGACAATTATTGACTAAAAAGCATGCATATTAAAAGCTTAATCTTGCATTTCTATGAAAAAATAAGTCGTCAGAATGGGAGAAAAGCAATGAAATAAATATAAATGTTTCATTGTGTGTTTTCATTGTTAATAATTGTCATTAACTAAAAGTCGATCATCATATAAGTTCCTATTATGCATGCTTTTTATTAGAAAAACAAAGTCTAGATCTATCTTCATCATCTCTCGAAAAAGAAAGTAATTAAACACTTTCACTTAAAAAAAAAAAACTAATAAGAGACCAATTTCACACTTTGTTATTTTCCTTCTTTTATCTTTATTTTACAATTTAATTAGATTACAACTTTAAATTAAAATTGTATATACATTTAAAAAAAGAAAACTCTTCATTAATTTTCCCCGTAAGAATCACTTGACTTCATTCATCAAATAATAATCACCAATTAATCAATAAATTGTAACGATCCTGAAGATAACAAGAGAATGATAAGTGGAGGAGCAACCTAGCCGATTTGCATGAAAGAGCAAAGTAACATGAATCGAAGAAAACACCATCACATATCAGCAGGTAGATGACAATGTCTCTACATTGATTGGAGAATGTTGTATCTATTTGACGAGGTTCAGATGTCATTCCTTATTTTTTTACTTGCCATAAAGACATTCGAGTAATTAGTGATTTCAGGATTGTGATCCAGTATAAGGCTGACTAAAGCTAACACACAAAACCAAACATGCCTGTCCTTAGTAGCCTTGGCTTACTATTCAGCAATTTCAATGGCAATTATTATTGTATGATATTATCTTTTAGAATTCTTTTTGAATGATATTATCCTTTTGATTTTCAAAAAAATTATTATTATTCATTAAAAATAAAAATTTAAAGAATGTAACAAATTATTTAATATATTTATATCTTTCTTTTAATTATTCAAGTTTTATAAAATTATAATAAATTTTAGTCTTTCTATCGTAGTAAATTATTTTTTATTAAAAATATAAAAATATCATTTCAACATATAATATGTAAGCATAATTTGAGTTTGACAATTTATGTTTTTTCATTACTTTTTTGTAAAAATAATTGAGGAGTAGTTTTTTTTTTTTAAATGAATAGGTATATAATTTTCTCAAAAAATCTTATGACCGCACAAAGTTCTAAATTTAATTGTAAAAAGATTCAAACTACTATTTAACTTAAATATGATTCAAATTAATTTGTATCTTACAATATTAACTTAAAAATTAATATATTGATATTTATATCTTAACATTTGTGATTGCATAATTATATTAATAAAAAAAATACATCTATATTTTTTAATATAATATAAAATAATTTAAAATTACGAATATAATAAAAAAAATCGTGCATCGCACGGATTAAAAAGTTAGTTATATATATATATAAATAAAATATAAAAGGATCATGTGACTAGGCTTAGTGGGGGTGTGACGCAAGCGCCAGAGGAGCCACGTAAGAAAGAAACGTGGACCGTTGATTGGTTGGCATGATTAACGATGATCCGTATTTTGCGGTGGGACTCAAAAAGAGGCATGTGATTGGGGGATCTGACGTGGTGGGGTGAGATTTTTTTTTTAAATATCAATCAGTTAAGATGAGATATATATAAATATAATATAATTAATGTATTTTTTAAAATTTAATATAAATAATATATTAAATTAAAAATTTTAAATAATTTTTAAATAATGTTTATAAACATAAATTAAACAACCTTCCTTTTAGCTGTTCAATACAATTCGTGCTTAAGGTTGAGGGCCTGAGGGGGTTTAATTTCAGACCGGGGCACGGGCATTGATATTTGATACCGACAAGATGATGTGTCATCCAGGCAGATGGTTTACTAAGCAACGTAGTTGGGTCCCAGTTGACGTGGACAAGAAGCTAATAATATGTTTGAGATCCCATCCGATTTAAAATTTTAAATTCTTTTGATAAAATAAAAGAGAAGAATGGCTCACTGTAAAATTTTAAAAGATTTAATGTGTTTTAATGATATTTTTTAATATTATTATATATAATAATATCTCTATTCAATACATTAAAAATATGAATAAAATTATTAATTTTTATAATTAATATAATATTATTATTATAAATAATATATTAATTAATTTAAAAAATATTTAAAGACTCTCATTAATAAAATTTAATTTTAAATTTTATTTATCTAAATTATAGTAAACATATCTTTGCATTGGCGAAAATAGGCCTGGCCGCCGCTTTTTCTGAAATCAATGGCATTGGTTCACACCATATCACAAATGCACCGAAAATGTATATATTTATACATTATTAAGTAAATTAGATGATATAACTTAATTAAAATTTTTAAAAAATAAATGTAAATAATTTTATTTTTAATGAGGTGTCATCATCTAGTTTACTAATAATGATAAATTTATATACTGTCAGTACATCCAATATAAATTTATTATTTTTATATATCGTATTTATATTTAAAGTATTATATATCTTTATTAATAACAAAATTGATGATTGAAATGGTATTATGAGTTTATTAACATCAATTCAGATAAAGATAATACAAAAAAATTCAAATAAATCATAATATAAAATAATATAATAAAATTATTGATGTATTTTAATTTTTTATATATATATTTTTGAAAAAAACCGTCAACTTCTTCCTTAAAAAACTATCAATTTTAAAAGAAAAAAAAAACTATCGATGCATGCATAACTTCTTTTTTCTTTTAAAATATATTTTTTACATGATATTTTCTATCCCACCAACATATTGGGTGTGCATATATATAATTTATATAAATTTTAATACGTTAATATATTATATAAATTTTGACATTTTCATATTTTCATGTTGTGTTTATATTATTTTTTCGTATTATATTATATTATATTATATCATATTTTATATTATTTTTAATTATTTACTTTTATCATATAATCGTGTCGTATTTAAAATTATCAAATCACAAGTATGTAAACCTCTAAGTTCTTTCAATATTTTATGTATGGAATTAATTCAGATAGTAACCATATCTTTTAACAAATGTTATGTAATTTTCGTACTATCATTAGTCATTAATTTTTTTATATTGAAAAAAATTATTGATCTTTATATATTACCGATTAACTTCATGTTAGATATCTAACATTTAGTATGATAGTGTACATCTACCAAAAAGAAAAATATAAACAATCTAATTTTTTTTTTTTTTTATAACAAACTCTACTTAAGCCTTAAGAGGTAAGATTGATTGAAGTTAGACCCGATAATTTTAAACACGATATGATTATACGTTTGAACACGGTAAAGAAAAATAATAAAATACGATATGACATGAAAAAATAATATAAACACGATAGAAATACACGAACGTATCAAAATTTATATAATAAAAATTATTACTATGTCAAATTTATATAAATATATAACTAACAAAATAATACGAATATAATATAAATATACGGATTATCAAGAAGTTTAACATGAGCAGGTCTTTATAACATATATGGTCTAAAACATTTTTTGGTAGTTAATTGCCTACTCTGGGGTCTGGAAGTCTCCAATGGGTCATGCTTATGGTCCGTAGCTCAGTGGACCAAAACATACGATCGAGCAAGCCTGTTAGTAGAAAACCCTTTTTGCAACCAGGCCCAATTTTAGCATACTTTTCGCACATTTGCTGTCATCTAATCAGGTCTAGAGGGATGGCAGTAAGTTAGATATATGATTTTTTTGTAATATCTGAATTTGAATTTTGCAAATTTATTTTAAAATCTGAATACGTTTATTATCCGCATTAAATCGAAATATTACTATCCGAATCCGAATTAAATAATATTATCCGTAAGATATCCGAATCTGATAAATATCTGAATTCAGTAAGTAAAAAAATTAAAAATATATAAAATCAAACAAAAAGTAATTTTAAATTCAAATAAATGGATAATGGATTCGGGTATCCTCTTCGAATTCTCAAAAATAAGCGGATTCGAATAATGGATATCCGAAGTTTCATATCCGCATCCTCTCCGAATCCGCTGCGGATATTAATTATAATATCCGAATCCGAATTTTATTTGAATCCCCAAAAATTAGATCGGATAATTGCAAATATCTGAACCCGCACCATCCATTGCTATCTTGCTCATGGATTGGGCCGGATATAGGTAAATATTTTGGTAATTTGGGTTTTTCTGATCTGAATTTCTATTCATTAAATAAAAATAGTTTTTATTTAAATTTAATTATAAAATATATCTAAACATTAATATAAAAATAATTTTTTAATATTTTTCGAACAGTGAGACAGGCTTTCGGGCCGGATACGAAAAGGGTTTGGATAAGAAAAAAAAATTCGAGCAATAGTTTGACCCGACCCATGAACAAAGAAAAATTTGCAGACTTAGAGATTTTTTTTATAAAGAAAGTTTCAATCTAAGAATAAAGAAAAAAATTACAGATTTTAGGATTTAAATTTCATATCTACTGGTAATTCTTAAAAATTATTGAATAAACCAATTGAAGTAAAACGGGGTTAATGAACGGTCTTTGCCTCTTTCTAATCAAAATTAGGAATTACTGCAGCTGTAATCAACATTTCCAGGCAAAAGTTTTCATAATTCTTCAAGAACTTCTATAATGGGAGTTCCCTTATATTTCATGGAATCTGAAGTCTTTTAAGTTAATGAAGGATTTATTTGGGTCTTGAAGTGTATTCTTCTTCTCCCACAGTCATTGCTTCAAAGGTTCATTTGCGGGCATAAAGCCATGATGTTAAATTAAACCTTTCAAAATCATTTTAACTTTCACTTTTCTATATAATCTCGGGCTCAGCCAGCAGCGATTGAGTCCTCTTCTCTCTACAACTCTACCAATCCAGCAGCAATCCACTTCAATAAAAAATGACGCTTTCTTTATCCGAATCTTTGTTCATTTCAGGCAGATTTTGGTGGTATTGATGTGGAAGATTTAAATTGTGATCGAAGACGCGTTTTCAGTCATGTCGCGTTTATTATGATTACGGATATAAAAAATACTATCACGATCAATTGAGTGAATATTGACGTCGGAGAAAATCAAAATCGTAAAATAATTATTGTAATATTGCGCTGCGATCATTTTTTAAATCCTATTGTTGGTGACAAAGGCAATGTTGTCAAGTTATTTAAGTGAAGATTCAAATAAATTTAAAGCAATCTTTAATGTTGGTTACTTGGGTGAGCATTCGATCGATTCAGTTTTAACATTTTTAAAATCGATTAAACCGAATAAACTTGTAAAGCCAATCTAACCGACCGAAAATATCCAAAACCGAAAAAATTGAATTGAACTCAATCGGTTCGGTTTAGTCGGTTTTTTTGGTTTTGATTTATTTGAGTTATGAATTTTTATTTGTTTGAGTTATGAGTTTTTTATTTGTCTGGGTTATGAGTTGTTGGATTTGGTTAGTTTAATTTTGGATTAGATTGGGTTGAGTTAAATTGTTAATTGTGTTTGTGTCTAAATAAAAATAAAAATATTTATTTATTTTTAATTAAGTGTCGATTTGTTCGATCGATTTGATATAAAAATAAAAAATTACAAACTAATTGAATAAACATATTTAAACTGAATAAATTAACATACCCAAATCAAAACTAAACCGAATGAATCAAATTGTTTTGATTTCGATCAATTTATTCGATTATTCGATTTTTTGCTCACCGTTAATTACTCAAATTCTGATACCAGCAGGTTTTGGGCTGTATTTCCGGCACAGTCTGGGCCTTTTGGTCGTGCTACTGATGGAAGACTTTATCAGGCAACTTCCGTAAATCAGTCATTGCATCTTGATTTGCAGCTGTCTTCCATAATCAATATGCAACTTCGCATAAGTAACACACTTTATTCCTAACCCTAGGCTTTTACTCGTTCCACATTTCCTTATGCTTTACCTCTAGGATACCGGGATAGCGTGGGAGCGACGTGAAGATTGTTTTGTTTATTTTTGTTTTATTATTGTATGGATATTGAAAATATTTATTTTTATGGATGATAGTTATATTTATATTACACTTTAATTTTTATTAATTATTTTTAATTTAATATTATAAAAAATTATATTATAATTTATTCATCAATATAATTTTAATATATAATTTTTTTAATATAAATAATATATATATATACTAAAAATATATATATATATATATATAATTTTTCCCCAGTTGTTTCCCAAATTGTTGGCAGTGTCAAGGTAGGGACTGAATAGTGAATGCTCCAGGAGAGAGCTTTACATTCCTAAACTTTATTGGCTGGGACTTCACGTTTAACCAGGAGCTATATCGGCTAAAGGGGCGTACATTTTTTGTACTAGAGGCTAATTTATTATTTTTGTTAAAAAAAATTTGGTTTTGAAAAATTTTGAGTTAGAAAATAATGTGTTTAAAAGTTAAGTGAAAAAATATGATTTAATTTTTTTTAAGCGTTTAGCTGTTGTGAGAAATTAAAATGTAAAAAAAATCTTTAAAATAATAAAAATTTAAAAATATGTGGATAACAAAAATTTTATTTATTTTTATTTGTATTCATCAAATTATGATTTTAACCATAAAAATTAATTTTTTACCCTGCTATCACGTTGGTTCCATTGATCACCTTGGTGTTTCCACAGTAAACCTGTAGATGAAAATTATAGGTACCACCACTATCTCCGTATATGTTATTCAAATTTTTTATTTTTTTAAAAATAATCATGTTAACTCTCGTATCTGGCACATATTCAATCATGAATATAAAAATATGATCCTCTAAATATATAAAAAAACATTATTAAAACCAAACTTATCGGATCGAATAAATAACTCGATCTTTGAACAGATCTAGACAAAGAACAATCTTTAATTATATTATCTTAAATTTATTACTAAGAAAAATAAATTAATATTGATGTTCAAACTTTTATAAGAAAAACTAGTTTCATTCTAAACTGGAACCACCCATAGCATCGACTCAAGTACTCAACCCCCTCAAAAAAAATCGATATCCATTTACATTTTCCGAGCACGATTTTGGTGCAAGACAGAAGCGGCAACTTTTAATCTCCAAAACAAAAGGAGGAGTTAGTGCAGCTAAAGTACATAGGCAGAAAATTCGAAATTTAATTCAGTTGATTAATGCAATCATCCTTAAGAAGTGACATCCAATAGGTATGGGATTCGAATCCCAACATACGGGACTCCTTCCTCTATCCTTAGGCTGCAGCCTCTTTTGTAAAAAAAAAAAAAAAAATGTAAATGGGCAGAAACTCCATCAACAGGAGTTGGTTAGTGCCTGATGGTTAACTCAGCCCTAAGATGGAGGATACCATTTATGAAGTAAAGACTGTCTTCAGCCATGAAAGAAGTCCAAGGTATGGCAAATAAATTCCTGTATCCAACTGCCTTGCCACCAGTGAATGTGTAGTTGCCTTTGTATTTGCTAACAAGCTCCTCTGTTGGCTTTGACCTTGCTGCAAATTCATAGTCCACTGCAAAACTAACTGAACCCTTTTCCTGCATTCCTAAAAACAACCCGAAGCAATGAAAAGAGCTTTGCTGGTCCATGTTGCAATGAGCTGACAGGAAGAAACCTTGTCCGCCCAAATGGAATGCCTGCGAATAAACCCGTCCGGATGGGAACAAATTTGCACATTCCTCCCTCTTCAAGTCCAGGTACACAACACATTGCTGACGGGGAAGTTCGAATTCCACCACCTTAACAGGTCGATACTTGTAAGCTCGCTCCACAAACCGACGGTTCAAGGTGGCAGACTCCTCTGCAGCCAAGCTTCGTTGTCTATATGGGGCTTCAGCCTTGAAAAAGAGGGCTTCGAGCACAAGCTTCGATGCAAAATCATGATCAAAGTCATTACATGTTAACACCTTCTTTAGCTTCCGGCAGGTCATATAAGGGAAGCGAATAAAGCGTGCAAGGCGTGAACCAAGCACTTCTCTTCGGTCTTCCAATTTTGGGTACTGAGCCCTGGCCCACTTCAACACAAAGTCATACACTGAATCTTCAGATGCAATCTGCAGATCATCACTGGACAATATTGCCTCAATCCCAGCTAGTGGCAAAGCCATTACCTCTTCTTGGAACCTGGAAAAACGTGCAACACAAGCATACATATATATATATATATATAAGCCTCTATTTATGCATAATTTCTACTTTGACTAAAAGGGCATTCCCCGGTGGACAAGGCTCCCTGCTTTGCGAGGGTTGGGGAGGGTCGTTTATCATACGCAGCCTTCCCCCTGCATTTTGCAGAGTGGCTGTTCACACGACTCGAACCCATGACCTTCAGGTCACAAAGGAGCAAGCTTACCATTGCTACCAGGCTCGCCCTCAAATAAGGGAGAGAGAGGGAAGTAAATTCACTGCTCAGACCGTTCTGTTGCCATTAACATTACCTTTGCACTTATCCTGAAGTTTTCCAAGACTAGCATTAAACCTTTTTACTTTTTCTTTTTGCAAAGAGCACTAAACCTTATTGTCCATGTTGAAAATGCATTTTAAAAATATAAGGATCAGAGGATCTCAAAAGAATACTGCTAGGACAATGTAAAGATAGAGACTGGAAACTTATCAAACATCTAAAATTTTTGTTTTCAGGCAGTTACAACTAGATAAGGTATGTAACCACATTGCCAGGCTAATAAAACTATCATTCTCATGTCAAAAAGAACATGAAGCTTGAAGAACAGGAGCTTACTTGGTCATGTCCTTGTAACGGGCAGCGAGATACTGCTTTGCCGCATCAGTCAAAGGTTGGACAGCTTCACCCATTAATACACTCGAAGGAAGATCCAAATAAAGCAGAGCTGACTCTGGTGTCATAGGCAAATTGCGCAATAGCTGGCTGCAATATCTCATGCAAGAGGCAACCTCAAATTTGTCAGCAGCCATCAGCACATCAAGCAAGGCTGGAGCTGTGGTGACAGATAAGTTGTTGCTATACATAAAATTCAAAAGCTCCATGAGGGCAGCTTCCTCTGTAAATAAAAGTAAAGTAAGAATTGACATTTAACTTTGCCTGCTCACACTTGTTTGAATAAGTAAGATAACCACGAAACATTTATTGAAGTTTATATATACCAGAGGCGTTGATTCTTAAGGTTACATGTCGTTGCTCTGACTCCCTCATCCCATTTGAGAAAAGCTATAATTAGTCAATAAACAAGTAAAGAAGTAAGTAATTACCAATAAAGAGAAAGGGTGACAAATATTCTGACAAGCTATATTTGCATTCTAGAAACAATCTCTCTTTCTATTTAACAAATTTTTTATGAAGAAAAATGATCTCTTACCTTGTAGAAGAATGGACTTTTTGCTGCTAAAATGGGAGAGCTGATATGCAATGTTTTAACTCTCACAACTGTAGAAGACTCCATGCTCCAGCTTGATTCATTGCTATTTGCATCCTCATCACCTACAAAAGTTCTAAGCAAGATCAAAATATGTACTATGCCAAATTTGCAACAAACCAGAGCCAAATAATATGCAGTCATGAGTGATGACATAAGGAATGAGAATTTAAAGTGAACAATTAAAATCCTCTGCTGATGGTTCTATTTCAAAATAGAGAATTTTCCTTTTCCTTTAGTCAAATAAATTCTACATATCCATAAGCTTCTTATATTTTCGTCTTTTGCTTGATTGTTATTCATTAAAAAACCCAACTATTTGTAAGCTATTGCTCTGACTCTTCACTTTTTTTGAAGTACCCGTGCCCGACGCATTATTCAGACATGGATATGAGGATATGACCCTCCAAGGACCTTACAAATACGTGGAAAAACTTAGATAAAAATGAACATACCAGTGTCGGACACATACCCGTGTCTGACACTCATACTCGAGTCCGAGTAACATAGTCTGTAAGACCTTAGGCAACCTTGTTCAAATAAAAGTTTCTAGAGTTTCACGCATAAAAAAATATAAGCAGTCAATCAACCAAATAGTATGTTGTCTAAACAACATCAAAACCTGATTGTGTTTCTTCAACCATTGCCACTGCCTCCTCATCTTGATTTTCACAGCACACACCATCGTCCATATCAGGCTGGTTGCCATTTAAAATCTGCTCCTCAGGACATAAACTAAGATCCAAAACTGGAAAAAAATAAAACCAAAACCGTTAGAAACCAGCCTATATTATAAAATAGACTATGTTAATATATATAGAAATGAGTAAGCATCCATAAGCATGGAACACAGTAAATTAGGAATCAAATCCCCTGATGGAAACAGTTGAGACCTATGAAGCACAGACACTTTTGTCAAGGAAGTGTCCAAGTCTCGGACACGTGTCCAACAAGGCTGAATACGTATCAGACAAGCACGGACACGTCAAAAAAATAAAAATAAAATCGGACACGGTCAAAATATGGTTAAGACACGGCTGGTTACGCAATGAAGGTTTTTTGTTTTTGTTTTTTTATTCCAATATGAAATCAATAATGAGCAATTTGACTCTAATGGGTTTTTTAATGTTCAAGTTTTTAAATTCAAAAATAATTTTTAAAAAATTAAAAAGTTATTTGCATGTTAATATTGGATTGAAAAGTATCAATTCATTTTTATTGTATATTATTATATAAAAATATTTTTTATTGCCATATCCTACTGTACCCGTGTCCTAAGTTTCTAAAAATTCCCGTATTGCCTTGTCCATATCGTATCGTACCCATATTGTGTGTTCGTGTCCATACTCCATACTTCCTAGGGTCAAACACACAAAAGATTATGGACAAATTTATGTTAAAATGAGTAAATCTCAACTCTTTGAAATCTCTGTCCCAACAACATTATCAGGCTATCAGCTCTCAACCTCCTTTTTACCTCTTCAAGTTCTATGCTCTTAATGGCTATGCTTTTTGTGCATGGACATGCTCGGGTTAACCATGTTTTAAAAAATTTGAATTTTAGCATTTCTCCATTGGGTTCGTTTGCTGCCCAGGTCCAGGTGTGCTAATATTTTTTGTTTTTTTTTTTTTTCCTTCCAATATGAAATCAACAATGAGCAATTTGACTCTAATGGGTTTTTTAATGTTCAAGTTTTTAATTCAAAAATAATTTTTAAAAAGTTTAAAAGTTATTTGCAGGTTAATATTTGATTGAAAAGTATCAATTCATTTTTATTGTATATTATTATATAAAAAATATTTTTTATTGCCATATCCTGCTGTACCAGTGTCTTAAGTTTCTAAAAATTCTCGTATTGCCGTGTCCATATCGTATCGTACCCGTATTGTGTGTTTGTGTCCATAGGGTCAGACACACACAAAAGATTATGGACAAGTTTATGTTAAAATGAGTAAATCTCAACTCTTTGAAATCTCTGTCCCAACAACATTATCAGGCTATCAGCTCTCAATCTCCTTTTTACCTCTTCAAGTTCTATGCTCTTAAAGGCTATGCCTTTGTGCATGGAGAGAACAACTAACTTTAGGACCATCCCAAGAAAAGCTATCTCCAGCACAATCTTTTATTTACAAAGTAATTCCTGATAAAATTTATTAAGCTAAAAAGATGGGGGGAATTTTGTTAAGCGTCTAAATTCCATAAAGTTTTTTTTTTCTTTTTTTTTTTTCTTTCATTTTCATAACATTGTCCTTCAAAATTTTCATTTTACCAAAACAATTAGAGCCTTAAATTTTTATTTTCTTTCCCAACTCAGGTCGACAAAGAATAGCTTTTACAAATAAAATAGTTGGCTTCAAGTTTATATTTTCTTTCATTTTCTCAGCTAACCAAACAGAAGAAATAAAAAAAGAAAACCATAAAACAAGGAAAGAAATAATAATAAAGAGCAAAATAGGGGAACAAACCGTTTTCCTTCTTGATATCCTCCCGGCGCCTTTTGCGGTGGTGGGCCCAATCGGCGATACTGGTGCAACCCTCTCCATGAGGGCGGTACTCGGGGGGCCCACCCATAATCTCGATCCAAAGAAGCCGGTCGGAGAAATTACTATCGTTGAAAGCAAAACCGAAATCACCGTCGGAGCCAGAAGCCCCACGCGAAAAATCCGAGTCCATCTCCGTTCTCGGGTCGAACAGATCCGAATTCAATTGATCTCTCATCCTAATACCCACCTAAACCCTCCCTTCTTTTCTTTTATTTTGTCCCCCAAGACGACGTAGCTAAAAACAAAAGGAAACCCTAGAATGACGAGCAGGCGTTACCTAAAACGAGAGAGGAGAGGATTTAGGTGCTCCATGTGGTAACAGCAAAATTATAAATGGCCATTAATAACTATAGAAGCTTTGCAGGCTTTTTGTAAATTGAACTGGTTTTAGTTTTTTTTTTTTCTTTTCTGAAAAGCTTTTTATTTTATTTTATTTTATTTCATTTCATTTCATTTGTTTTTTTTTTTTTTTTTTGTTCTTTTTGGGTCAGTTTTTTTTTTTAAAAAAAGTGGTTGCATATTATAGTCGATTGAAATTAGAGGAATTGGTCGGTCAATCGTGGGGAGGAAAATTGTAAGAAAAGTTATTTACGATAAACTTTTCATAGGCTTCAATAAATTTTGATCGTTAAATTAAAATTGATTCATCTGAATCGTTAAAATAAAAAAAATAAAAAAATCGGATAATCAGATTAAATAATGATGAAAAGAGAAGAGCTGAAATCCTAATTTCAATTAAAACAAACCCCTTGAAAAATCAATTCCCCTATGAAAAAAATCTCGATCTGAAAAAAACCCTTTCACCCTTTTCATTCGTCACCAAATTTGTTAAAGATTTTTGCAGGTTGTAGATTCATGTTCACAGGCTACAAATTATGGTCTAAGTCTTTATTGAGGAAACTGCTCAGCTTTGGGCAAGAGTCAATCTTTTTGTACCAGAGGCCAAGCTACCATACCCACTTTTGTTGTAAGTTTTTTTTGCATCTTAATGAGAAGTATTTGTTATTTTCACCCAATGCAATGCAATGTAAATTTGTTTCCTTTTTGGTTAGAAAGGTCTTTACTTTCATTTCTGTGTATATTTTGGTGATGGGTTTAGCAGTTATGTTATTTTTCTTTTCTTTTGTCCTCTCATTTTGTTTTTTAAGCAAATTAGTGATGAAAATTCTTGTTTTTGGTGTAAAGGTGGCGAATTGGTGGATTGTCTTTCAACAAGTATTCATGGTCGGTGAATTGGCCGATTCAGCTTCAACATCTGTTCTAAAAATCAAATGGTTCTTTTTTGCTTTCTTTTACTCTTTTCTGTTACATTTTTCTATGTACTGCTTTCCTTTTCTCATTCCTTTTCTTTTTTTAACGACGAAATGAAAACAGGCGTCGGAGAAGAAACTATCGAACCCAATGAGGGAAATCAAGATCCAAAAGCTTGTCCTCAACATCTCCGTCGGTGAAAACGGAGATCGTCTCACCAGGGCTGCCAAGGTACCCAGCCACCCGTCTCACCCAAATTCTGTTTTTCCCCCTCTCTCCTTCAATTAAATCTTTCCTCTACGTGCAGGTGTTGGAACAACTCAGCGGCCAAACCCCTGTTTTCTCAAAAGGTAATAGTTTTTTTTTTACTATATCAAATTAAGAGATTTCAGAAGTAGATGGATTTTTTTTTTTAAATTAAGTATTTTTTTTAGTTGAATTTTTCATTTTTCAAATTAATATCAATAAAGTGTAGATGTAGATGATAGAACCTTCCCATTTTTGTTCTAACAAATGTGGAATATGGAAGATGCTGTGTTTTTATTGGTCTTAGTTTTAATTTTCCTGCCCATCATTTGCTTAGGAATTTTAGATTAGTAAATCTGAGTGATTACTGAAATAAACCCCTTAAAAGTTCTTATCAATAAAAAGTCAATGTGCAAGTTGTAAAAGATGCAGTTGGAGTGCCATATTATTCTTTCCTAGTTGAGAAGCAAATTGCATTTTTTTAATGGGTTGTGGCTTTCTTACATATTTGTTATGTATTGTACTTAATTTTTCCCAATCTAATGTCCACAGCTAGGTACACTGTGCGGTCCTTTTGAATTTGACGTAATGAGAAGATTGCTTGCTATGTCACTGTTAGGGGAGAGAAGGCAATGCAACTTTTGGAAAGTGGTTTGAAGGTTAAGGAATATGAGTTGTTGCGAAGGAACTTCGTGATACTGGTTGCTTTGCTTTTGGTATTCAGGAGCATATTGATCTCGAGATTAAGTAAGCTCATATTCCTTTTAAAATTTATGTTTTTTTGTTTGGGGGGAACATGATTATTTGTTGTTATCGTTTCAACTTGTCGTTTGGGACATGGAGTTAGCATAATTCTATTTTTTTTTACCTATGTAGTTTTTTACTAAGTTCTAGTTTATGCTAAATAAACAACTTGGGATTCTAATGTTATATTTCTTGTAAAGCTTGTCTGGCTAGCTTCCTTCCTCCATTGCTCTCTTTGTATGCTTAACCCTGTCTATATTATTTATTTAGCTTAAAATATTTTCCTTGTTTGCTAATTTGCTAATGTAATTGTAAATGCTATCTTAAATGTTTCGGGAGTCCAGACCAAGGTAGTCAGTACGGTACCGTTTTTGTTCTGGTATTGCTACATACCGCTACCGGTGTGTTTCGGCGTACCATTTCAGATTTATCGGTATTTTTCAAATATTTTTTCATATATCTATATGTATAGCCTATTTTCAAGTTTCTTAATAAAATATATATTATATACACATGCAAATATACATCAATTACACGCATATATATATGTTTTTATGCAAATATAAATTTTAAATATTTAATATCTAAAATTTTTAAATATCAAATAGGTAAAATAAATATTAAAATATTAAAAAAATATAGTAAATTATATTTAATTATGTTCAATAGTCTAATTTAATGAACACATTTTATTTTTAAATGTAATTATGAAAAAAAATGATCATGACAGAAAAAATATTAAAATTGGTACAAAAAGTATTAAAATTGGTTTAAAAAATCAAATAAGTGATTTTTTTAAAAAAAAATTTAAAAATTAAAAATCTTGTATTAACCTGTACGGACCGGTACATACCGATACCGACCGGTATTGTTCGGTACAGACTGATACAAGCCGGTACGATTGGTATGGGCTGGTACAAAAATCGAAACGGTACGAGACTGGTACCGTTTCGGTATACATTAAAAATGGTACGTACTGACCGGTACGGTACCGATAACACTGGTCCAAACACGTTCTTCTTTTGCTTTAACACGGTATCTTAGAGGTTTTCTTATTTATACTTCAAGTTAAAAGTTCAGGTTACAAACCCGTGCTATGATCGATCAAGTTAAAATTACTAAGCAAGGGCTTGAGAATTCCCCATTGTATGTAGCAGTCAAGGTATTAAGTTAATAGTTGGCTTTGTTCTGTATTAAGTACTTTGATGCATAGCTTGGACTAATTTCTTAATTGATCTTCTTTGCTGGTCAAATTTTGACATGTATAAAAAGAATAAAGGATAACATATCGCCAAAAATGGATGAAAAATGCTTTGTCATAAAGTCATCTTTGATGATCTATACATAGATTGAGGTCCTTTTGATGATACTTTAAAGATTTTTAATTGTTAGTAATGCATTTGCTTTATTTGTAGATATTTGCTGCTATAATGTGAACCTGGTTTTGATTAATGAGGGATTGCCACATTAGGCTACCTTAAACAAAGAGCAGAAAATAGCCACATACTTTCTATGAAAAAATGACAATTAGTGAGTGAAACTAAAAATAAAAAATATTAACCAGAATGCGTTGTTTGACAGGTGGAGTTTGAGTAGAAAGCCAGAAGCCTACATGAGGATATAACAAAATATGTATGTATTCTGAATTCAATATTTAAGAATTAGGACTTCTGAAGTTTAAGTTATAAGTGTTGGGATGCATAATGCAATACCTTGTAGATGGATTTTAAATATGTTGACAATTGATGGGTTATTAGTGAGTTTAGTAAACAATGTTCAATGGGAAATCTAATCATTCCTCTATTTACTCTTCTCATCTTTGGTGTTTTAATTTATTTTTCACTTCTAATTTTACTGTATTGTCCTGAAAAATATGTTGGTATCTTTGCCTTAATATGTGTTATTAATCTACTTTTTGTCTTTATCTCTTAATTAGACTATCTTACTTTAAATACATGGTTCAAGTTGTTTCTACTTGTGGATTTTTGACAAATAATCAAGAGTTCTCAATTGGTTCTGCAGTTATCAGGAGGTAATTGAGGATATTACAAAAAGAATGGGTGCAGGACTGGCAAAATTTATTTGCAACGAGGTTTGTCATGCATGTATTATTTATTTTCACATGCCTTATTCATGATGAACACTGATTTCCCTGTTGGGGTGGTGGGAAGGAAATGACCTGGTTCGATTTCAGTCAACAAAATTCAGGGTCTTCCCTTAAACAAGAAATATCTGAAAACTGGAATAAATTTTATAGTAGACTTTATCCCATCAATATTTTCATATTATTTGCTATATCTGTCATGAGTTACAGGGCACTGGCCTATTACCTGGATGAATGAATGTGAAAAAGGTTTTTGAGCTTAAGATATTTTTGCCATATATGTTTAGATATGAGACTTTAGGTTAGTTTTATACATTTTTCTCGTGTGCTATGACAACGTACGGGACTTCAGTTGGTATTGAATTTCATAGCCACTAAGGGCAATATGCATTTGCGAGCCAGTTCCCTTCGATATGTCAGAATGAGATTTTAAGTGGTGGGTTCAAGCCAAATTGTTGTCTATAATATATGACTTGCTATCAACTTATGTTACTTGTTACTTCTGTTAATTTATAGCACACTTCTTATGAATATTAATAGTTACTAACAACTACTTATATCCTGATACATAATTGACTATATATGAGCAGGTAGCAATTGCTTCCATGGATTGCCAATGTCTTGATGTTGCAAAGGTACAAATCTTTGTCCGTGATGTTTTTCCATTTTGGATTGCTTTTAAGCTTTTTGTTTCTATATTTTGTTAAGGTAATTTTCACATTAAAAAATTCATTTTTGAGATCGAGACTTGCATTTATGTACAAAACTAATTCTATTGTTTTATTTAATTTAATTTGTGATTGCCCTACTGGATTGACCATTCTATTGTTGATCTAGTTTCTCTTGCGAACATGTTAAGAGTTCTTTATGGTGGTGCTTGTTTTTACAATTTCTTAATGCTCTGTGAAGGCATTAATTATAAAGATTTGGCTTTAGCCTGTTGCATGTTGAGAATGGTGTAACTCTTGTTCAATATTGTTGGTGTATGCTTCAATGACATCAGTTCTTATGCTTATCTGTTAGTTCTTGCATTGTTTCTTGAATTGCAGTGTTTTCTAGCTTACATGTTTATGATTACCTATTGACAGTAGGTGTATGTGGCAGAGTTATCATACGGCTTCTAGTGGCAGATACTCAGGCATTAAGCATGATTCAAGGCATCACATTGAGGGATGCTCCATTTTATTTCTCTCACCACAAATAAATTGTAAAATGCAGCTAGAGGCTTTTGTTGTTTTATTACAGTCTATTTTGCATTAAAGTATCATGTGGTTGTAGAATTTGGGTTGTCCATTGGCTTTGTTTGTGGCTTGAGAAAATGTAAGAGAAGCTGGAATCTTAAAATGTTAAAGCCCAGATCACTAACTCCAGTTTATTTGGATTTACCAAGTCTCAAATGCTAAGCCACAATAAGATAGCCCGATTCCCTTTGTTGGTTTGAGTGAATTTTGTCTTTATTAATTTATTTCTTTTGTTTTTTTTTATTTTTATTTTCAACAAGCTTGGGTTTAATATGGTTATGTCTTATTGAATTTGTGTCTTCATGTTGTATATGGGTTTGTTTTGTGTGCTATGATCAAGCGTTATTTTGGAGTTTAATGCATAGTTTGCATACCCATATTTGTTGGTTGATTTTGTTTCTACATATATATGTGATATATACTACATTATATTTAGCAAGAATCGAGTTATAATTCCAATAATTACAAATTTTGTCTGTTTTTGGCTCTTGAATAATTCGACAATTAGAGAGATGATTGTCGATAAAATATTAAATATCTTAATTAGATCCGGTAATTTTGAAAATAATACGAATATGATGGGAAAAAATTAAAATCGATACAACACAAATACGACATGAATATATGAATGTGTACAAATATATAACACGAATTATTAAAGTATCAAAATTTATATAAATATATAACACATTAAATATGATTAAAATATATAAAAAAGCGAACACAATATAAATACAAAGATTATCAGTTTAATCTTCGTAACCATACTTAAATTTGCCTATTTAATTTTGTTTGTTGGCCAACTGCAGCTTTTGTTGGTCACTTAGCTTATGTTTTGTAGTTAAAATTTTGGTCATTATATTCCGTGGATAAACCTCATAAACACCTTGTATAATTTATAAATACATGACAAATTACATATATTAAATTATTATATTATTTTTAATTCATTTTTTATTTATATAATATAAATTAATTCATTTTTTAAGATTAGTGAAAAATTAAAATTTTTAAGATAAAGCAATTCTAAATAATTTTTAAAATTCTTTTTTATTTATTATCAAATTAATACATTTAACGAAAATGCTTTAATGATATTAAAGTTTTTACTTATAAATTAGATAAATCTTATTAATAATAAAAAATATTTATAATGGCAATTTAAAAATATTTGCATTTAAATATTTATTTTTAAATAATAATAATATATATTAAATAAGTAGTTGTACATTGTAAATATTTAAAATTAATAAAATGCATAATAACATGTAAAATTTATCTCATGTATAAAATATATGAGAGTAATATAAAGTTTATTACTTTTAATGTTAATATAAAATTAACATTTTAAAAATAAATAATTAAATTAATAAAGTGCATATAAACATGTAATATTTTTTCATGTATATTAATATTTCATATGTTAATTAACATAAATTTATTACTTTTAGTATTAATTTAAAATTAAAACTAAAAAAAAATGTAATATACATTTTAACTCATTTTTATTCATCAAATATATTTATTTAATGAAAGTAGATTTTTATTTATAAATTAGATAAATATTATTAGTATTTATTTAAAATGAAAATTTAGAAATATAATAAACATATATGTCTATTTTCGTCAATTCAAAAGATTCTCTACATTCGTGCTTTTATATATACTAGTCATTGTGTCACATGCGTTGCACGTGATATTACACGTTAATTATCTTATATTTATTAAATAATTTATGTTTAACAAACCAAATGAAAAAAAAATCATGAATATTTATCTATTCTTAAATAATCAGAACTCCCAAACATTTTTCACACTTTATGCGATGAATAGATTAAAAAGTTGTCATAATATATATAGTCACATGAGATTTAGTTACTTAGAAAATCCTAATTTTGCAATTATCGTTCGATAAAATTTAACTAAGAGTTCTACACATAATTTAATTGTTAAAAGCATTATCTTAAATGTTCTAATAATTATTTTTTTTTCTAAAAAAAATCTACCGTGATATTAAAATTTTCAATGATAAATTTTATCAATATTTATAATAAAAAGTCGTAAATAAGAATAGAATAAATCTATTACTATTTATAATATAAAATATTAATATTATAAAAACTTATTTATTTATAAAAAATTATATATAGAGCATAAAGTTACATATTATATAAATAATCAAAATTTGCATTAACATTTAAAATTAGATTAATATTTTTTTTTTATTTTTTAAGGTTAATGAAAAATTATAATTTTAAAAATAAAATAATTCAATGTAATGTTTATATGTAAAAATTATAATTTGTCATTTGTCATGTTTATATGTAATTTGTCATGTTTATATGTAATTTGTCATGTTTATATGTAATTTGTCATTTGTCATGTTTATATGTAATTTGTTATGTTTATATGTAATTTATCATGTTTTATATGTAATTTGTCATTTGTCATGTTTATATGTAATTTGTCATTTGTCATGTTTATACGTAATTTGTCATGTTTATATGTAATTTGTCATGTTTATATGTAATTCGTCAAGTTTATATGTAATTTGTCATGTTTATATGTAATTCGTCATGTTTATATGTAATTTGTCAAGTTTATATGTAATTTGTCATCTTTCATGTTTATATATAATTTCGGTCATGTTTATATGTAATTTGTCATGTTTATATGTAATTTCGGTCATGTTTATATGTAAAAATTGGTAACCTGGTAACCTGCTATTCAGGTTTTCTAATTTTGAAACCTATCAAAAGCCTATTTTATGGAGCTCATGATAGAACCCCCCATGGGGTAGGCTTTGCACATTAATTTATTTAGGTTAGTTTAGGATTGTTATCAGAAAAAGTTTGAATTAAAAAAAAATAGGTTAGAAAAAAGTTTGATAAAAAATTATGGTTTAAATTTTTTTAAATATTTGATGTTGTTTTAAACTAAATTAATATGTGATAAATTGAAATATAAAAAAATTAGTTTTTTTTAACCCGTGCGATGCACGAATTTTTTTATTATAATAATAATGAATACTAAAAAATTTGATTTTTAACAGTTGTATTATTTAATAATAATATTACTTATAGTTACAACTGATTAATTAATTAATTAATTTAAAAAATTTTTATGTAAATAAATTTTATTGAATTCAAAGTTTATTGTTGAGATAAGGAAATAACATTAATATTATTTTTAAATAACATATATAATAAGTGATAGTGCTTTTGAATTTTTTTAAAAAAAAACCTAAATGTTAAAGGATTAAAAATAAATTAATTTGGAAAGATAAAAATAATATTTAAAATTTTTGAATTATTAAAAAAGGATATTTCTATTAATTTGGATTGTAATTTTTTAACTTTCAAATTTTAAATTGGTATTTTTTTAATTATATATTATATATATGATTATGTGATGCGAGTTTTAATATAATCCGATACATAAGTGATAATTTTATTTTTATATTATTAATTTATTATATAAACGTTATATAAATTAAAAATATAAATTTATTAAAAATATATTTTAGTTTTGAGTTGGAGTTGGAGAGTTCTAAATATGATTTATGTATTGTTTAATAATAAAATATTTTATGTATTGAGTAATATATGAAATAAAAGTTTATAGTTTTATCTTTAAAATTTTATTCAATATATATATATATTTTTGAACAACAATGATAATTTATTAGAAAATAATAAAGTCACTTGAATCCAACAAAAAGATTAAATAACCTAAGTTTTGAAACTACCCTTCGAGCCCAAATGCCCTACCCCTATTAAGCCCTTACAATCTAAAAACTGAGAAGTCTTTATCTGGCAAGAGATAAAACATAAAAATACCCTTTCAGTACAATGCCTGAACCCTAATTAACCCTTACAAACGACATAAAATTGTAAAAAAAAAACTAATCCAAGAAAAAGAAAACTATGGTAAAACCCTTTGAAACCACAAAACCAGTGTTGCCTCTATAGCTGCAAACAATTCCAAAACCTATATATCTAAACTTCAAGCAAAGAAGACTTGAGTCCCTGAAGGATCCCGCATGCTATTGTTTTGTCACATTACTCAATGAATCGATGAACCAATGCCCTCAAAGCAAAAAATCCCATAGAAAAAATATAGAAAAATTGCTCCCAGGTTGGCGTCGCGGCACTGGGTAGTGGCGTAGCGACGCCTATTTACTGCCTCTGCCTGGTGTTGCGGCGCTGGAGAGTGGCGCCAAGTTACTGCATGCCTCTGTCTGTTTCGCGCCGCAATGCTGGGTTGCTACATGTAACTATTTATTCCTTGAAGCTGTAAAAATGCTGCACTTCTGTCAATGTCCGATATGTGATTTCGTGGTAATAACAAAGCCTTTAATAAAATGTAATAACTCGAATATCCTCAATGTTGATTTCATGGATGACCAAATAAACACAATTAGAAAAAAACCTAAAAATGTTCTACCCTTCACCCATTCTCCCCAATAAGACATTACCAACAAAAAAACCTATAATATGCTACCCATCTTGTAAAAAACATACAAGACTCCCTTAATTCCCCAAAAACAACGCTTGGTCATCTAGTATGAAGATAGTGAACCTTACCACCCAAAGTCGAAGCAATATCTCCTGTACTTTGCTAAAATCATGCAAGATCCATTGTTCCCCAAAGTTTCTATTTGTCAATTGAAATGCTGTGAATCCCGTCATAGTCGCTTTAAGCGCTTTTACCTACAAAAAGAAACAAACGTTAAAAAAAATCTCATAGGCACCCTCCGTCCAATCATCCACCAGCTTCTAAGATCTTTTAATCGGCAACCCAGGCAATAAAATCAGTCTCTCTACAAACTCCTTGTCGTGCAAGAGCATACGCGAAACAATTTGCAGAACGACCCTTATGTACAATCCTACAGTCTTGCAACTTTCTCATTATACGATCGATCTCCATAAACAGCGAATTAAGACGCCATGGTCTCGTCTTGCTAGACTTGCACGAAGCTACTGTAGTCGTTGAGTCGCTTTCTACTTCCAAATTGATGTTTGAGAGCTTTTTTGATTGAATGAACTCAAAAGCTTCCTTTATAGCTCTCACCTCTGCCTCATTTGAATCCATCACCCCCACAGCCTTAGAAAACATTGCTAGAACTATACCTCTATCATTCTTTAACACCCTTCCTACACCTGCAAGCCCCAGTTTCCCTATAACAGATGAGTCGACATTGAACATCCACCAATGAATGTCAAGGGCTTTCCACTGTAAGGAACACTTGATCTTCTCTTTGTTTCTTGGATGTACAAAGGATATAGGGTTGTGTATGAAATCCTCCATAGACAAAAAATCACCTGGCCATTTTGCCCTGCACCATCAAGCTAGCCTGGTTTTAATCATGAAAATCAAAGAATTGTTTTCGATTACCTTATTGTTGAACACTACATCATTGCGCCACAGCCATATGGTCCACATTACATCTGTAAATAGCATAAACCATACCTCATCTTTTACAGTGCTAGGCATTAACCCCATCCACTGTAGAAACCATCCATTAATTGATTTTGCCTGAACTATTCTCATCTTCCACCAATCACCTACAATCATCCATATCAAACAAACGCATTAACACCACACGAACAAATGGTCCATTGTTTCCACATACTCCTTACACATTGGGCAATTAAGATTATCATCATTAAGAACATTGCATCTAAACAAATACATATAAACAGGTAGTCTATTGTGAAAAAAGGGCCCATACGAATATCTCCATTTTTGGTGGAATTAGATCACGCCATTTATTAATATTAATAATACCTTCGTCCACCTCCTTCAACTGCTTGTCTAAACAATCTTGTTTTATAGTTACCATCCAAAGCAGGTTTCCAAATGAGTCTATCTTTCATGTTTACTGCCAGCTGAACACCCCTTAGAGAGTTGAGCAAATGTTGCCATTGTGTGACTTCCCAATCAAAAATGTTTCTGCGCAATATGATCCTCCATCTCCATAAATTACCATCCCACCACCCTAACTTATTGACCACTGTTTTATTTTTTACCACGAATAAAGTGTATATTCTCGATAATTTCTCTTTTAACAGCTCCCCATTTAACCACCGATCTTCCCAAAAAAGAATCGCTCCTCCATTCCCCTGTAGCAGTCAATGTTATCAGAGAAACAATTATGAAATTTGCCTCCCTCTCGAAGAGGATCGACTATACCTTTCAAATCATAGACGTGTTAACCCTTGATTGATGTTTTAGAATTAATACACTTGCATCCATTTTGTATTTGGCGCATATAACCTTCTTCCAGCTACACTCATTTTCCTCCGAAAATATGAAAATCCATTTATTGATTAAGGCTCTGTTTTGAAATTCTATATGTATTATGCCTAATCCTCCACTACTAACACTCCGACATATTGTGGCCCAACTTACTAGATGCATTTTGTGCTTTTCATTGTTCCCATCCCAGAAAAAGTCTCTCTGAAGTTTCTCAATCTTCTTAACCACTGCTATCGGTGCCTTAAACAACGAAAGGTAATACATCGGCATACTAGCCATTACCGATTTGATCAAGGTTAGTCTTTCATCTGTGCACATGTATCTCTTCTTCCAATGGCCCATCCTAGACTTTATTTTTTTTATCACTGGTTCCCACATCGTGGTATTTCTGGTATCGATCCCCAACGGCAGTCCAAGGTACTTAGAGGCCAATCCACTGTTCGACATGCCAACATGTCTCCCCACTTTAAGTCCTCAAAATCAACATTGATACCTGCCATGCAACTTTTTGTGAAGTTGCTTTTTAATCCCGACATTAGCTCAAAACACCTCAGTGTACGTTTAACATTTCTTAATGATGTGCCTACTGCTTCACAAAAGATCATCGTGTCATCGGCGAACTGTAAATGTGTGATTTCTATTCCCTGATAACCAACCACCGATCCTCTGAATAGATTCAACTCATTTGCCTTCTCAGTAACACAGTAAGACTCTCTGCTACCATATTGAAGAGAAAAGGAGATAATGGACACCCGTCTTAGACCCCGATTCATATCAAACTGTGCCGTAGGTGAGCCATTAACCAATACGGACAACGATACTGATTGAATGCAACCTTTCATCCATCTCCTCCATTTATCACCAAAACCCATCCGACCCATAACATAATCTAAAAATTCCCACTACACACAATCATATACTTTCGCAAAGTCTAGCTGTAAAACGCATGCTTTCTGCTTCTATTTTCTCACCCAATCAACTGTTTCGTTTCCTATTAGCACATTGTCGAGAATTTGACGTCCACCTACGAAAGCAGACTGTGATTGCCCAATAACTTCTGCCATCACCTGTCTCAATCTGTTAACCAAAATCTTTGCGACTATTTTATACAAACAACCCACCAAGCATATGGGTCGAAAATCTGACACTACAGTGGGTGATTGCGTTTTTGGAATTAAAGCAATAAAAAACGCTTTAACACATCTCGGCATGAAACCAGTCCTCCAAAACTCAAAAACAAAATCAAGGATGTCCCCTTTCAGCATTTCCCCCTTCTCTTTGATGAAACCCATGTTGAAACCATCGGGGACTGGCGCCTTTGAACTACCACAATTTTGCACTGCCAACCACACTTCTTTCTCTGTTATTGCATTTTCTAAGAAGTCTCGGCTCTCTGAAGATAACATTTTGAAATCACAACCTGGCATTGTAATTTTCAAATCTTCCGTGCTAGAACTAAAATGGCTTGCAAAATGATCAAACACTACCTGCCTAAGATCTTGTGTTTCGGACACCACTTGGCCATTATGCAGCAATTTCTCCACATTGTTGTATCTTTTCCTTATTTGTGTAGTTGCATGAAAAATTTTGGTGTTTTTATCCCCACATTGAAACCAATTCAACCTTGATTTCTGTTTTCACTGCATCTCCTCCATTCTGAGCAAGTTCCACAGTTTTGAAGTAAGAAGAATCTTGCATTCCTTATCAACTTCTGTCGTAGCACCTTGAACCCATTTGGCATCAATCTTCGCTAACTCTTCCTCTAAAATTTTATTCAATATTTTAATAGTTGTTATCATTCAAAATTTAAGCTCGCGGCCAAAAACATAAAGAAAATCAACTTAAAACTTATGGAAAATAGCTATAGTTCTTCATAAAGTGTTCACATTCTATGACATCATAAAATGATAAAATCATTACAAACTTTTCAATTTTGTCAATATATATATATATATATATTGAATACAGAAGAAAAAAGAATATTGCTTATAAATTTTCAAGTCCATTCTTCTCATTTTCTCTTCACCTAGCCCCCCACAGATAAGGTACGTAAACATGCCTATAGTCACCAAAAATAAAGAGATGCCGAGATATATAAGTGTACCCAAATAAAAATTGATGTTTTTATAAGGAGATTCATAAACAAAAACTATATATGAACAACAAAAATTTGTACCAACCAAAAAAACATACTAAGATAATTATTGCATTTAAAATAATTTTAATAGCAAATAATTCTTGGATTGAACCACTTCCCAAATTCATAAAACCAACTCATAAATCCTACCTAAATGCCAAATTGCCAACCATTAATTATAAGACTTCATGAACACCCTTAATATTGATAAAAGTCAAAAGTAATTAAAATTTAAGATTCCTAATCAATTTCAGATTTGGCCAAAAACTAAAACATGTGAAACGTTATGTTTCAAGAAGATTACTGCAGCTTACACTTGTTTTTGCATAAGCCTTGCATAATTTTGAGAAACCCTGCTCTATGTTCTCGCAACTTCCACTTGATAAAAATCTACCACAATTGTAAGCTAGGTAGAGTACTGAAATTCTATAATTAAATTGTTCGTCAGATTTTCTTTAGACAAAGCAAAGATATAACCAAATACAGTGCAAGAAAAAAAAATATAGAATGAAAAGCATCTAGTAAACGCATACCTTCAGAAAAGAACTTGTAAGTTTTCAATTCCAAATGAAAAATGCCATAGCTTTGTAAATAATTTTTTTTATAAATTTAATATGTAATCGTGTAATTTAGTCTATTATTAGAGGTGTCCATGGGCCGGGCCTATTATGGTATCAACACCATATATGCTTGCTCAAGCCCGGCCCGAAATATGGGCCTCAAATTTTGCCCAAACCCGTCCATATTTGTAAATGAATAGCCCAAGCCCGTTTAGACCCGCCCATATTATTTTTTTTTCTAAATTTTTAAAAAAAATATATATTATTTTTTATTTAATCTTTAATAATTTTATATATTTTTTCTTTTATTAAGTTTTTAAACATGGACAAATTAACATATTTTTTTTAATGTTTATACTATAATATTATATATATTTAATCTTTATATGACATAAATAACATAATATATATAAAAATAAAAATAAAAATAAAATATTATTTAATTAGAAAACGGCTCAGGCCTTGAATGTTAGAGTCAAGGCTTGACACATTTTTTAAACGGGTCTCGTTTTTTTGCCCAAGCCTATTTTTCAAGCTTAATATTTTTGTCAAAACCCTCCCAAATATTGGCGGGCCTTCGGGCTTGGACGATTAGCCCGACCCTTGGACAGATCTACCTATTATATAACAATTGTATTTATTAAATTTTAATATATAAATTTAGGTTTATAAACTAAATATATCTAATTTTGTATTTAAAGAAAATTTTAAATATATAAAATGTATAAATTTATATTAACTATTTTAATTTAAATATATAAACATATTAAACAAAAATTTATAAACTACAAAGAATTATAATCGTGTATTAAATATATTAAAATTTAATATTTAAACAAAAATATATCTAAATGTATAAATAAAATATATATGTTAAATAAAATAAATGTATAAATATTAATCAAATATATACATTAATTTTATTTTATCAAAATTAATTTATACATTTATTAATACACCATTATAATTTTTAAAATTAATTTTTATACATTTATTTTAAATTTTATACACGATTATAAATATAAAATTAGATATACACGGTTATAATTTTTATGATATATGTATGATTAATATTTATTACAAAATTATACACGATTATAAATTTTAATATGTAAATTACACGATTATAATTTTTATAATATAATAGGTTTTTAATTTGTAGATATACATTAAGTTTTTATAAAATGGATATGATAATAGGTTTTTAATTTGTAAATTTCAATTTTTTGTAGCAGCGATTCAGCTAAAAATAGTTAAGAACTGAAGTGATGATCCCAGAAAGACAGATAATGACTAATTAATGAGAAAAAAATAGATACGATAGAATTGTTAGATGCAGTACCTGTTTTTAAGGAAGATCGACGAACTAAAACACTAGATCCGATGGAAAGTAGCTAGCTGTAGAACTTCTTGAATGACTGAAGAAAAGGGGATGAATGAAGAAGAATCTGGATTTTGCTTCCCTCTCTGAAAATCTGCGCTCCCAATGCTCTCCAATCCATTCATCAAAGTTATATATATATATATATATATATATATATATATATATATATAGAAAATAAGATAAATTGTAATCAAGTCTCTTTAAAATTTAAAATAATAAAATTAATGGGTTTATAATTTTATCTTTATCTTTTCCTCAAATTCAATAAAATATCAAGACTTTGTTTGATGTTTCAAATAGGATAATTTTTGGATAACAATTATGATGATAATTTTTTTATAGTTTTTAAATTTAATTTTAATTTTAAATAGATAATTTTAATTATTTAATTATTTTAAATTTAAATTGACTAAATTAAATTTGATAATGTATAACTAACCTATGAAAATTTAAAAACCAAGATTTGTTGTAAAAATGAATAAAAAGATATAGTCCAAAATGATACCAACACTTACTATTAAAAATAATAGAAAGTTGGTAATGTTAGATTTTATTTTAAAATTTTGAGATTTAATAAGTTGATAAATATAATTTTACTTAGGCTTATCCCACATGTCACTAAGAGGAGCTGTCTAAGCGTCCATGTCAGCAAACATTTACCCTGTCAGCATGTATCCTGTTATATATTATATATATATATATATATGTATATATATATATGATATATGTATAAAATTATAAATTATTTTATCTCAAAATTCAATTTTCAAACTGCAAAAGCATGCTTTTCGATTTAAGTTATCAAATCATAATTTTAACAACAAAAATCAAATTTTTTATTCATTTAATATTGAAGTTACAATAAAACACAACTTTTACTTTAAAAATTGTGTCCACCTCCACCTCAATGTTAAAAAGGTCTTAAGCTACATCAATTGTAGACACCGATTTTTATCTGGTTAATTTCAAATTTTAGTTTTAATTTATTTTAAATTTAAATTTAACTTTTTAGATTTATCAAAAAAAGAAAAGGGAAAAAAAGAACCAAATTCGGAAAAAGGAAAAGAAAAGAAAAATGAGTTCGGATTGAATCCAAACTCATCTTCACATCAAAATCCAACTCTGAGAGTTGTGATGAGGACGAATTTTAGGATTAAGGATGAGGACTCCAGATCCAAATGAACTAAGACTCTCTCTCGATTTTTTCTATATAAGCAACCAAATTCGACCACCCAAGGGGGAAGAGGAGAAGAGAGAATCGGAAACACAAGAAGCAAAAATCCAAGGCGAAACAGTGGCTAAATAAGAAAAAAAATATTTTTTTAGGGTTTGATTTTTGAAATTTTGGGGTTTTAGTTATTGTTTCGAGAATCATAACGGTGAAAAACTCAGGGGAGCGTTAGAGGAAGGTTCGAACGAATTTTGGTGGTCATCTAACGGCGGAAGACAGTGGTTTAGGGGTTAGGAGGTCTTAGACTTATTAGATATAGGGCTATTGGGTTTGATTTTGAGAAGGGCTCTTGGGTTTGATTTTGAGAAATCTAACTTGATTTTGGAAGTAAGAAGGTCAAAAGGGATATTTTGGTGGAATTTGGAGGATTTCTGGGCACCGGAGGCGGTAGCGATCATCGACAAAGGGACGGTGGCGGACACGGTGGAGGCTCGCCGGAATCTGGATTTGTTTGAAGAACAAGGGTGGCTGCTAGGTTGAAGGATGGAGAGAGGTTCAGAGAGAAAAATAGGTTTTTTTTTTTTGTTTTTTTTTTGTTTTGGAAAGAGGTAAAAATGACTTTAAAAAAAATGCTATTTTTTATAGTGCTGCATCTGGGCCGAGTCGTGGGGCTCGCGCGCGACCCCTGCGCTGGCCCGATCCGGATGTTGGGTTTTCTTTGTTTTTTTTTTTTATTATCTTTATTTCTTTTATGATTTTTTTGTTATTTCTTAATTATTTATTTAAGGTTTTATACTATGGTTTTTTATTTATTTAAATTAAATTGTATTATTTATTGAATTTTTGGACTGATCTTATTTTTTATTTACTGCAGGCATATTTTTAAGATTTAATTTAAGAGATTTAGGAATATTATTTTTATTTTCTTTATAACTTTGCATGATTTTAGAATTTTTTTTTATTATTTTATTGCATGATTAGGATTATTATTAGGATTTTTTATGCTTTTTTTTAGATATTACATGAATTAGGTTTATTATATTTATCATTTATCGTTTTATTATTTTTAGAAATCATGTTTAGGGTTTTATTGTTATTTTTATTTTTTAGAAAGCATGTTTAGTTTTATTTTTTAGAAAGCATGTTTAAGTTTTATTTTTATTTATTTATTTTAGATAAGCATGATTATTAGGTTTTTTTTTTTTTTTTAGATTGCATGTTTAGGTTTTTTTTTTTATTATTTATTTATTATTATAGCATGATTTTGTTTTATTATTTTTATTTTTTTAGTTAGCATGATTTAGGATTTAATTTTTTATGATGATTATTATTTTTATTTTTAGTTAGCGTGATTTAGGATTTAAATTTTTTTTACGATGTTAGGAATATTATTATTTTTTAGATAATGCATGATTTTATGATATTATTATTATTATTTTTATTATGGCATGATTTAGGATTTTTATTTTTATTATAGCATGATTATGATTTATATTATATTTTTTAGACATTGCATGAATGAGGATTTTTATTTTTTGTTTTTGCATGATTTAGGAAGTGATATGATTTTACTATTATTATTATTTTTGCATGCTTTAGGAATAAATATGACATGATTTTATTTTATATCTTTTAGATTATTTTGCATGATTAGGAAATTAATTAAGACCATTTAAAGATCATTTAGGATAATATGTGACTGATCTGGTACTATTTTTATAGGCGTTGTAGAGGTGCTAATCCTTCCCCACACGTAACCGAACTCCCGGACCTAAGTTCTGAAACGCTGATCGAAACCTATTCTTTTTAGGGTGTCTTAGTTAAGCTTAGGATAACTTTAAGAAGAATAGATTCATAAAGGTGACTAATCACACCTAGATTAGATGATTAGTGGTGACTCCATGTTTGCGTCTAGCTTGCTAAATTCGCATTTGACACGTTATGACAATTTGGCGACTCCACTGGGGACCATAGAGAGTCGAGCCATAGGTTAGTCACATGCTATTTTTTTTTTGGTATTAAAACTAGTCTTAAATGCTTTTATTATTATTATTATTTTCTAAAATTTTGATCTTTTTTCTTTTTAAATTTTTTTTAGGAATTTTTAGGAGTCAAAGGTTTGGTATGTTCCTTCGCACACACCACACTTTCATGAACATAAGCCCTATACCTGGGCTCGTCCTTTTAGGAGGGGGTAAAGTAATTATGGCTTCGTGGGGTAATAACCTCCGTGTAGGCTAGCGAAACACTCTCGGGGGGTAAAGTACCTTTGCTTTCGTGGGGTAATAACCTCTGTATGGGCTAGAAAAATACTCTCACCCGAATTGATACTTTTCCAATGAGCCTATAATGGATAAAGATTTGGGTGCCTTACTCATCCTCTATGGATGAAGTTGAGGAGCAATTTGGGGACCTTTTAGATGTCAAATATCCTCAACCCAGCATATAGATAACACTTAAGAGGCCAACCTAAGTTAGAGCCATGTCCACCTGTAATAACCCAAATTAGGACACATGAAGGAATGTTCTTACTTTCTGACAAATTTTTTAATTTTGTGAATATTATTTGTATTTCCCTAATATGTATCTAACTATTAAATTTTGTGAAATTTTTGTGGCCATTACTTGAATTAACTTTATTCTCTCCATTATTTTCATGCATTTGCATCATTTAAATATTTTACCATAATGCTCATGCATTCATCATGTACATAATGTTCATGTATTTACCATATACATTTTTCATAATGCTCATGCATTCACCATGTACATAATTCTCATGCATTTACCATGTACATTTTTTAACCACGTTCATGCATTAATCATGTACATTTTTAAAAATGCTCATGCATTTATCATGTACATTTTTCATAATGCTCATGCATTCACCATGTATATTTTCATAATGCTCATGCACTCATCATGTACATTTTCATAATGCTCATGCACTCATCATGTACATTTTTCATAATGTTACTGTTAAACTATATGAATATTTTTGGTTTGTCATTTAAATTAACTTCATTATTATATTTATTTGCGTTATACATGTGCATTTCATGAAAGCATTTGAGTCTTAAATTTTAAATTGTGGTAATGCAGGGTTCAAGGATAGCTCAAGCAATCAAAGATCTTAGGGCATTCTTACAACATTAGTTCACGGGTTAAAGTAAGAACAGAGGAACAGGTTGCTAGGATTCGTCCACGGCTTAAAACAATGGCAGAGGAACATGTTGCTAGGATGAACGAAATAGAAAAGGCACATGATGAAATGAGAGAACATTTGGCCAAGACGATGGATTTTGATGCACCCAAAAGAGTGTATCTTTATTAAACCTTGCAATTAATATGATCAATTATAGTAAAGTAGCATGCAAGGGTCGAATCCACAGAGATTGGATTTTAATTTATAAATTACTAGTTTAAAACTTAAATTCAAGAACAATAAAAGAAAATGGGGTTTTTTGAAAGAGTTTTAAAAATTAAGAAAACAAGAAAAGTAGATGAAATCAAATATAAGAGAAATATGGTTAAGGTTTCATCTCCACCACTAGACATCATTGAGAATCAATTTCAGATCTATCAACATCAATTAGCTATCAAAATTAACAACCGTAATAACAATATCCTGTGTTACCCCAATCCTTCCTTAGTTCGTCGTTAAGCAGGACGATCACCACTACTTAATCTCTAACTATCAAATAACCTAAGATAAACATCATTTGATTCAAAGTGATAGCAGCTTTATGATAAGAAAGATAGGTTGATCTAAGCAACAAACACATAAACATGGATTCATTCAACTTATGTTATGTTCCACTTCATAATTCCTGAAAACCCAACATAATCATGAATTACAAATTGTTACTATTGAATAAGAAATCAAGACAATTACACGGATCAAGACTCATAAACTAGCATTAGATAATTATCAAGATCTATCTAGTTGCGCACCTAAACAAATCAAGACAACATCATAAACAATTCTTATCGAAGAACATAAGCAACTTTGATAGAAAACTAATGATAGATAGATTCTGAAAATTAATTACACAACATGTTCTAGAGCTTTGAAATCACCCTTAACCAAAAAGAAGTTTAGCCTAGCATAGGCATAGATATATACTTAAAACTAAAAAGAAAATAAAAGAATGAAGAAGAATAATAAAAATGATCCTTGAGTCTCCTCAAAAGATGTCTAGTTTGTGACTCAAAAGATGGTATTTATAGAGCTTTAAGACCTTGGAAACCCTTTCTTATTAATCAAGGAAGCTAGGAGGCAAAATAAGGCAAGTTTGGAAAATTTTCGTATTTTTGCGGTTTTAGCATTTTTGGAGTCAGCAACTGAGTGCTGCAGAGCTGACTTTCTAACTTTTGGGCGCCGCGGCGTCGACTTTGCTGTTTGCTTCGTCGTCCGCTACTGCATCTTCTCGTACTTTGTCGGCTGATTTGGATGACTATTTCTTGTCCGATTTAGGCGTGTAAACTATCGTTGGAAAGGTATTCAAGTCAGCTTCAAAAGTCAAGAGAAAGTTTCTTCAAATAAAATCTTTAACATAATGATTTCTTAGTAACAAGCTTTGGAGGTCAAATCTGCCTGATCACTTAGCATTAAGAATTTGATCTTTTTGACTCCAAGTCTTCTTCCATCTTGTGATTATGATTTTGTAAGCTCTTTACCATCATTATTGATATCTTTTGACTTCATTCTTTTAAATATACCTATTATTAAAAAATATTGACTCTCGCAAAATGATTCTAATAGAGGAAAGGCTCCGGGCTGTTGAGCGGATTGATTTCTATGGCTCCATAGACGCTGCTGGGCTTTGCTTGGTGCCCGATGTAACCATTCCGCCAAAGTTCAAGACTCCAGATTTTGATAAATATGATGGAACTAAATGCCCGATACCCCATGTCACAATGTATTGTAGAAAGATGGCTGCTCACACGTGTGATGACAAGTTGTTGGTACATGTCTTCCACGATAGTCTCACAGGGTCAGTTGCAAGATAGTCCAATTGAATAGATACCGCATCCGTTCATGGAATGAGCTGGCAAGGGCATTTATAGCACAGTACAGGCATATTGTTGATATGGCTCCAGATCGTTTAACCTTGCAGAGTATGGAGAAGAAAGCTACTAAAAGCTTCAAAGAGTATGCTCAGAGATATAGGGATATTGCTGCCGAAGTCCAACCACCTCTCACTGAAAAAGAAACTATAATTTTGTTTGTTAGTACCCTTAAAGCACCATACTATAAAAGGATGATTGGGAATGCCACCAAGAATTTTGCAGACATGGTAATCTCCAGGGAGATAATAGAAAATGCTATAAAGAGTGGGAAGCTTGAAGCCGAGGGAACATCTGATGAAAAGAAAAATGGGGCATCTAAAAAGAACGAAGGAGATGTCCAGGCTCTGACTTAAGGAAGGCAACAAGCAGGAGGTGTTTCCCCATACTATCCATACCCAATGTACCATCCTTATCCATCAGCACCATCAATCTTCCGACCAAACTTTTACCCTCAAACACCCATTCTTATGCCTGACCTTGCAGCTAGACCTTTACCTCAACCTAAACCCCCAATGAGTAATCAGAGAGAATCTCGAAATAACCGAGAGAGAACCAATATTGACCCAATTCCTATGTCCTACACTGATTTATTCCCACGTCTCATTGAAAATCAACTTGTTGCACCTGTTCACTTGGAACAGTTGAAACCTCCTTTCCCTGAGTGGTATGATGCCGATGCTAGATGTGAATATCATTATGGGAATTCTGGTCATTCTATAGAAACTTGCCCGACTTTTAAACATAAGGTGTAAAGTTTGATAAATTTGGGCCTGTTGAATTTTGACAAGTAAGGGGAATCAAATGTTAGTGTTGGCCCATCTACACAGGGGAATAATGATGATGAGGCTTAAAATGAAGGATTGAGGCTGTTGATTATCCTTGAACTCTTTTTCTTTTAAAGTAATGTAGGTGGATCCTTTTATGTTTAGACTTAATTTATTTTTTATCATTTCAATAAATTGACAAGTTTGATTCATTTTCATTTATTTTTATTCCTTTGCTTGTATATATATTGCCTACCCTTTCAATTTCACCCATTTCAAGTTTCCAAATAATGAATCTGATGACAATCATGGCAATAATCTGGGATTCAATTTTGAAAGTTATATCCATATTGGTGAACTTGAACATATATGACCATACTTTGCCAAGTGATTTATGGAGATTAGGGAAGATGAAGGTTGGTATGCAGTCTTGAGAAAATTAGTAGAATTGCTTCACGAGTATGTTGAATTGCTGTTGAATTCTTTTACAAATATGTGGATTCCTTGTGGTGAAATTTTTATAAGCTTGTTATTTTCAATAAATGTTTTTTGATGGAAATATTCACATTTGAGATGATAATGGTCATTTTTCATATTCCTTTCAAAAAATGAGAAATTATCCTTTGCTACCTGATGCACCCAAAAGAGTGTATCTTATTTAACCTTGCACTAAAAAGATCAATTGTAAGTATAATGATTAGCAAGGGTCGAGTCCTCAGGGATTGGGTTTTAATCTATGAGTTATTAGTTTATAACTTACGTTCAAAGAAAACAATAAAAGAAAAGGGGTTTTTGAAGCCAGATTTAAACTAAAGTAAATAATAAGAATAAGATGCAAGGCGGTATAACCAGCCAATAAAAATATATATACTAAATTAGGCGGTATAACCAGCCAATAAAAATATATATACTAAATTAGGCGGTATAACCAGCCAATAAAAATAAAACAAAGTTAATATACAAATTAGGCGGTATAACCAGCCAATAAAAATAAATATAAAAAATAAGCAAACTAAAAGTAAGAAAACAAGAAAGTAAGAAGAATCAAATATGAAAAATATGGTTAAGGTTTCATTCTCCACCATTAGACATCATTAAGAATCAATTTCAGATCTATCAATATCAACCAACTATCAAAGTTAACAACCGTAGATAACAACAAGCTCTGTTATCCCAATCTTTCCTTAATTTGTCGTTAAATAGAACAAGCTCTCTATTTAATCTCTAACCATTAAACAACCTAGAATAAGCTCTCTAAATTCAATTTAATGGCAGCTTTATGATGAGAAAGATAGGTTGATCTAAGCAACAAACACATAAGCTCGGATTATTCAACTTAGGTTATGTTCCACTTTGCAATTATTGAAAACTTGACCATAATCATTAATCACAAATTGCCACTTATGAATAGGAAATCAAGACAATTACACGGATCAAGACTCCTAAACTAGCAATAGATAATTATCAAGATCTATCTAGTTGTACACCTAAATAAATCAAGACAACAGCATGAACAATTCTTGTAGAAGAACATAAGCAACTTTGATAGAAAATTAATGATAGATAGAATCTGAAAATCAATCACAAAACGTGTCTAGGGCTTTGAAATCACCCTTAACCAAATAGAAGTTTAGCCTAGCATAGGCATCATAAACATAAACATAAAATTAAAGAGAATCTAAGAAGGAAATAAAAGAAAGAAAGAAGAAGAAGAAGAATATTAATTATCCAACCTCTTGCTCTTTCTAAAGAAAAAGAAAACTAGAGAAAAGAAAGAAGAAGAAAACTTAGAGAATTTTGTTAAAATGGCTAATATCCTACCAATCTCCAATATGATCCCTTACAATCATCCAAGGCCCTCTATTTATACACATTTTGGAGGGCTAAATGACAAGAGACAAGCTTTACAAATTTCAAAGGTAGGAATAATAGGTGGGTGCATTTTCTAACAATTTTCGTCATGTATGACGATTTTGATCAGCCAACTTGATAGTCGATTTTGTCAATTTTGGAGGCCTTATCTGATCACATGGTCTTCTAGACAAATGTTACCCTATCAGTTACTGATCAATAGCCGTTGGAATCAGCTCATTTGCTGATGTGGATAAGAAGATATGGGCATAATACGAAAACAGGTCAGCACAGACGTCATTGCACATCAGCCAACTTGATGGTCGATTTCGCTAGGGAAAACGACTCCGTTTCAAGAAGTGTAAAACATGAAAAAGATAGATATGCCTCTTAGCTTTGCATGGCTACAAATTTCAGCCTTATTGCTTCAGTGAAACTCGAGATATAGCTGATATGGCAAAAGGTGTCGGAACTGGAACTGAACTGGATTTGCCCTTAATTCTAGTAATCTGAAATCACTCAAAGAAACTTGTGAAAAACACCAAAATACATAAAAATATAAAAGATCATAAACACAATTAGACTAAACAATAATAACTCGTATTTGACACAAAACAATAATAAAACATAACTAAAAACTATATAATTATACGAGTTATCACACCCCCACACTTAGATTGTTGCTAGTCCCTAGCAATGACTCAATAAAAATAAAATAAGAAAATCTAATCTAATCCATTTTCGTAGGAAATCACGGTGGCACTTAGCATGTGACACAAGCCTTTAAACCCCTAGGTGTCCCTAGTGGACGAGTTTAGTCTCGTGAGGGTTTACTAGAACGATACCCACAAACATTGAAAAACTAAAATATAAATAAACTGCATATACTAAAAATATTTACTCCTAATCCTTTCAATACAAATTAGAGACAATATTTGAACAAGTCTTATAAACTAATCAATAGCTTAAAGAATTTCACAAAAAATCATGCTTGAATGTAAATTGTTTGAGTTAAGCCAATATTAGCATAACATATCTCAATCAAAATATTGCATGTTCAAATTTAATCTCAACTTCTCACATGGGATACCCTCATGATTTTCACTCTTTAAAGTAGTGGTGAAGTGTTTACACTCAATCAATCTCATGAAAACAGTTCTACCATATTCTTGCTTGTCCACCTATTCTCCACTATTTAGATCATACAACTTCATGAATCAAGAGGTCTTTAATCAAGGTTGTAATGGGGCCAAGGGGTTTGTAATGTGGTTGAAGAACAAAAGGATAAAGATATCACAAAGGTTCCAAAGAGTTCATAAAGTTTAGAGATATAAAAAGATCATACAAAGAAACTTCTCAAAACTCTTTACAAGTACATAGTCACCTAGGCCGGATATTCATGTTGGGCCTTTTCTTCATTCTAAACGACTTTGTAACATCTTTTTCTTTTTCCACAAATTCAAGAGATGATTCATATTTTTTTTTTTTACATAGGAATGTATTTGCCAGTATTCCATTTCTTTTTCTCTTGACTTTTCTTTTCTTTTCCCCCCACACTTATTTCTTGTTTCTAACCCAAATTTTTAACTAAAAATATCCCTTGTCTTTGCAACTTGTCTCAAAACATCCTAATTCATCTTTGGAACAAAGGTAAAGATATAAGTATATTTAGGTTAGAGACAAGTTATGGTTACCAAAGAGATAGCTTATTCAATGTAGGCTCAAATTGGTTCACTAAGGGTGTGTTCTCTTGGAACATCAATAAGGGATGGCTGTTTGGCCCTGGCTAAAAATCCTAATGCCTCTATCATATTCATGTTGTCACATGTATCAATATAGTCTCAAACGGTTTAAAGCAAGTTCTAGAGAATCATGTAATCATAAGAGCACTCAAGAAAGAAATTAGATTGATTTGTATAATGCATCAATCATTATAGGCTCAAAAACTCACAAGGATGATTATACAAGTCAGATTAAGTCTAAACATGCTTCTTTCTCAATCAACATATTATATTAACATTGGCTCATAAAAAGGTTGACATCAAGCTCAATTCTCATGAAAATCTTCTCACTAATAAATCTGTTTTAGACTTATGCAATTCATATCTCATCATTGTATTAAAAAGGAACTAAAACTCACAAAAAAATAATAATAATAATAAAGAAAAAAAAATAGTAGACAAAAATAAAAGAAATCCTAAATCATTCCCCCCCACACTTAATTCTTACATTGTCCTCAATGTAAGTCTATTAACTAAAATGAAAGAATCATGTGTAAGAGAAAAGAACTAATAACATAAGAATAGGAACAACTAAGACTCAAAACAAAACAAAACCATGCAACCTAAATCATCCTAAAATACTAAACAAAAATTAACAAGTAAACATAAAAAGATTAAAATCAAACTGACAAGGTATGTCTCAAGTCTCCCTTACTCAGACCTTGTTCAGAATGAATACTTCTAAATTGCTTAAAACACAACAAACTCTTTTTTTTTTTTTTTTTTTTTTTTTTTGAAAAGAAGAAATCAAACTGACAAGGTATGTCTCAAGTCTCCCTTACTCAGACCTTGTTCAGAATGAATACTTCTTAATTTTTTTTTTTTTTTTTTTAAATTAGCAAAATATGTCCCTTACCCCCTACTAAAATATGGCATTGTCCCCAATGTCAAATTTTAAAGGTAGAATTTAGGAGATATTACCTGCAGAGGTTGCTAACCACTTATTATAACTGAGACACAACAAGCAAAATGTTAGATAATGTCACAAAGACAAAGTGCAATCCACTCATTGCTCGTCCATATCTCTTTTTCTTTTTCCGAGCGTTTGCGAAACAACCGTAGCAGATAAACACTTATAAGCTTGGAGCTTTTTAAGTAAATCTTCAATGGTTGTAGCAGAAATTATGGTTCTCCTTGCCTCTGAAAACATGAATCCATTATCCACAGCATTATCTAAATATAAAAGCAAATTACTAAAATAACCATTAATATTAAGCAAACCAATGGGTTTCTTATTTGTGACCAAAGATGACCAAGAAGCCACGCAAGCTATTTCTTCGAATGTACCCAGACCTCCTGGTAAAGCAATGAATGCATCGGCAGAATGGTACATGATTGTTATCCGTTCAGGGACACTCCAGACTTGTATTTCCTTACCCACGGTAGGTCCACAAAAACTTGTGAATAGTTTTGGCACGATTCCTAGAACTGGACTTCCTCCGGCGTGTGCTGCTGTAGCGACTGCTCCCATTAAACCCGTACTACCTCCTCCATAAATCAAGTGGATCTTTTGTTGGGCAAGTATTACTCCAACTCTTATGGCTTCATCAGCGAATATGTTATTTTTTCCTGGATAAGCACCTCCAAAGACACAAATTTTTTTAATGCGCTGGGATGAAGTACTTTCCAATTTTTTTTTCGAGTGCCTGAAAGAGAATGAGTACATGGTGTAATATATAGAGGACTGAGTAGTGAATCAGACAAGAGTAATAATGTCGCCGAAAGTGTATCTGACCTGTCAGAAGAAAATGTTAACCTAACAAAAGATTTTTGCGTGATTTCAGGAAGAAAATCGAAAAGAGAAGAAAAAATCAACCGTAAAAGACAAATAAAAAAAAAAAAAAAAACGAGAATAGTTACACAAATCGAACAACACGTAAATTAAACCAAAATAAAGTTATTGCAAATCAAACCAAAAGCTGAGAAGTCATTTATTGTAGTTGTGATTGTGGCTCACATCTTCCTCTGGTTTTACGTCCAGAAACGGCTTAAACGCCTTCTATGAGTCGAGGATATGCTTCCCATCCAGTTTTCTTACAAGCTGGCAAACAGGGTCTTTTAACATCAGATTCCCAAGATGTTGCCATTCCCTTTGGAATTGCGGCCATAAATCAAGAATTTCTCTTTGTACGTCTCCACTAGGATGCGTCTCAAGAGAAAGTTGGATATTACCCAAATTCTCCTTACTCAGTCCATCCTTAATGAATTCAATTTTATCATCTCGATTAGAGGACGGAATCCCAATAGAACGACATTTACCGTTACACGTCCATCGTGCACATTTGTGGCAATTTGAACTCATGCGCTTTGCTCGTCGCTTCTTTGCAAAAGTGCTTCTACCTGTACCTGGTAAATGCAAAACAGGAAGATATTCATCTTCACGTACCTTGGCTTCAATTATCCAACGTATGTCGTCAGGAATCCCTTTGTGCATAAGCATTCTTAATCTTTCAAGTCGAACTTGGTAAAGCTTCAGTAAAATATTTCGAGGAAAAGGAGGAAATCGTTTCTGCAATCTTGTGAGAATATCATCCATCCTGAAAAAAAATGAAAAAAATGAAAGAGAAATTGGAAGAGAAATTTATATACAATATCAGTTTTGTGGGTAGCTGATGGAACCGATTTAAATAATCACGGAGTACCGTTATCCGCCATTTAACCGGGGTTAAAAAAATAAATTAAAAATTATATTTACATCTTGTAAGAGAAAAGAACTATTAAACAAAAGAAAAGAAAAACAATAAAAGATAGAATGATGGAGAGTAAGGAATATGCAAATCTGATATAATAGATGCTCTCCATCCTTTTGGGTTGCCTCCCAAGAAGCGCTTGGTTTATTGTCCTCAGCCTAACTTAGACCCATGCCATTATTATTCAACATACTTTGGCTCAAAAAGTGGAAACTCCTCCACATCTTGTATTGGAAAGTTCTCATAGTAAGGCTTCAATCTATGACCATTCACTTTGAATGCCTTATCTGTTTTTGGGCTTTGGATTTCAACTGCACCATGAGTAAATACATTAGTAATAACAAAAGGTCCAACCCAACGAGAACGTAACTTACCTGGATATAACTTAAGGCGTGAATGGAAGAGAAGAACTTTTTGTCCAACAACAAATTCTTTTCTTGATATCATCTTGTCATGGAATGCCTTAGTCTTTTCCTTGTAAATCCTAGAATTCTGATAGGCATCATTCCTTATCTCCTCTAATTCTTGTAGGTCAAGTTTTCTTTTCTTTCCTATCTCATCCATCTCCATGTTGCATTGTTTGATAGCCCAATATGATTTATGTTCCAATTCAACCGGAAGATGACAAGGCTTACCATAAACAAGTCGATAAGGAGACATACCAATGGGTGTCTTATATGCTATCCTATAAGCCCAAAGTGCATCATCAAGTCGTGAACTCCAATCCTTCCTATTTGGATTAACTGTCTTTTCAAGGATGGACTTAACTTCTCGGTTTGACACTTCAGCTTGCCCACTAGTTTGAGGATGATATGAGGTGGAGACCTTGTGTGTGATGTTATACTTCCTCAAAAGTGCTTCCATAGTCCTATTGCAAAAGTGAGTACCTCTATCGCTGATTATGGCCTTTGGCGTTCCAAACCTAGCCAAGATGTTAGTCTTGACAAAATCTGAAACAACTTTAGAGTCATTAGTCTTAGTGGATTTTGCTTCCACCCACTTTGAAACATAATCAACGGCAAGTAAAATATAAAGATTACCAAAAGAAGGAGGAAAAGGTCCCATGAAATCCATGCCCCATACATCAAAAATTTCAACAATAAGTATTGGAGTTTGAGGCATTTGATTTCTAGGACCTAAGTTACCTGTTCTTTGGCAACGATCACATGACTTGCAAAAGAGGTATGCATCTTTGAATATGGTAGGCCAATAAAATCCAGAATCAAGAACTTTCATGGCTGTTCTTTTGGATCCAAAGTGTCCTCCACATGCATAAGAGTGACAAAAGGTGAGAATAGATTGAAATTCAGTTTCGAGTACACACCTTCTTATAATCTGATCGTAGCAATGCTTCCAAAGGTAAGGATCATCCCATATGTAGTATTTGGCATCACTCTTGATCTTATTTCTTTGAGCTTGTGTCAACTCTTGTGGCAACTTCTTGGTAACTAAGTAATTAACAATATCAGCATACCAAGGAGTTGTTGTACTTATAAAAAGAAGTTGCTCATCCGGAAAGTTCTCATTCAAGGGTAGTGCATCCTCTTCATGAACTAAACGGCTAAGATGGTCCGCAACCAGGTTGTCACTACCTCTCTTATCTTTTATCTCCAAATCAAACTCTTGTAAGAGAAGTATCCATCTAATCAACCTTGGTTTGGCCTCCTTTTTAGTGAGCAAGTACTTAAGGGCTGCATGGTCAGAATATACAATTACTTTAGTACCAATTAAATAAGATCGAAATTTTTCTAAAGCAAATACAACAGCCAAAAGTTCTTTTTCAGTAGTGGAATAGTTCAATTGAGCATCATTAAGAGTTCGGGAGGCATAATAAATGGCATGTGAGGCTTTGCCAACCCGTTGGCCCAAAACAGCTCCAATGGCATAGTCACTAGCATCACACATGATTTCAAAAGGTATATTCCAATCTGGTGGTTGGATGATAGGAGCTGATGTCAAGAGTCCCTTCAATGTTTCAAACGCCTCTTTGCATTTATCATCAAAGTGGAAAACCACATCTTTTTGTAGTAGCTTGCAAAGAGGTAATGTGATCTTTGAGAAGTCTTTGATAAATCTCCTATAGAAACCTGCATGTCCAAGAAAAGAACGAACCTCTCTCACATTTGTGGGAGGTGGTAAAGAATGCATAATATCTATTTTAGACTTATCAACCTCTATCCCTCTAGAAGAAATAACATGGCCCAAAACTATTCCTTGTTCTACCATAAAGTGGCATTTTTCCCAATTCAAAACAAGGTTAGTTTCCATGCATCTTTCAAGTACAAGTGTAAGGTTCTCTAGACATCTATCAAAAGAATCACCATAGACACTAAAATCATCCATAAATACTTCTATGATGTTCTCTACATAATCTGAAAATATGCTAACCATACACCTTTGGAATGTAGCTGGTGCATTACAAAGACCAAATGGCATACGCCGGTATGCAAAAGTACCAAATGGACATGTGAATGTTGTTTTCTCTTGGTCCTCCGGAGCAATGGCTATCTGATTATAACCTGAAAAACCATCAAGAAAACAATAATGAGAATGGCCAGCTAACCTTTCAAGCATTTGATCAATACAAGGTAAAGGAAAGTGGTCTTTGCGAGTTGTGGAATTAAGTTTACGATAATCAATACAAACTCGCCATCCTGTTTGAATCCTAGTAGGAACAAGTTCATTCTCATTATTTGTTACCACCGTTACACCTGATTTCTTTGGAACCACTTGGACTGGGCTCACCCATTTGCTATCCGAGATAGGATAGATCACTCCAACATCTAGGAGTTTCAGTATCTCCTTTTTCACAACCTCCATCATAGGAGGGTTCAATCTTCTTTGTGCTTCTCTTGTTGGTTTAGACCCTTCCTCTAACAAAATCCGGTGCATGCACATGGATGGGCTTATTCCCTTGATATCGGCAATTGTCCAACCAATTGCTGTTTTATGCTCTCTAAGCACCTGGATAAGTCGCTCTTCTTGCAAAGGTGTGAGCTCTTTGGCAATGATGATCGGTAGTGTGTCCTTTTTACCTAAGAACACATATTTCAAGTGGTTCGGTAGTGGTTTCAATTCTAAAGTTGGTGCCTGCAAAATGGAAGGTAGAAGTTTCTCATTAGATAAAGGCAAATCAATAAATGAAACATCAAACCTTGCATCTTTAGGTTGCAGCGAGTGTAAAGATTCTAGTGCCCCTTCCACCTGGTCACTCAAGGCTAGTTTAGCATTCCCCATTCCGAGATGGTTGCTAATGACTATTTCTACACTATCTTCACCATCTAGCTCATAAGCTTGCTGCACTAGTGAGTCAATTATATCAATATTAAAAACAGAATGCACATCACTAGGATATCTCATGGCCTCAAAAATGTTAAAGCGAATTGATGGAAACTCAATTAAGAGTTGTAAACCCAAGTGCAGGTTATGTTCAAGTAATAAATTCTCGGGTGTCCGAGGTCGAACCACAGGGAAGCGTATTAGTAAGTATAAGTTTATAAATATATAAGAAAAAGAAAGTAAACAAGATATTAGGGAATCAACAACAAAACAAAATAAACAAGATATTAGAGAACAAAATAAATAAAATAACATAAAAGAAATTAAACAAAATATAAAAAACAATAAGAAAGGATGTTGAGGTTAGAGAATCCACTCTTGGTGTTATGCTAAGATTAATCTTGTTTTATTACACAATTGAAATCCACACATAAGGGAGGTTCCAATCGGAAGGTTTAGCAATTCAGTCCAAATTGTCCAACGTCCATAGCATATGATATTATGTTCATTTGGTGTCCTCAAAACTCATAAAAAGAGTCCAAGCATTCCTTATGCCAAGGTATATGTCTACAACAAATCAAGGTTATGAAACCAAGCATTTACTGTGCCATTTTCATTGTCAATAATGAATCAAGATCTCTACTTTGCAAGTATGATTTTAAACCAAAAGAAAATATTATCTATGCTAGTGCTTATAAATGATGATTCATTTTAGCTCATGTTTAAGAGACTAACCTTAGCATTTACCAAGAGCTTCACCTCATCACCTCAACAATATGATTAGAAACACATACTAGATATGAATAAAATGAAAAGAAATGTAAGAAGAAAAAGAAAACTAGAGAAAGGAAAGAAAAAGAAAACTTAGAGAATTTTATTACAATGGCTATCCTACCAATGTATCAATGTATCCCAATACTCATCCAAGGCCCTCTATTTATACACATTTTGGAGGGCTAAATGACAAGAGACAAGCTTTACAAATTTCAAAGGTAGGTATAATAGGTGGGTGCATTTTTCTAACAATTTTCGTCATATTGTATGACAATTCTGATCAGCCAGCTTGATGGTCGATTTTGTCAATGTTGGAGGCTCGATCTGATAAAATGGTCTTCTAGAAAAATATACCCCTATCAGTTACGGATCCATAGCCGTTGGAATCAGATCATTTGCGCACGTGGATCGGGAGATATGGTCAAAATACCAAAACGGTGCAGAACAGACGTCATTGCACATCAGCCAACTTGATGGTCGATTTCGCTAGGGAAAACGACTCCGTTTCAAGAAGTGTAAAACATGAAAAAGATAGATATGCCTCTTAGCTTTGCAGGGATACAAAGTTCAGCCTTATTGCTTTAGTGAAACTCGAGATATAGCTGATATGGCAAAAGGTGTCGGAACTGGAACTGAACTGGATTTGCCCTTAATTCTAGTAATCTGAAATCACTCAAAGAAACTTGTGAAAAACACCAAATTACATAAAAATATAAAAGATCATAAACACAATTAGACTAAACAATAATAACTCGTATTTGACACAAAACAATAATAAAACATAACTAAAAACTATATAATTATACGAGTTATCACACCCCCATACTTAGATTGTTGCTAGTCCCTAGCAACGACTCAATAAAAATAAAATAAGAAAATCTAATCTAATCCATTTTCGTAGGAAATCACGGTGGCACTTAGCATGTGACACAAGCCTTTAAACCCCTAGGTGTCCCTAGTGGACGAGTTTAGTCTCGTGAGGGTTTACTAGGACGATACCCACAAACATTGAAGACATAAGAAAAACTAAAAATAATAATTATAACTAATCCTTCCAATATAAATTAGAGATAATCATTGGACAAGTCTTAAAAACTAATCAATAGCTTAAAGAAATTCACAAAAAAATCTTGCTTGAATGTAAATAGTTTGAGTTAAGCCAATATTAACATAACATATTTCAATCAAAATAGTGTATATTCAAACTTAATCTCAACTTCTCACATGGGATACTCTATTGATTTTCACTCTTTAAAGTAGTGGTAAAGTGTTTACACTCAATCAATCTCATGAAAACACTTCTACCATATGCTTGCTTGTCCACCTATTCTCCACTATTTAGATCATACAACTTCATAAATCAAGAGGTCTTTATTCAAGGTTGTAATGGGGCCAAAGGGTTATAATGTGGTTAAAGAACAAAAGGATAAAGATATCACAAAGGTTCCAAAGAGTTCATAGATTTTAGAGACATAATAAGATCATACAAATAAAACTTCTCAAAACTCTTATAAAGCACATAATAACATAGGCTAAATATTCATGTTGAGCCTTTGCATCATTCTAACCAACTTTGTAACATCTTTTTCTAGAAGTTCAAGAGAAGATTTTTTTTTTTTTTTTTTTTTAATATGGGAATGTATTTGACAATGATCCCTTTCTTTTTCTCTTGACTTTTTCTTTTCTTCCCCCACACTTATCTTTTGTTTCTAACCCAAATTTTCAAATAAAAATATCCCTTGTTTTTTGCAATATGTCTCAAAATATAAAATTCATCTTTAGAACAAGGGTAAGGATATAAGCATATTTAGGCTAGGTGTAAGTTGTGGTTACCAATAAAACATCATATTTAATGTAGGCTCAAATTGGCTCACTAGTGGGGATGTTCTCGTAGAACATTAATAATGGATGGCTGTTTGGCTCTGGTTATAATCCTAATGCCTCTATCATATTCATGTTGTCACATGTATCAATATAGTATCAAACGGTTTAAAGCAAGTTCTAGAGAATCATGTAATCATAAGAGCACTCAAGAAAGAAATTAGATTGATTTGTATAATGCATCAATCATTATAGGCTCAAAAACTCACAAAGATGATTATACAAGTCAGATTAAGTCTAAACATGCTTCTTTCTCAATCAACATATCATATTAACATTGGCTCATAAAAAGGTTGACATCAAGCTCAATTCTCATGAAAATCTTCTCACTAATAAATCTGTTTTAGACTTATGCAATTCATATCTCATCATTGTATTGAAAGTAACTAAAAAAAAACACACTAAGTCTAAACATGCTTTTTTTTTTTTTTTTTTTTTGTTTTTTTTTTGTTTTTTTTGTTTTTTTTGTTTTTTGTTTTTTTTGTTTTTTTTTTTGAAAGAAGAAGATTAAATCAAACTGACAAGGTATGTCTCAAGTCTCCCTTACTCAGACCTTGTTCAGAATGAATACTTCTAAATGTCTTAAAACACAACAATTTTTTTTTTTTTTTTTTTTTTTTAGCAAAATATGTCCCTTACCCCCTACTAAAATATGACATTGTCCCCAATGTCAAATTTTAAAGGTAGAATTTAGGAGATATTACCTGCAGAGGTTGCTAACCACTTATTATAACTGAGACACAACAAGCAAAATGTTAGATAATGTCACAAAGACAAAGTGCAATCCACTCCTTGCTCGTCCATATCTCTTTTTCTTTTTCCGAGCGTTTGCGAAACAACCGTAGCAGATAAACACTCATAAGCTTGTAGCTTTTTGAGTAAATCTTCAATGGTTGTAGCAGAAATTATGGTTCTCCTTGCCTCTGAAAACATGAATCCATTATCCACAGCATTATCTAAATATGAAAGTAAATTACTAAAATAACCATTAATATTAAGCAAACCAATGGGTTTCTTATTTGTGACCAAAGATGACCAAGAAGCCACGCAAGCTATTTCTTCCAATGTACCCAGACCTCCTGGTAAAGCAATGAATGCATCGGCAGAATGGTACATGATTGTTATCCGTTCAGGGATACTCCAGACTTGTATTTCCTTACCCACGGTAGGTCCACAAAAATCTGTGAATAGTTTTGGCACGATTCCTAGAACTGGACTTCCTCCGGCGTGTGCTGCTGTAGCGACTGCTCCCATTAAACCCGTACTACCGCCTCCATAAATCAAGTGGATCTTTTGTTGGGCAAGTATTACTCCAACTCTTATGGCTTCATCAGCGAATATGTTATTTTTCCCTGGATAAGCACCTCCAAAGACACAAATTTTTTTAATGCGCTGGGACGAAGTGCTTTCCATTTTTTTTTTCTTTTTCGAGTGCCTGAAAGAGAATGAGTACATGGTGTAATATATAGAGGACTGAGTAGTGAATCAGACAAGAGTAATAATGTCGCCGAAAGTGTATTTGACCTGTCAGAAGAAAATGTTAACCTAACAAAAGATTTTTGCGTGATTTCAGGAAGAAAATCAAAAAAAGAAGAAAAATCAACCGTAAAAGACCAATGCAAAAAAAAAAAAAAACGAGAATAATTACACAAATCGAACAACACATAAATTAAACCGAAATGAAGTTATTGCAAATCAAACCAAAAGCTGAGAAGTCATTTATTGTAGTTGTGATTGTGGCTCACATCTTCCTCTGGTTTTACGTCCATAAACGGCTTAAACGCCTTCTATGAGTCGAGGATATGCTTCCCATCCAGTTTTCTTACAAGCTGGCAAACAGGGTCTTTTAACATCAGATTCCCAAGATGTTGCCATTCCCTTTGGAATTGCGGCCATAAATCAAGAATTTCTCTTTGTACGTCTCCACTAGGATGCGTCTCAAGAGAAAGTTGGATATTACCCAAATTCTCCTTACTCAGTCCATCCTTAATGAATTCAATTTTATCATCTCGATTAGAGGACGGAATCCCAATAGAACGACATTTACCGTTACACGTCCATCGTGCACATTTGTGGCAATTTGAACTCATGCGCTTTGCTCGTCGCTTCTTTGCATAAGTGCTTCTACCTGTACCTGGTAAATGCAAAACAGGAAGATATTCATCTTCACGTACCTTGGCTTCAATTATCCAACGTATGTCTTCAGGAATCCCTTTGTCCATAAGCATTCTTAATCTTTCTAATCGAACTTGGTAAAGCTTCAGTAAAATATTCCGAGGAAAAGGAGGAAATCGTTTCTGCAATCTTTTGAGAATATCATCCATCCTGAAAAAAAATGAAATAAAATAAAATGAAAGAGAAATTTATATACAATATCAGTTTTGTGGGTAGCTGATGGAACCGACTTAAATAATCACGGAGTACCGTTATCCGCCATTTAACCGGGGTAAAAAAAAAATTATATTTACATCTAGTTATTTTCAAAACAAGGATCAGAAAGAAAAACAACCTCTTCTTGAGTAACATGATTTTCCAAAAAGAGTTTGAGTCTTTGTCCATTTACCTTGAATACGTTACCATTTTGAGGATTCTCAATGTCAACTGCTCCATAATGATACACATGCTTAACCACAAATGGGCCAGTCCATCTTGATCTCAACTTACCAGGAAATATGTGAAGTCTAGAATTATAAAGTAGAACTTTTTGCCCAACATTAAATGTTTTTCTTGAAATTAACTTGTCATGAAAGGCTTTAGTTCTTTCTTTATGAATTTTAGAATTCTCATATGCATCATTTCTGAGTTCCTCAAGTTCATTTATTTGTAATTTTCGTAAATTAGAAGCGTCATCAAGGTTTGAGTTGAACATTTTAATGGCCCAATATGCTTTATGCTCAAGTTCCACAGGTAAATGACAAGGTTTTCCATAAACTAGCCTATAAGGAGACATGCCCAATGCTGTTTTAAAAGCTGTTCGATAGGCCCATAATGCATCGTTAAGTCTAAGAGACCAATCTTTGCGATTTGGATTAACTGTCTTTTCCAAAATTTGTTTAATCTCCCTATTTGCTAATTCTACCTGTCCATTTGTCTGCGGGTGATAAGGGGTTGCAACTTTGTGTGTAATGGCATATTTCTTCATTAATGTTTCAAAAACCTTGTTGCAAAAATGTGTTCCCCCATCGCTTATGATAGATCGAGGAATTCCAAATCGACTCAAAATATTTTCTTTTAAAAATTTAATCACTGTTTTGTGATCATTATTTCGACATGGAATTGCCTCTATCCACTTTGAAACATAATCTATTGCAACTAAAATGTATAAGAAACCAAAAGATGGTGGAAATGGTCCCATGAAATCAATACCCCAACAGTCAAAAATTTCAATTACAAGAATTGGGTTCAAAGGCATCATGTTTCTTTTCGAAATGGAACCTAATTTTTGACAACTTTCACATGACTTGCAAAAATTATGTGCATCTTTGAACAAAGTTGGCCAGTAAAATCCACACTGTAAAATTTTTGCAGCAGTTTTCTTTGATGAAAAATGACCACCACATGCCTCGGAATGACAAAACTTAATTACACTACTTACCTCATTGTCGGGAATGCATCTTCGAAAAATCTGATCAGGACAATATTTGAACAAGTAAGGGTCATCCCAATAGAACTTCTTTACCTCATTCAGAAACTTCCTTTTATCTTGTGTGCTCCATTGAGAAGGAATTTTTCCTGTAGCAAGAAAATTAGCAATGTCAGCAAACCAAGGTGTCGTGGAGACAATTAGAAGTTGTTCATCAGGAAAAGTATCATTTATTGGTGAGGTTCCAAAAGATTCATCACAAACAAGTCTTGATAAATGATCAGCCACCACATTTTCTACTCCTTTTTTATCTCGAATGGTGATGTCAAATTCTTGCAGCAAAAGGATCCACCTCAGCAACCTAGGTTTTGCATCCTTCTTAGAGAGAAGATATTTTAAAGCTGCATGATCACTAAAGACAACAATTGATGATCCAACAAGGTAAGATCTGAATTTATCCAATGCAAAAACAACTGCAAGTAATTCCTTTTCTGTAGTGGAATAATTCATTTGGGCTCTATTTAAAGTTTTACTTGCATAGTAAATTACATGTGGTTTATTATCTTTCCTTTGTCCTAACACAGCACCAACAGCATAGTCACTAGCATCACACATTATTTCAAATGGTAAAGACCAATCAGGAGATCTCATAATAGGAGCAGTAGTGAGCATATTTTTGAGTTTTTCAAAAGCATCTTCACAATCTTTAGTCCATTCAAATGCAGTGTCTTTCATTAAAAGATTACATAGAGGTTTAGATATCGTGCTAAAATCTTTTATGAATCTTCTATAAAAACCTGCATGTCCCAAGAATGACCTAATGTCCTTTACTGTCTTTGGTGTGGGTAGATTAGCAATCAATTCAAGTTTTGACTTGTCTACCTCAATCCCTTTTGCAGAAACAATGTGACCTAGTACAATACCTTTAGTGACCATGAAATGACATTTTTCCCAATTAAGAACAAGATTTTTTTCTTCACACCTAATCAATACATTTTTCAAATTGGCTAAGCAATCATCAAATGAATCACCAGAAACAGAAAAATCATCCATGAAAATCTCAAGATTACGTTCAATCATGTCACTAAAAATGCTAAGCATGCATCTTTGAAATGTGGCAGGGGCGTTACATAATCCAAATGGCATTCTACGATATGCAAAAGTACCAAAAGGACATGTAAAAGTGGTTTTCTCTTGGTCCTCAAGTGCAATGGCAATTTGATTATACCCAAAATATCCATCTAGAAAACAATAAAACTCATGCCCTGCAACTCTTTCTAAGATTTGATCCATGAAAGGCAAAGGGAAATGATCTTTCCTCGTCACTGAGTTAAGTTTCCTATAGTCAATGCACATGCGCCAACCAGTAACAGTCCTAGCTGGAATTAATTCATTGTTTTCATTTTTAACTACAGTAACTCCAGATTTCTTAGGTACGACTTGAGTAGGACTTACCCATTTGCTATCAGAGATAGGATAAATGATTCCATTATCTAGAAGTTTAATGACTTCATTTCTCACTACTTCTTTCATATTAGGATTAAGCCTTCGTTGCATTTGTCTAGAGGGTTTAGCATTTTCCTCTAAATAAATATTATGTGTGCAGATTAATGGGCTTATTCCCTTTATGTCAGCTAAGGTCCATCCTAATGCATTTTTGTGCATCTTCAAAAGTTGTAACAACTTACCTTCTTGTAGTTCATCAAGATGTGAAGAAATTATGACTGGAAAAGTTTCACTCTCACCCAAAAAGGAATATTTTAGCTCGGATGGCAATGGTTTTAACTCCAGCTTGGGTGGTTCAATAGTTGATGGTACAGTGACATTTGTAAGTGATGGTAGTTCCTCAAACTTTTGTTTCCAACAATGCTTATCCTGAAAAGATTTTAACAAAGAATCAGTGTGTGAAATTTCTGAAGCATTATCAAACTCATATTCAATTAAATAAGCTTCTAAAGGATCATGGAATGTGGTAGTGGTGAGATGTTCATGAACAAGTTCTTCAATGAAATCCACTTCATGTACTTCTGAATTATCACCAGGTTGCTTGCAAATGTTGAACACATTTAATTCTAAAGTCATATTTCCAAAAGAAATGTTCAACATACCATTCCTGCAATTTATCAGAGCATTAGAAGTTGCAAGAAATGGACGGCCTAATATAACAGGAATTTGAACATTTGGATTTGAAACAGGATGTGTGTCCAAAACAATAAAATCAACAGGGAAGTAAAAATTATCAATTTGAACCAAAACATCTTCAACTATCCCTCGAGGAATTTTTACAGAACGATCAGCTAGTTGAAGTGTAACAGGTGTTTCCTTGAGTTCACCTAAACCTAACTGTTGATAAACAGAAAAAGGCAAAAGATTAACACTAGCACCAAGATCAAGCAATGCACGTTCTATTCTAGTGTTTCCAATGATGCATGAGATTGTTGGACATCCAGGATCTTTGAATTTTGGTGGAGTAAGGTGCTGAATGATTGAGCTCACACTTTCCGTCAAAAATGCTTTCTTTTGTACATTATGTTTCCTTTTAACTGTGCACATGTCCTTCAAAAATTTAGCATAAGATGGAACTTGTTTGATTGCATCCAATAAAGGAATGTTAATCTTAACTTGTTTGAAAAGTTCATAAATTTCTGCATTTTGATTCAAATTCTTTATTGTTTGCAACCTTTGAGGAAAAGGAGCAGGATGCATACCTTTTTCTTTGTCCAAATTTTCAAGAAGTTCAGACTTACCATCATCCTTACCATTACTTTTCGGAGGGGAAGGAGGATCTTGGTCTTTTGATGGAATGTTTTTGTCAATTGCCTTTCCACTTCGAAGAGTTGTGATAGAACTGGCATTTTCCTGTTGAGTTTCATTGGAGCAAGAAACAAGACATTGAGTAGAAGGGTTAGGCTGAGGTTGAGCAGGAAACTTACCTTTTTCTTGAGTGCGTAATGAAGCTGTCAATGTGGACAAGGTGTTTTTGATCTCATTGATGTCCTGTGAAGTTTGGTTATTCACATTTGCTTGTGTTTGCATGAATGCTTGCAATGTCTCTTCCAAGGTTTGTACACGTGAAGGTTGATAGGAAAAAGTGTTGCCCGGCTTTTGAGATTGTGGTACCTGAACATGATTATTATTCCGCCAACTGAAGTTGGGATGATTTCTCCATTCAGGGTTATACGTTTCAGAGTAAGGAGAAGGAAAAGGCTTTTTAAATGTGTTTATGGAATTTACTTGATCATGCAACGCTTCTTTAAGAATGGGAATGTTTGGACATTCAGAAGTGGGGTGTCCCATGATTTCACAAATTCCACAACTTTCTTCATTTTTAACCGTTTTGACTTCTTTTACTTCTCTAAGTTCCATGGCTTCAATCTTTCTAGCCAAATTAGCTACTTTAGCTTTTATCTCATCTTCTTGACTAAAATGATATTTACCTCTGTTAGAAACAAGATTAGATCTAGTGGAACTTTCAGAGGAATTATCTGTGTGCCAGGCTTGAGAGTTATCTGCCAAATGGTCTAAGTAGTCAAAGGCTTCTTCAGGTTCTTTTTCTAGAAACTCACCGTTACACATTGTTTCAACAAATTGTTTAGTTTCGGGAGTTAAACTTTCATAAAAGAAACTAATAAGACGCCATTTTTCAAAACCATGATGTGGACAAGAACTTAACAAATCTTTAAAACGCTCCCAGCACTGAAAAAATGCTTCATTTTGATTTTGATTGAAATTTTGAATCTGTCTTTTCAAAGCAGTAGTTTTATGTGCTGGGAAAAATTTCTTTAGAAACTCAGTTTGTAATTCTTGCCATGTGCCAATTGACCTTGGTTTTAAATTATGAAGCCAAATTTTTGCTTTATCTTTTAAAGAAAAAGGAAATAATTTTAGCTTGACAATTTCATTTGTACATTGTTGGTCATTAAAGGTGACACATACATCTTCGAAGTCTTTTAGAAACGAGTAAGCACTTTCCGATTCTAACCCATGGAAATTTGGAAGCAAAGCTATCATACCTGGTTTAAAACGAAAGTTGTTTGCATTGAGAGGAAAAATAAAACAAGAGGGTGATGAGCTTCGAGTTGGTTGCAAGTAGTCACGCATGGTGCGTACTTGTCTGTTCTCATCTTCAGCATGAACACTTTCATTGTCAGCCATGGTAGGAGTTGTATTAGAAAGATTACCTGAAAAAGTTTCACAATAAAATCTAACTAAACGACGAGATCTAAAATCACGTCGCCAAACAAGCATAAAACAAAGTTAATATATAAATTAGGCGGTATAACCAGCCAAACAAAATAGAACAAAGTTAATATACAAATTAGGCGGTATAACCAGCCAATAGAACAAAGTTAATATATAGAAAATTAGGCGGTATAACCAGCCAATAAAAATAAATATACTTATAAACTTATATACTTAGTATTGCCTCCCCGGCAACGGCGCCAAAAACTTGATAGAAACTCAATTAAGAGTTGTAAACCCAAGTGCAGGTTATGTTCAAGTAATAAATTCTCGGGTGTCCGAGGTCGAACCACAGGGAAGCGTATTAGTAAGTATAAGTTTATAAATATATAAGAAAAAGAAAGTAAACAAGATATTAGGGAATCAACAACAAAACAAAATAAACAAGATATTAGAGAACAAAATAAATAAAATAACATAAAAGAAATTAAACAAAATATAAAAAACAATAAGAAAGGATGTTGAGGTTAGAGAATCCACTCTTGGTGTTATGCTAAGATTAATCTTGTTTTATTACACAATTGAAATCCACACATAAGGGAGGTTCCAATCGGAAGGTTTAGCAATTCAGTCCAAATTGTCCAACGTCCATAGCATATGATATTATGTTCATTTGGTGTCCTCAAAACTCATAAAAAGAGTCCAAGCATTCCTTATGCCAAGGTATATGTCTACAACAAATCAAGGTTATGAAACCAAGCATTTACTGTGCCATTTTCATTGTCAATAATGAATCAAGATCTCTACTTTGCAAGTATGATTTTAAACCAAAAGAAAATATTATCTATGCTAGTGCTTATAAATGATGATTCATTTTAGCTCATGTTTAAGAGACTAACCTTAGCATTTACCAAGAGCTTCACCTCATCACCTCAACAATATGATTAGAAACACATACTAGATATGAATAAAATGAAAAGAAATGTAAGAAGAAAAAGAAAACTAGAGAAAGGAAAGAAAAAGAAAACTTAGAGAATTTTATTACAATGGCTATCCTACCAATGTATCAATGTATCCCAATACTCATCCAAGGCCCTCTATTTATACACATTTTGGAGGGCTAAATGACAAGAGACAAGCTTTACAAATTTCAAAGGTAGGTATAATAGGTGGGTGCATTTTTCTAACAATTTTCGTCATATTGTATGACAATTCTGATCAGCCAGCTTGATGGTCGATTTTGTCAATGTTGGAGGCTCGATCTGATAAAATGGTCTTCTAGAAAAATATACCCCTATCAGTTACGGATCCATAGCCGTTGGAATCAGATCATTTGCGCACGTGGATCGGGAGATATGGTCAAAATACCAAAACGGTGCAGAACAGACGTCATTGCACATCAGCCAACTTGATGGTCGATTTCGCTAGGGAAAACGACTCCGTTTCAAGAAGTGTAAAACATGAAAAAGATAGATATGCCTCTTAGCTTTGCAGGGATACAAAGTTCAGCCTTATTGCTTTAGTGAAACTCGAGATATAGCTGATATGGCAAAAGGTGTCGGAACTGGAACTGAACTGGATTTGCCCTTAATTCTAGTAATCTGAAATCACTCAAAGAAACTTGTGAAAAACACCAAATTACATAAAAATATAAAAGATCATAAACACAATTAGACTAAACAATAATAACTCGTATTTGACACAAAACAATAATAAAACATAACTAAAAACTATATAATTATACGAGTTATCACGAATTATTTCACCATCAAATTCCATAGTTAAAGTGCCATCATGTACATCTATTTTAGTTCTTGCTGTTTTCAAGAATGGTCTCCCTAATAGAATAGGTGTGGGATTAGAAGACATCTCATCTTCCATCTCAATAACATAAAAGTCAGCGGGAAAAACCAATTCATTAACCTGTACAAGAACGTCTTCTACCACTCCTCTTGGATAAGTGTTAGAACGGTCAGCAAGTTGTATTATAACACCGGTTTCCTCTAATGGTCCTAGATTCAATGAAGCATAAATTGAATATGGCATGACATTAATAGATGCCCCTAGATCTAGCATAGCACGCTCAAACCTGGTGTTGCCTATCTTACAAGGAATGGTAAACATACCTGGATCCTTGCATTTAGGTGGGAGTTTCTTTTGAAGAACAGCTGACACATTCTCCCCCACACTTACCTTTTCATTCCATTTCAACTTCCGTTTAGATGTGCACAACTCTTTTAGGAACTTGGCATATCTTGGCACTTGCTTGATAGCATCTAGTAAAGGAATGTTCACCTCTACTTTCCGGAAGGTTTCCAAAATTTCCTTCTCTTGCTCCTCCTTCTTGGACTTTGCTAACCTGCTAGGAAAAGATGGAGGAGTTATATAAGAAGGAAAGGATGGTTTAGGAATTACCTTTTTTAGTGGCTCGTTGGGATGTGAAGAGGATGCCATGGTATTGTTCTCCCCTTGACCACTATCATTTTGTGGTGTCTCTAGCTGTTTCCCACTTCTTAAATTTATAGCATTGGCATTCTCTCTTGGATTCACTATGGTTTGGGAAGGTAATTTCCCAGAATCCCTTGCTTGCATTTGACTCATGGTTGTTGCCAATTGCCCTATTTGAGTCTCCAAATTTCGAATACTTGTCTTTGTTTCCTGTTGAAATTGAATTGTATTAGTAGAAAGAGCTTTAACAAGATCTTCAAGAGAAGTACTTGAATTTTGGGTGGGTGGTAGTTGTTGTCGGGTTTGGTATGGTTGTTGCACTCTTTGCTGAAAACCCGGTGGCCTGTGGTCAAATGGTGGAGGAATAGTTTGTGATTGGTTCCCTCCATAATTGAAGTTTGGATGATCCCTCCATCCTGGATTGTAAGTGTTTGAGTAGGGATCATATTTCCTTGATTGGTTCTGAAATCCACCCATGGCATTCACATGTTCATTGGTATCCTCTTGAAGTGTTGGACACATATCAGTTTGGTGCCCTATGTTTGAACATATGCCACAAGCCTTTATTTGTTGTATTTTACCTACAGCCAATTGTTGAACAAGAGAAGTCAGTTTATCAAATTTTTGTTCAAGGGATGATATACTTACCTCATTAACTCTCTTGGGTTGTGGTGGTGGATCTTGTCTCATTGAGAACTGTTGAGAATTGGCTGCCATGTTGGAGATTAATGTTCTAGCAGCCCTGGGAGTCTTATCAACTAGAGCTCCCCCACTAGCGGCATCTATCATACTTCTCTCCATGGGCATGAGACCTTCATAGAAGTATTGGATGAGAAGTTGTTCACTTATCTGATGATGTGGACATGATGCACAAAGTTTCTTGAACCTCTCCCAATATTCATATAAGGACTCTCCGTTGTATTGTCGAATCCCACATATCTCTTTCCTAATGTTGGCAGCCTTAGATGCTGGGAAATACCTTTCCAAGAATGCTTTCTTCAAATCATTCCATGTAGTGATGGTCCCGGATGGTAGATAGTAGAGCCATTCCTTTGCTGAATCAGCTAGAGAGAATGGGAAGGCTCTCAACTTAACTTGCTCTTCCGTGACCCCTGTTGGTCTCATGCTTGAGCAAACTACATGGAATTCCTTGAGGTGCTTATTTGGATCCTCTCCTGCAAAACCATGAAAAGTTGGGAGAAGATGAATCAAACCAGATTTTAATTCAAAAGCTACCTCAAGATTAGCATATTCAATGCATAATGGTTGTTGACCCAAGTCCGGAGCGGCTAGCTCCTTGAGAGTTCGGTTGTCAGCTGCTGCCATCTCTCCTTGCTTCTCTTGGATGTTTTGGATCAACTCCTCAATTGGTTGTTGGTGAGAAGTTATAAATTCCCGAATTTTCCTAAGTCGTAAGTCTTCTTCGGGGGCTTGGAACATTCACTAAAAAAAAAAATAAGAAAGTAAATAATTAGAACAGAAAATAAGAATAAACCAATAAACTAATAAACTAAAGAAAGCAATCCCCCGCAACGGCGCCAAAAATTTGATGCACCCAAAAGAGTGTATCTTATTTAACCTTGCACTAAAAAGATCAATTGTAAGTATAATGATTAGCAAGGGTCGAGTCCTCAGGGATTGGGTTTTAATCTATGAGTTATTAGTTTATAACTTACGTTCAAAGAAAACAATAAAAGAAAAGGGGTTTTTGAAGCCAGATTTAAACTAAAGTAAATAATAAGAATAAGATGCAAGGCGGTATAACCAGCCAATAAAAATATATATACTAAATTAGGCGGTATAACCAGCCAATAAAAATATATATACTAAATTAGGCGGTATAACCAGCCAATAAAAATAAAACAAAGTTAATATACAAATTAGGCGGTATAACCAGCCAATAAAAATAAATATAAAAAATAAGCAAACTAAAAGTAAGAAAACAAGAAAGTAAGAAGAATCAAATATGAAAAATATGGTTAAGGTTTCATTCTCCACCATTAGACATCATTAAGAATCAATTTCAGATCTATCAATATCAACCAACTATCAAAGTTAACAACCGTAGATAACAACAAGCTCTGTTATCCCAATCTTTCCTTAATTTGTCGTTAAATAGAACAAGCTCTCTATTTAATCTCTAACCATTAAACAACCTAGAATAAGCTCTCTAAATTCAATTTAATGGCAGCTTTATGATGAGAAAGATAGGTTGATCTAAGCAACAAACACATAAGCTCGGATTGTTCAACTTAGGTTATGTTCCACTTTGCAATTATTGAAAACTTGACCATAATCATTAATCACAAATTGCCACTTATGAATAGGAAATCAAGACAATTACACGGATCAAGACTCCTAAACTAGCAATAGATAATTATCAAGATCTATCTAGTTGTACACCTAAATAAATCAAGACAACATCATGAACAATTCTTGTAGAAGAACATAAGCAACTTTGATAGAAAATTAATGATAGATAGAATCTGAAAATCAATCACAAAACGTGTCTAGGGCTTTGAAATCACCCTTAACCAAATAGAAGTTTAGCCTAGCATAGGCATCATAAACATAAACATAAAATTAAAGAGAATCTAAAAAGGAAATAAAAGAAAGAAAGAAGAAGAAGAAGAATATTAATTATCCAACCTCTTGCTCTTTCTAAAGAAAAAGAAAACTAGAGAAAAGAAAGAAGAAGAAAACTTAGAGAATTTTGTTAAAATGGCTAATATCCTACCAATCTCCAATATGATCCCTTACAATCATCCAAGGCCCTCTATTTATACACATTTTGGAGGGCTAAATGACAAGAGACAAGCTTTACAAATTTCAAAGGTAGGAATAATAGGTGGGTGCATTTTCTAACAATTTTCGTCATGTATGACGATTTTGATCAGCCAACTTGATGGTCGATTTTGTCAATTTTGGAGGCCTTATCTGATCACATGGTCTTCTAGACAAATGTTACCCTATCAGTTACTGATCAATAGCCGTTGGAATCCGCTCATTTGCTGATGTGGATAAGAAGATATGGGCATAATACGAAAACAGGTCAGCACAGACGTCATTGCACATCAGCCAACTTGATGGTCGATTTCGCTAGGGAAAACGACTCCGTTTCAAGAAGTGTAAAACATGAAAAAGATAGATATGCCTCTTAGCTTTGCATGGCTACAAATTTCAGCCTTATTGCTTCAGTGAAACTCGAGATATAGCTGATATGGCAAAAGGTGTCGAAACTGGAACTGAACTGGATTTGCCCTTAATTCTAGTAATCTGAAATCACTCAAAGAAACTTGTGAAAAACACCAAAATACATAAAAATATAAAAGATCATAAACACAATTAGACTAAACAATAATAACTCGTATTTGACACAAAACAATAATAAAACATAACTAAAAACTATATAATTATACGAGTTATCACTACCCCTTTTTGAGCCTATTGAATTATGTTTTTGAATGAACCTTGACCAAGGATCACCCTTCACACCGGGGGACTAGTATGGAAAAATATCTTTCTAGAGAAGAATGAATGATTGGATCATATTTCTACACCATGTAAAGAATGTCTTATGTCATGGAGGCAATGATGAGATGGACTGAGTTCCAAAATTTTGAACTCACTTTGTGATGAAAATAAAAAAGAGAAAGAAAGAAGAAAATGAAAAATGAAAAAAATGAAAAGAAAAATGTGAAAAGTTTTGAAAATCCTCATGGAAAAGAAATAATCCATGGCTCATTTATCTTGAAAATGAAAATGATCCTTGGTTTGCAACCCTTAAACACATGTTTGAGCCTATTTTATCCATTCTTTCATAACCCCAAAACCCTGGCCTAAATTACAAGCTTTAAAAGTCCATTTTGATCAAATGTGAATGTTCGGATTGGAGAATCATGTATTGAATTAAGACATGCTTGTGGTATTATCAAGGGACAATGAAGCTTATATGCATGAAGACAACTCTAGAGAATAAAGAAAAGGCTTGTAACATTTTGATATGCTCAATTGCCTCCAAAAAGATTAAGGCGAACACATGATGAGAAAATTTGTTTGATACTTAGAGAAACAAAACTGGTAGTGAAGAAGCTTTTCTTGAGTCACATGACCATTGGAGAGAGTAGACATTTATTTGTGAAGTTCTTGTGAAGTGAAAAGATTTTCTTCAGTGACGCATTATTTTGAAAGAGATGAATGAAGGTGATTTGCTAAACACTGTAGAGAAATACTTCTTTTGAAAGAAAAAAAAAAGGATTCAAATTGAAAACCCGAAAAGGGCAATTTGAGTCGTAGAGGGATATCTAAGTTGAAAACCTGAAAGGGCGGCTTATATATAACAAAAGTCAATGTTTGTTTGAAGATTTCGCTGGGGGCATGGTTTGGTCTGATACAACTCAAAAAGATCAAAAATACCGATTGGATTAATCTTCGAAAAATAATCATGGATTAATTTGTTCAAGATTGTCAAAACATTCATTATTTGGGATGTTGATATCCCGTTCAAATATCCTTGGGATAATTCTTTGATTTGCCTATTATCTTTTGAAAAATTTGTTCTTTTCCCTTCAATGATAAAGACCATTTTTCTTCGATTCATTTTGTTCATTGCCATTATTTGTTGCCAACTTTGCATACCCATAATGAATAGAGGAAATGTTGATGCATTACATTTGTTATGGAATTGGAATAATGATTGATAAGTTGAAATACTGAACATAAAAGATGCATGCATTATATTGAAAAGAAATTTAAAGATGATGTTCTGGGGCAAAAAGAAAGAATGATGAGAACCAGGAATGGGTAGAAATATAGACATATTAGGCTCCTAAGCTGAAATATACACTTTGGAAATGGACAAATTCTGCATTTGAGAATGAATAAAATCGAGAAAGGACTAGACCGGTGGATGGAACTTGTTAGCTAGTTTTGAAGCTACATGTTTGAGATGATACAAAGATGAAATAATGAGTTTGAGAACCATTTTGTTACCATGATTGGAGAGATATGATGATTTTCATGCATTCATGACATTCATGGCATGCATGTAACATATAAGAAAGATTTTAGGTTGGATTTTGAGACTAAACTTTTCCAAAATGAAAATTTTCCTTGGTTGAGGAAAGTTATTTTAGATTTTGCACATTGGTTGAGGAAATAGGTTTAGACCTTGGTAGAAGTGAGACTTTTTAAGATGAGAATCTTAATTTCCAATTTTCAAGATGAATTGTTTTTCAAAGGTAAGGTTCTTCAAGATTATTTTAGTATGAATCCTTCATTAAGTGAGAATCCTTATTTAAGTGAGAATCTTTGGTTAAGTGTGAATCCTTAGTTTAGTGAGAATCCTTAATTTAGTGTGAATCCTTATTTTAGTGAGAATTCTTAATTTAGTGTGAATCCTTAGCTTAGTGTGAATCCTAGTTTTAGTGAGAATCCTTAGTTTTAGTGAGAAACCTTAGTTTAGTGAGAATCCTTATTTTGGGTGTTAATCCTTATTTCCTTATTTTGGGTGCGATTCCTTTAGCTTAGTGAGAATCTTTATTTTGGATGCGAATCCCTTAGTTTAGTGAGAATCCTTATTTTGGGTGCAAAACCTTTAGTTTAGTGAGAATCTTTATTTTGGGTGTGAATCCTTTAGTTTGAGTGAGAATCCCTTATTTAGGTGAGAAATCTCGTATTTTGGTGTGAATCATTTATTTTCAAGTTATTTTTAAGTTGTGAATCCTTTATATTGTAAATTTTTAAGTTTGTCTTTAAAGTGATAGATTTCAAAGTTGGTGTGTTTTTGAGAGATTTGGTTTGAGAAGAGAAATCTTTAGGTTGAAACTAATTTAGAGACAGTAAAATTCAATCTATCAGTTTAAAGCCAAGTACAGATTGGAGATGAATAATGGGTTGGAGAACTTTCTATCTTGATTAGAAATTTAGAGAGTTGATATCATTCATACAGTGCATTCATGACATCTATTGCGTGATATGCATCCGCATTTCATTCATGGCATTCATGTACTGCATTGCATTCAAGAAAGACTATTGCAGATATTCAATATAATTTGGATAGGAATTTCAATGTGGAATGACAATTTGTGAGAACCATATCAAATCTTTTCGGGATCCAAGGTAAAATTCTTGAAAATTATTTTGAAGAATGCATTTACATTTGGTGAATTTACAGTATCTGTTTGGTATTTAAAGTTAATGCCTCGTTGGGAGGAGTTTTTCTTCGTTAGGATATTTAAAGTTGATGCCTCGATAAATGAGTATATTTTTTTTCGTTTGGATATTTTAAGTTTATGCCTTATTTAGAGGAGTATTTTTATGATGAGATTTGATTTAGTGTTTATTGTGTTGAATCATGTAAGGTGTCTATGTCTTTGCACATCTCTTGATTATCAGAAAATGCACAAAGAAGGGCAACTATAGAGACCGGCTTTTATCTGGTTAATTTTAAATTTTAAATTTTAAATTTTAAATTTTAAATTTTAGTTTAAGTTTTAATTTTATTTTTAGATTTATAAAAAAAAAGGAAGAAAAGGAAAAAAAAAAAGAACCAAATTAGGAAAAAGGAAAAGAAAAGAAAAATGAGTTCGGATTGAATCCAAACTCATCTTCACATCAAAATCCAACTCTGAGAGTTGTGATGAGGATGAATTTTTGGATTAAGGATGAGGACTCCAGATCCAAATGAACTAAGACCCTCTCTCGATTTTTTCTATATAAGCAACCAAATTCAACCACCCAAAGGGGAGAATGAGAAGAGAGAATCGAAAACACAAGAAGCAAAAATCCAAGGCGAAACAGTGGCTAAATAAGAAAAAAAATTCTAGGGTTTGATTTTCAAAATTTTGGGGTTTTAGTTATTGTTTCGAGAATCATAACGGTGAAAAACTCAGGGGGAGGGTTAGAGGAAGGTTCGGATGAATTTTGGTGGTCATCTAACGGCTGAAGACGGCGGTCTAGGGGTTAGGAGGTCGCGACTTTAGACTTAGATCTAGGGCTCTTGGGTTTGATTTTGAGAAATCTAACTTGATTTCAGAAGTAAGAAGGTCAAAAGGGATATTTTGGTGGAATTTGGAGGATTTTTGGGCACTAGAGGCGGTGACGACGGTGATCACTGGCGAAGGGACGATGGCGAACATGGCGGGGGCTCACCAAAATCTAGATTTGTTTGAAGAACAAGGGTGGCTGTTGGGTTGAAGGAGGGAGAGAGGTTCAGAGAGAAAAATAGGTTTTTTTTTTTTTTTTTTTTTAAAGAGGTAAAATGACTTTAAAAAAAAAGCTATGTTTTATAGTGCTGCATCTGGGTTGGGTCACAGGGCTCGCGCAATGGCCCGACTTGAATGTTGGGTTTTCTTTGGTTTTTTATTTTCTTTATTTCTTTTATGATTTTTTGTTATTTCTTAATTATTTATTTAAGGTTTTACATTATGATTTTTTTTAAAAAAAATTATATTGTATTATTTGTTGAATTTTTGGACTGATCTTATTTTTTATTTGTTGCAAGCATATTTTAAGATTTAATTTAAGAGATTTGGGAATTTTATTTTTATTTTCTTTATAACTTTGCATGATTTTAGAAATTTTATTTTATTTTAATTATTTTATTACATGATTAAGATTATTATTAGGATTTTTTATGATTATTAATTTTTTAGATATTGCATGAATTAGGTTTATTATATTTATTATTTATCGTTTTATTATTTTTAGAAAGCATGTTTAGGGTTTTATTGTTATTTTTATTTTTTAGAAAGCATGTTTAGTTTTATTTTATTTTTATATTTATTTTTTAGAAAGCATGTTTTGGTTTTATTTTTATTTATTTATTTTAGATAAGCATGGTTATTAGGTTTTTTTAATTTATTTTAGATTGCATGTTTAGTTTTTACTTTATTTTATTATTGCATGATTTTGTTTTATTATTTTTATTTTTAGAGATATGATATATTTTTATTTTTTTAGTTAGCATGATTTAGGATTTAATTTTTATAATGATTTAGGATTTGATTTTTTTATGATGTTAGGAATATTATTATTTTTATTATTTAGATAATGCATGATTTTATGATATTATTATTATTTTTATTATGGCATGATTTAGGATTTTTATTTTTATTATGGCATGATTTATTATTTATTATTTTATTTTTTAGACATTGCATGAATTAGGATTTTTATTTTTTGTTTTTGCATGATTTAGGAAGTGATATGATTTTACTATTATTATTATTTTTGCATGCTTTAAGAATAAATATGACATGATTATTTTTTATTTATTTTAGATTATTTTGCATGATTAGGAAATTAATTAAGACCGTTTAGGATAATATATGACTGATGTGGTACTATTTTTATAGGCGTTTTGGGGTGCTAATCCTTCCCCACACGTAATCGAACTCTTGGACCTAAGTTCTAAAACGCTGTGCCTTAGTCAAGTTTAGGATAACTTTAAGAAGAATAAATTCATAAAGATAACTAATCACATCTAGATTAGATGATTAGTGGGAACTCCATGTTTGCGTCTAGCTTGCTAAATTCACATTTGGCACGTTATGACATCAACTATTTTCTTTTATTATTTTGTTGAATTGTATTCTTAATAAAGTTATTTTACCTCAAAATTTAGTTTTCAAATCGCAAAAGTATGCTTTTCGATTTAGGTTATCAAATCATAATTTTAACACCAAAAATCAATATTTTTTACTCATTTAATATTGAAGTTACGATAAAACTCATTTTTTACTTTAAAAATTGTCCTCACCTCAATGTTAATACGGTCTTAAGCAATGGAAGATCTTGACATTTAATTTTGGAGGGGCCAATTAATATTATACTTTTAAGATTTTGCTAACAAGTGCCCTAAGGGCACTCTTTAAGGTTACTAGATATAATAATATCTTCATCTAATACATTGGAAATGATGAATAAAGTTATCAATTACTGTATTTAGTACAATGTTATTACTATAAATAAAAAATTAACTAACCTTAAAGAATGCCCTAAGGACACTCGTTAGCAAAACCCTTTAATAATTAATAGGTTTCGAAAATTAAAATTTTGCTCGTTGTAAGGAAATCCAAATCATTAATATTTTTCGTTCTCTTATTATTCTATTTTATTATTTTACAGAACATTCTTTCTTTTTAAAAAAATAATAATAACGATTTCCAATGTAAAAGCAATAAGGTTTAACTCTAACAGTTTGACATTTTTTTACAATTCTTATAAGCATTCTTTTTTGTACCAATAATAAACAAACTGTCTTAATCATTCTTACTAATTCTTAAATTATACTTTTAATAAAAAATATATATATTAAAATAATAAAAATTTAAAAATACGAGAATAATAAAATTATTTTATTCAAAAACTAATTTTCAAATTACAAAATTACAAAATCACAATTTTATTTTTTATTTTTTGGATTGAATTATCAAGCCATGATTTTAAACGCAAAAACTATTTTTTTTTTTATTCATTTAGCATTTACGGTTGCGGTGAAACATAATTTTTTACTTCAAAAATTGTGCCAACAACTAGAGGTGAACAAAAAGTTGGATAACCGAACAAATCGACCAAAACTGAAGCAATTCGATTCATTCGGTTTGGTTTGTTCGATTTTGGTATAAGTCGGTTAATTTATTCGGTTTAAACGTGTTTATTCGATCGTTTGTGATTTTTTATTTTTAAATCAAACCGACCGAACAAACCGACATTTAATTAAAAAAATATTATTTTTATTTAGACCTAAACTCAATTAACAATTTAACTCAATCCAACCCAATCCAATCTAATCTAAAATTAAATTAAACTAACCTAACCGAACCGAACAATCCATAACTCAAATAAATAAAAAAATCCATAACTCAAGCAAATTAAAAATCATAACCCAAACAATTCAAAATCGAAAAAATTGATCGAACCAAACCGATTAAATTCGGTTCAATTATTTTGATTTTAAAATATTTATTCGATTGATTCGGTCAATTTTACAACTTTATTCTATTTAATCAATTTTAAAAATTTTGATATTGAACCGATCAAAAAATCACCTCTACCACCAATAATGCTAAACGACCAATAATGCTAAACGAAGCCGAAGAAGAAGAGCCACTAAGGTCTCTTGTTGGAATTGAACGGCATTAAATTGCTGAGTCAGTCAGTTTAGGTGGTCTAAGTCTCTACATTCAAGTTTGCGCATAAACAGCTTCAGCATTTGGCCATTTTGCCTGGCGTCCATTTTATCAATAAAAAAATACTAATCAAAGTCTAGAAATCTTGGGATTGACCATCTAATATGCAAATTTTTTTCAGAATATTTGTTCCTTCAATCTAATCAAGCATCTCTTTTTTATATTCAATTGAGCAGAACATCCATTTCTGATAATGCCTAGAATTTATGTGTGAATAAAATTAATTTGGTTTTTAATTTCGAATTTAGCTCAAATTGGTTCATGCACTAATTTTTAAGAGATGATATTTAGTAAGTTTGAAATTCGAATTTCAGCATCTGCAATTTCAAACGTCTCTCTTTTTTTATTATTTTTATCTTTTTTATATTTCAATTGATCAGAGCATCCATTTCTGATAAAATTATGCCTAGGATTTGTGTGTGAATAAAATTGAGTTGGTTTTGAATTTCGAACTTAGCTTAATTGGTTTATACAGTCATTTTTAAGTGATGAAAGAAATGATATTCAATAGGTCTGAAGTTCAAATCTCAGTATCTACAACTCCAAACGTTTTTTTTTTTTTTAATCTTTTTTATATTTCATTTGATCAGAGCATCCATTTATGATAAAATTGTGCCTAAAATTTGTGTGTGTGAATAAAATTGAGTTGGTCTTTTTATTTATTTATTTATTTATCTTTTTTATATTTCAATTGATCAGAGCATCCATTTATGATAAAATTGTGCCTAGAATTTGTGTGTGAATAAAATTGAGTTGATTTTGAATCCGGAACTTAGTTCAGTTGGTTCATGCATTAATCTTTAAAAAGCGGTGTAGACACCTAATTTTGTCCGGACCACTAAACAGGTATGTTTTCTTCCCATATTGATGTTTCCGAGTGTAAAAGGACTGTTTTCATCCTGCAGGTGGTACTCCGAGACTTAGTTTAAGAGGGCGAGCACAAAATGTCAAACTTGAAAAAAGTCAACCCCGAAAAAGTCAACCCCATAAAGTCAACTACTGAAAAAGTCAACCCACTTTCAAAATCAATATTTTAAGTTCAATTGAAAAATGGAGAAAGAATTTTGATAATCCGAGGTCTACATTGAAAGATATGGAGTTCGGAAGTTGGGATTTGGAGGTTCAGTAGAAAAGAAACCCTAATCCGAGAAATTTGGGGAAAAGTGCTTAAATGATCAAAATGGTCGAAATTGAAGGTTCCAAATGAAAGATAAGCACTGACTACGGGTAATGGAGAAGTCACTTGCAAGAAAAACCGAAAGAAAAGTCAATCCGGGAGAAAACCGAGAATTAGGGTTTTTAGTGGATTTCGGTGAAATCGGGAAGAATCACAGAAATGGCCCGACTTGGTAAGACCAAAGCCCCCAATGGATGAGGAATGATTAAAAAGGATGGCCCAAGGCTCAGATTGAAGAAAATCTGAAAATCGGACTTGTTTTGAGCAAAACCGGGTTTCGGAGGTTAAAGGGGCAAAATTGGAAAAATTTGGGAAAAATAGCAAATGGACTCCGAAAATTCTGAAAAATTTGTCAATCTCATTTTTAAATTGTTTGGAAGAGATTGGCGAAAGAAAATCTTGATTCCGAGTTCGGTTGCAAAATGGCCAAATCCCGGGCTTCTTATGCAGTAATTCAAAAAGATAAATCCCGAAAAAATAGCAAATGGACTCCAAAAATTCTGAAATTTGGCAAATCTCAATTTTAAATTATTTGGAAGAGATTGGCGAAATAAAATCTTGATTCCGAGTTCGTTTGCAAAATGGCTAAATCCCGAGCCTCCTATGCAGTAATTCAAGCCGATAAATCCCGAAAAAATACCAAATGAGCTCCAAAAATTATGAAAACTTCCAGATCACACTTTTTAATTATTTTGAAGAGATTGGTGAAGAAAAATCTTGATTTGGAGCTCGTTTAAAAAATGGTAAAAAGTAGAGGCATAAAAGGACATTTTGGGAAGAAAAAATCCAAATAAATAGCAAACGGACTCGGATAATTTTGAAAACTTCCAGAACTCAATATTTTATTATTTTGGAAGTATTAAAAAAATAAAAATTGAATTTGGAGCCCGTTTGATATTTATTTTGCATCCGGGAGGCAAAATGGTCGTTTCACCCAAGCAACCGAAAAGGGCTTCTTTGGGCCTTTCAAAAATCAGAGCTGGGCTGGAAAAGAGAAGTGCTGGCCTGCCCAAGCCCAAAGGAAGGAGGAAGCTTAGGATTTTTTCAATCAAGTGGTTAAAAATCAAGAGTTAGTTAACCATTCTCTTTGATCAAGCCATGGTGATTAAACCACATAGGTTAAGAAAGATGTCAACATTATTTTTGCATAGCTGTAATTTGAGAGGGCTGAGATGCTAATCTAAAGGTGGTAATTTCATGACTTTTCATCTTGAATTATTGGCCATTTGATGGAAAATAGGTTACACAAAAATGACAACATCTTTGAGGCTATATAAGCATCATTTAGGCCAACCCTAGAGAGGGGAGGCAGATTTTGTTTTTTCTTTTCCATTTTGGCTGATTTCTCTTAGTTTTTCTTAGTTTTTATCTTCTTGGTTGAGAGCAAAAAAAGAAAAGTTTAGAAAAAAAGGAAAGTTTGAAGAGAAAAGCTTGAAATATTAGCTTCTTGAGGTTGCTCTTGAGCACCAACTCTTGCACTTTCATTTTCTATTCTTATTTTTTGCTATTTTAATCTCTACTTGGTGAGTTTTCATTTTAAAATAATGTTTCTTGTTCTTCCTTCATTTCCTTTCTTAAGTATTTTTTTTTTTACATTTTGTTTTTACAATAAACTCACCATGGCCAAATGGCCTACATTATTTATTTTAAGTTGTTGTTTCGATTTATTTTACCATATTGTTTATGCTATTTTCTTTGTTTTTGATGTTTTAAATGTTATGTTATTTCATGTTCTTGAGTTATATTTTAATTTGGTTGTTTTGTTTGTTGCCATTTATGTCTTAGATATCATGTTTTTGCATTTTTAATTTTCTGTTTTCATGTTGTTTAAATTTGAGCATGTTTTAAAGTTAGCATATTAAGTGTTTGTGAAAATGCTTGTGTGATTCTTTGCATGATTCTTGTTTTATATCTTAGTTGAGCATGTTTTAGATTTAGCATATTAAGTGTTTGTGAAAATGCTTGTGTGATTTTTGTGTTATGACTTAGTTTTTCATGCTAGTATGCCAAGTGTTTGAGAAAATGCCATGCTTGTTGGAGCTTGAGGCCATTTGGCTACTCCATGTGTTTTGCATTGTGTGTTGCATTTTTTGTCATGCTAGTTGTTAGGTTTTTGCATTTGCATGATATTTGGTTGGATTTTTGAATTAAGCATGCCTTGTGTTTGTGAAAATGCCATGCATATCTTAGGTCTAGGTTGCATTTATTGCCATGCAAGTTCATGTTAGGTCTAGGCCATATTATTTATGTCATGCATTTTCCTTACCTTTAGGTTTAAATCCATGCATTTCATGCATTATGTTTGCTGCATTATTTCATGCATTTCATGTTCATGCCACTTGAATAATGACTTGAGCCAATTAATGGTTCAAGGTCATGCTCTCTTGAGCACACTTGTGGAAAATTAAGTTTGTCAAATTGATTATTCTACCTTTGTGATTTTTTTTACTTAGCCAATTTTTATCTAACTTTCAAAAAGTCCTAGCTACTGTCTTCAAGTCATTCTATGAGTTTCAAATATTTTTATTTTGGTTTTTAAATGATTTTATCAAAGACAAAAAAAATGTGTGTTGGCAAAGCAGTTTTTGTTTCTCCACCCAAAACTCGTACATCTCCGATTTTTCTGGGAATTCATCTTTGATCAGAAAATTAAGTCGATTTTTTCCGTGTATTTTTACATGTCCTGAGTCTCCAATAAGTTTTTCAGAATTTTTGGAATTTTTAAAAATAGGGTAAAAAATCGTGGATTAAAACTGGACAGTGGAGTCAGAATTGATTTTAAAGAAAAACAAAGCAGTTTTTTCTCCTCCAAAAACTCGTACATCTCTGGTTTTTCTGGGAATTCGTCTTTGATCAGAAAATTAAGTCGATTGTTTTTCGTGTATTTTTACATGTCCTGAGTCTCCAATAATTTTTTCAGAATTTTTGGAATTTTTAAAAATAGAGTAAAAAATCATGGACTAAAACTGGACAGTGGAGTCAGAATTGAATTTAAAGAAAAACCAATTTTCTGTTTTGGTTAATTTACTTAGAGTGGGCTGATTAGGAGGGTTAGCTACTGACTTAGGGTAATTTCTAAGCCTTTTTAAACTCTAAAAATGGTTTTTCAAATCCCGGGTTAAGGGTAGCCAAGTCCGGATTTTTTAAAACTTAGGAAATTAGAGTCATTTTAAAAATTTTAGCCGAGTTTTTATTTTTAATTCAAGCTTTCCAAAATTGTTTTCAAACAATCACAAAGTATTTTGGTTTTAGAATATTTAATTTGACATATTTTCCTAAGGTAGCCGGATATCTTTTTAGATATACGGATTTCCTTAATTAAAGGAAAAAATACATTTCATGCATTGCATTTTTATATTCATGCATTTTATATAATATGTGATTCTTGCCATAATAATTTCTATGTGTCATGACATTTAGGTTGCATTATATTATTTAGATTTTGCTATGTCATTTTATTTATGTCATGCATATACATATTCATTTATTTTAAATGTTTGCAAAAGATAATGGTTTTCAATAAAAATAAAGATATTCCCGAGTTAAAATAATTCATGAGTTCTCTACCGGGTTTGCTGGAGGGAATATCATCAATTATCATTAATAAAGGAATATCTTTCTTTCAAAAAAAAAAAAAGAGAATGATTCGGAAAGTTTTCCAAAACTAATAAAAATTTCTATATTTTGCCACGTTTGTTGGGGAATATAGGAAAATTTTGAATTTATAAATTCCGGATCATTTTCAATAAAAAATGGAATTATTTTTCTTTAAATTGGGAATTAATTTGAAATACTAAATTTAAAACCAACTTTTACCGAGACTTGAGATAACACACGATTAATAAGGTACCGATTTATACGGGCGTTGTGGGGGTGCTAATCCTTCCCCGCACGTAACCGACTCCCGAACCTGCTTCTTTGATTTCTCTGGTTTAAAACGCAGACTTGAAATTGGTTTTTAAAATGTTTTAATTAATTTTTAAAATATTTTATAAAACCGGTTTTAATAGGTGGCCGATCACACCTAGCTAAAAAAGATTGGTGGCGACTCCATGTCTTTTTTAAGGTCATTTTCAAAACCTTCATTTCTAGAGGAATTAAGTCGACTTTTCCTCGGTTTTTTTTCTTTAAATGTCACGCTTAACGAATAATAAAGTCTTGCGATGAGACTCGCCGTTATTTTTTAGGTTGCGACAGCTTGGCGACTCCGCTGGGGAATATTAGAGAGTCAGGCCTAGAATTAGTCGTGTGTTATCAAAGTCTCGGTTTTGTTGGTTTTATTGGTATTTAATTTTAATTCCCATATTTTTGTTAATAAGGAGAATTTTGAAAATAATAAAATATTTTTAAATATGTTCATACTCATGTGCATGCATTTTATTATTGTTCTCTAG